>JANUYF010000001.1:125143529-125698529 GCA_026167975.1 Phrynosoma blainvillii | reverse complement strand
GGAGGTTTCTGGCTTGATCTGCTCTAGGACCCATTTGTTTGTCTTTTTGGCTGTCCACCAGATCCTCAGCACTCTTCTCTAGCACCAAAGCTCAAATTAATTTACATTCAGCCCTCTGTATCCACTGATTTTTTTATCCATTGATTAACCATCCACATCTTGAAAATATTTTTAAATATATATACAAAATATATAAATACCAAAAAGCAAACCTTGATTTTGCCATTTTATATAAAGGACAACATATGCCATTGTATTTAATGGGACTTGAGCATCCACAGATTTTGATATCTCCATGAGATCCTCGAATCAAACCCTAGAGCAGGAGTAGGCAACCTAAGGCCTGGGGGCCAGATGCTGCCCCCCGAGGCCTTTGGACTGGCCCCATGCCGGTCCTGCCGCCCCCGCCGCCGCTTCCCACCATGATGATATTATTGTTATTACTTGTTCTTGGGGTTTTCTTGCCAAAATCTCCACAGGGGTTTTGCCATGGCTTTTCTGGGGCTGAGAGAGTGTGCATGCATATATATATATATATATATATATATATATATTAATTTAATTTAATTTTATTTTATTTTATTTTATTTTTGGTGCTTCGGCCCCCCAGTTGTCTGAGGGACAGCAACCCGGCCCCCGGCTCAAAAAGGTTGCCTACCCCTGCCCCAAAGTATACCAAGGGCCCTCTGTATTTTCATCTTATCTGCTTTTTTCAATATCCATCTCTCACATTTGTACATGGTGTTGGTGGAAAACAATGGCTTGGACTATTCTAACTTTAGTGCTCAGTTGGATAGCTTTACACTTTGAGATCTTGTCCAGTTTTTTCATAGCTGCCCTTCCCATTCTTAGGCTTCTTCTGATTTCTTGACTGCAGTCTTCATTCTGATCAATGTTTGATCCAAGGTACGGGAACTCTTACTATTTCCTCGTTGTCTAGGTTGAATTTATGCAGGTCCTCCATGGTCATTATTTTTTCTTTATGTTTTGCAGCAAGCCCACCTTTGCAATTTCTTCCTTGACCATCCTCAGTAAGATGAGTTCAGGGGAAATAAGTTTTGCCCTCCTCTTAGGTTGCAAGAGTGACTTACCTAGGGTCACTCAGTGTGTCTCCATGGCATAGTGAGGATTTGAAGGCACCAGATACCATCTAATCTTTGAAGCAAAGCAGGGACCTGATTAGTACTTGGATGGAAGACCACCAGTGTACACAGCTATATTTCAGAAGTGCTGTAAGCTATGTTTCAGAGACAGAAACTGAGAAAACCACCTCTGGTAATTCTTCACTGGACATATAAGAGGTTAGTGCTCTCAGCCTCAGAGGAAAGCAACAGCAAACCTCCTCTAAACAAATCTTGCCATTAAACCCCCATGATTAGGGTTGCCATAAGTTGGAAATGACTTAAGGCACATAACTTGTAGTGCTTGGTAGAAGTTGCATTAAATGCTACAAATACAACAGCAGCAAAATTGGTCTTACAGTTATATAGCTTTGATACAAATTAATGTGTCAGTGCCAGTCATAACTGCATAGACATGTCAGTGAAAAATCAACACACAGTGGAAGATGCTACTTGTCCTTCTGATCTAGACATGTAATACTCATTGCATCCAGGAGCATATATATTCCACAAACAAAGTGTGTATATTAAGTGTCTGTAAAAAGGTAATATGTTTACAAAGCAAGTATTTCATTTGTTGCTAGATGTCTCCAGGGTTGCCTTTGTACAGAGTATATTTTCCCCATTGCAGTTCCCTGTTCTCTGTAGTTCTTAATATGAGTCAAATGCTAATTTGCAGCTGTTGTGTTCAGTTGGATTTTTTCTTTTACAGAATGCTCTCCAACAGCAAAATTAAGAGGCAGCTTTTGCAAATGTGCCCTACCTTTTGCAGCCCATGTTGCATCCCAAATTTGCTTCAGCCTTTTTACAGATAGGTATTTCATAGAAGGCTGTGTGTAAATAAGAAAAAAGGAACATACTGCACAAGTTGAGCTTCCTTAATCCCGAAATCCGAAAACCTCCAAAGGTTTTTGAGTGCTGACATGATGCTTTGAGGCTTCAATTTTGGAATATTTCGATTATGGAATACAAAAAAACATACTACGTACCTGTATTGTATTTGCAATACTGGAGAGAGGTGTGATGCTAGAGGGAGCCATGGGAGACATGAGGCTGGAGAGTCAAGGACCTGTAAAATGGCAGGAGTTGCACCAAGCACTAACAGATCCTCACATCTCTTGCCAGTTGTGTCTCTCTCCAACCTCACAAATACAGTACAGGTACATACCACACTACTTATGCTCCAATATCCAAAAACCAAACCCCAACTCCCAAACATTTCTGGTCCCAAGCATTTCAGATAAGAGGTACTCAACCTGTATTATGGAACATGTAAACATAAACAAACAAGTGTGATTCCAGTTGTTTCTTAACTGTTTTAATTCTAAATTCATATGTTAAGCATCTTTTATAGTGGAATCTCTTATGTGCATTTGTGTGGAAGTAAGTCCCACTGTGCTCAATGAGGTTTACTCAGTCCCACTGAGTTTGTGCTGGATGATGCTGTTAGCCTGCGTTCTGCTCTAAATCGTTTCCAGATCAGCAAATAATATAAACCCATACAAAACAGAGTAAAACTGACAGCATTTAAACAAAAGTAGGACTAACAATTCCACCAGCCTGCAATCTTGTGTGTATCATTACAAATATCATTCATTTAATGGCATTAAACTAATCAATATAAGCAAGCAGGAATCAGTAGAAAATTATGTTGTAAAGAACCATGTTTTCTACCAGTCTGTAAAAAGCCAGGAGAACAAAGACAATACTAATTTCTCAGTGTCGGCTGTTAATCCAAAACCACAATTAATTTAGATAATCTATTCTATCCTATACTGGCAGTTTTATTAGATTTAATGTATTCTGGCCTAAATATATTGTAGTTAGAAAAGTTTTTAGGTAAATAATATGTTGCAGTACAACACAACAATCTATTCTAAGGTGTTCTGTTGGTATGAAATTTACACATCCCTTTTCCTTCCTTTCCTCAACAATACTTGTTAAATCATTAGAATAAGCTGTATTTAGATCTTTATTTTACTTTTTTATTATATATTTTATTGCCACATAATAAAATGTATTCACTTCACTTTAACTGGAGTATTAATCTCTTTTAGGGGTGGGTCTTGCACCACTTGAACAGAAGCAAAAAGATTCCATGTCTGTGAATAGGGACAAAGGTCTGGCCTTAGAGAAGTGCACACGTGTTTAAAAATATGTGTCTCAGAAATTTCATACAAGGTAGTACTGTAGTCAACTAATGATAGTGTTAGCTTGACTGATTTTTTTTAAAAAAGGAACAATGGGGCATAGCTAATAGCAATAGCATTTATATTTCTATACTGCTTATTGGTGAACTCAGCATTCTCTAAGTCAGGGGTCGGCAACCTACGGCCCGCGGGCTGGTTCCGGCCCAGGTTGCCGAACTTACGGGCCCAGGTGGACCCCTTCTGCTGCTGCTGCCACTGCCGCCGGCCGGTTCGGCCGCGTGCGCCGCGACCGCCATTTTGGTCTACAAAATGGCGGCCACAACGTGTTTGTGCATGCGCAGGATTACTGCGCATGCGCAAACGCGTCGCGACCACCATTTTGGATACCAAAATGGCAGCCGTGGCGCCAGGAGCGCGCGCAGCGCCTGGGAGGAGGCCTGTCCCCACCGAGAGCATCCTCCCCGGGGGGACCCTCGGTGGCGACGGGCTTCCAGGAGGTCCGTCGCCCGAGGTTCCCCCCGGGGAGGATTCCCTCGGCGGGGACAGGCCTCCTCTCCTGGAAGACCTTCCCCACCGAGGGAATCCTCCCCAGGGAGGATTCCCTCGGCGGGGACAGGCCTCCTCCCTGGAAGCCCGTCGCCACCGAGGGAATCCTCCTCGGGGGACCCTCAGTGGCGACGGGCTTCCAGGGTGAATTCGCCCAAGGATCAGGGCGGGGGGGCCTTGGAGTGACCTTTCCAAGGCCTCCCCGCTCGATCCTGAGGCGAATTCACCCAAGGATCAGGGCAGGGGGGCCTTGGGGGGACTTTTCCAAGGTTCCTCCTCTTGATCCTCGGGTGAATTTACCCCAGGATCAAGGAGAGGCACCTTGGCAGCGGTCCTCCACGGTACCTTCGCTTGATCCTGAGGTGAATTCGCCAAAGGATCAGGGCGGGGGGGGGCTTGGAACAGCCCCATGGCGGCTGTGAGGGGTGGGCGGGCGTGCACGCGCGCGCACACACCCAAACCCCGGTACAACCGGCCCCCGCACCATTCCCCCCCCCTTCACCCGGCCCCCCACAACAAAGGCTGCGGTGGCAGCGGGGCGGGGGGTCGCGCATGGTGGCGGAGGGTGTGTGCGCACGCACGCACGCCGCCATTTCCCCCCCCCCCCCTTGGCCCAGCCGAGACCTGGGCTACGGGAGACCGGCCCAGGTCTCAAAAAGGTTGCCTGTCCCTGCTCTAAGTGGTTTAGCAATAGCGGCTACATTTCTATATTGCTTCATACTGAACTAAGCAGTCTCTAACCACATTTCTGCACTACACTCTTATAATGCTGCTATTCCACTATTACTGCCCTGTCTGCCTCCTGGTGCATTATGGGGCTTGTAGTTCAGTGAGGCCTAACAGATCCCTGGCTGAGATTCTAAATGCCCCTTCCTCAATTGCAAATCCCAGAATGCAACAGGAGGCAGCCAAAGCACTAATAATGGAATAGCAACTCTATAAGAGTATAATGATTTACAATGTGTGTGCTAATTGCCCCAACAAGCTGGGTATTCATTTTAGCAACCTTGGAAGGATGCCAGGCTGAGTCAACCCCGGAGCCCCTAGCTGGGATTGAACTCACGACCTTGTGGTTTGTGAGTGAGCAGCTGCAGTACTGGCATTTAACCACTGTGTCACCAGGGCTCCTCAGGGTTTACAGTCTAAGCCAGTTGCCCCCAACAAGCTGGGTACTCATTTTACCGACCTACGAAAGGATAGAAGGCTGAGTCAACCTTGGAGTCCTGAGACCGAACTCACAACCTTGTGGCTGCAGTATCAGCATTTAACCACTGTGCTACCAGGGCTCCTTCTAGCCATTCCAAAAAGTCCCAAAACCGAACCTTTCACATCCATCCCACTGGAAGGTGTTCTACCTTAGACCTTGTCAGAGGGAGTTTTGAGCCAGGGCAGTAGTGCAGGAACCCAATATAGAGACATCTTGATGCATCCTAGCAGCACCATGGTATAGTGACTGTGATCCCTTTCTTTCTTTCAGACTTCTTGCCAATGCCCTGAAAACAAGTTACACACAGCGGGAGGTTCCTTATTTGCTACACTTAATTACAACTCAGATTCAGTTGCAAATAATACTCATAGGTCCAAAGCAGAAATAATCCAGTTTGAGACCGCTTTAGCTGCCCTGGCTCAAGCTAGGGAATTCTGAGAACTGTAGTTTTGTGAGACATTGATCCTTCTCTACCAGAGAGCTCTGGTGCCACAATAAACTACAATTCCCACTAGCACTGAGCCAGGGCAATTAAAGTGATCTCAAACTGGATTATTTCTGCAGTGTGTTTTGGACCATAATGAACAGCACAAATTACAGAGTAGTTACGGAAACAATACTTGTCTATCCCATGTTAGGAGCTGCACATAGTGTGATTGTGCATGAGATTTGTTCTCCCTCAAGTGAGATTCTGCAAGAGAAAAGGACTCTTCAAATGTTAGGCCAGAAGCTTGGCTGGAGTAAATGGTGTTTACTTTAGTTAGCCAATAACCACCTTCGTATGAAAATTTGTGACCAATCTTGTTTTTCATAGTGCATACTTACCTTTTATGGGAGACACTGCTACTCTGTTGAGTGCCAGAAGACTACTTAATACAGTGGTCCCTACACATTCACTGGACCTAGGGGTGAAGGACCCTCATGAATGTGGAAAAATGCAAATAAACACTTTTTACCTAAGAAGACACCTCTCTAGGAATCTACAGGTCCTCCAGTGCAACTCAATGGTTAATATTTGCCAGAGGCTGATCATAGAATCCTGCTGGAGGACCCACAAATACCTAGAGAAGTGCTTTTTTCTAGGAACTTGTAGGTTATCCAGCACATCTCTATGGTCAACTTCTGGCAGAGGTGTGCTGGAGGACATAGAGATTCCTAGAAAGAACATAATCAAAACTGCAAATAATCAAATCTGCAAAAGTCAAAACCGCAAAAGTGGAAAGTCAACTACAATCCAAAGTTCTTAATGTTGTAGGAAAGTAGGAGGACCATAGCTAGTATAAGCTGCAGTCATGCTTATAGATATTGCTTTTTTGTTCACCTGTGTAGTTGTGCTGTAATTATATTCCCAGTTTCAGGAATGAAACTCAACGTCTCTGTGACCTACTTTTAAAAAAAATGAATTACACAACTTTTTAATCTCATGAGAACATCTGGAATTGTAAAAATATACCTTGGGCACCACAACGGATGCTGCCACGGGAGTGTGCCTAGTCACACAACGGCAAGAAGATTAAAGTTAATCCTAGTAAATAAACCTATTTCTTTGTGTTTGTGTGATTTTTATACAGAATCCCACTTCCTTCAAAAGATAAAATTTTACATTGATGACTATAGACAGCAAAGAAAAAAAAAAGCTTTTGCAAGTACCACCATGATGCAAAACACAGATCTTTCCATTTTCAATTTTTCTAGGCATGAGGAAGCAGGCCTAAACTACTAGATTAATACGTCTTCAATAACAGGACAAATGTGAATCTGATCCTCTGCTAACATGTCCTCACTTGAACTTGCACTCCTCACTGATCTGTAAAAGGCTGCAAGTCTTGCTATAACTAAACCAATATGAGTTACTATTTTTGGAACCAAACAGACTCCTTATTTAGCCCTGTTACAACAGAAAGGGTTCTTTTCCCTAGCTTGCTGAAGAAATGTAAAGCCTTTCCAGTGTTGCTTTGAGAAACGTGCTCAAGTGCAGCCTTAAGTGCGCCTACTTTAGCCTCAAGTAGAAGAAAAATTGTGACAACACTGCTGTAATAAATTTCATATTTCATGTTCTTTAGAACCTGAGTAGAATTAAATGTGGCTGTTAGCTAAATACTTTTATGAAAGAAAAAAAACCTAACACATAATTAAAAGGACTACTGCACTGCTGGAAGAAATTTCGATAAAGATACAGCCTTCCCGTGTCATTTTGTGCAAGTTAAGAATGAGAGTTTCTAGATTAAAATAGGAAGATAGGAAGGTGCCTCATAATAGGCCCTGCTAAAAAAAATTCCCTGTATTCTAGTGCTCTCTGTCTGGCAATAACATTTCAGGTGCTGTTTGCTACCACTGCATGTAAAACATGTTTTCTTAAAATTATCTGGCAGTAATAACTTAATTATGATACCTGATTACAATGCCACTTTTGAATATATGTATAGTATGTGGCTGCATCATTTCACAGCCACTAAAATGGCTTTCTTGGGTCATAGCCATAGTCTAAGAATCAGAGTTGCATGTAGGTAATCTGATTTTCTCACCAGAAGGCCAACAGTTAACATGTAGCTGTGCATTTTTCAATTACGTACAACATATTATTTTATTTATCAGATAGAGCAATTGCGCTTGAGTAAAACAATATATTGAGAAAAATTGGAATAGTGCAAAAGGACACCTAAAACAAAGGATCAGTTTTCCCTTGCACTTGCAAGTTGTATGTAAGTAGTGTCCTAGATTGGACATGATAGGGTTTGGTGAATTACAGGGCTTTGAATGGAGAATGCTGTCATGCTGCATTTTGTTAATTCTGAATTAGAAAAGGAAGCATATTTTAATGCCTTTTTTCTCTGTTCAGATTGCTACACATCCAGTGATTCCTGTGAGATTTAGTGTTTTAGCTGTTAGGATTTCCACTGGCAACCGAGAGAACTCATTGTGCACATTTATCACATGATCCACTTCATTAGACAAATGGATCTGGGAGAATAAGCTATCCTCCTAGAAGACTTCAGAGTTCACACACATACTGTTTACTGATGTATTCTTCCTTGGTCGGGGAAACAATGGATTCCTTTGTAGTAAAGTGAACGATTCAGGAAGTTCATTTTATCCTTTCAGGAGCACAGAGAGGAAGCACCCAAAAGAACGATAGCCTCACAATGAAGCTACACAGAATTTTCAAAGGCTTAAAAAGATGTGCAGCTGTCAGCCAAAGTCTTAACATTGGCACTACTGTAAAGTATCGTAGTCTCCATGCAGAAGTGCTTGCAACTGAGGTTTGTAGAAGCTGTGTTTGATACAGAAAAGTTCCTTATGTGTGTAAATTACACCGTTTTCTCCACATTGTTCCAATCTAAAATGCATTAAATGATTTCAAAATTATTTGGTAATTTTTAATGGCTTCCCTTCATCTACATCAGTGGCAGGCAGTCCTGGCTCTTATGCAATTCCTAAAGCTATATTCAGCTCCTTTAAGTTGCTCTTTTTCTGGCCAAAACAGAGGGGGTGAATAGTTTCCCCTGACATTTCACCTTTTAAATAGGTTGCAACACTGTTTAACATGGAAAATGGTTCGTTTCTCAATATCAGCTGGGGATTTCAATAGGACCTGTTGTATTCCTCCTCTTCATGCTCTCCAGTTTTCTGGGCAATACTTAGAAGTGGAAGTCCCATCTATACCTCATGTATCCCTGCATGGTCCTCCCATTTCCATGACTTAGGTAGCAGACACAAAAAGCTCCAAGACAGTTTGCTGCCTGAAGCAAAGTGTACATCCACTATGCACTGCTAAACCAACACAAAAGAGTTTCTGCACCATTCATACACTGCTTCCTACCTCCATCTACTCCAATCCTTCCTCCCTATATCTGTAGTGATTCCTGAAGCAGATTACTTCACACTGTTGCATGAAAGAGCTGCTTCTGCAGGAGGTGCAGTGGTCCTTTCATCCTGCTAGTGGCCAGGTACATTGAGAAGGGGGCAAATACACACTTGTACTTCATGTAACTTTGCTTCCCCCCCCCCCCCCCCCGAAAGAACAGGTTCTGCACAAGAACAAATTATAACAATGTATTATGCAGCAATGCCTTTCCTCATATGAAGTATGTTCAGTTAAGGTCTATCTCTGCCAACCTCAGGGTTACCCCAAGCTCCTCACATTTGCATAGAGAGCCTCCATAAACTGAAGAGGCTCTCCACCTCAGTCTTGTTGCCTCAAATGGACAAAGCAACAATGCAAGGGGTGTGAGGACTGTATGCTCTTTTTATTAATTTAGTTAACTCCAAAGAGTGACTGAAAAGGGCTCACGAGATCAGTAAAAAGGCCTAGATGACAAAGACACAAAACTTATCTTTGCTGCTTCTACCTTTCAAATCAAGGGACTTTTGCAAAAGCAACAAGCCATGCATGGAGGCCCTTTCAGGATTCAGCCACATCTAGCCACTCTTGGTATCAGCATGTGGACAATAGGCAGTCCTGAAGCTCTGTCACATATGGCTTGAAATGCAGGGTGTTCAAAAATTATTTTTTACAATTTCAATTCCATATAAAATTTAAATTGCAATGATAATTTTTGGGCACTCTATATTGGTGAACACACATTCTTTACTTGTCTAAATCCCACATCTCCCAACTGGCAGCAGTATATCGGTAGGCATCCAAGATGAGGGTACCAAACTATTATAACCTGTGCCTTTTAGCAATATTAGAACCAGAAGAAGCCTGATACTGGCATACTACAACAAAGAACCATCTTCTAATAAATAAATAACCCCTGCCTCGTGATCAGAGTGCCAGAGAAAAGAAAATGGGTGTAGCTACTTTAATCAACCCTGCCTACTAGGTTTATTTTAGTGTGTTAATGTTTACTTTCTGTTGTAAGTCAAGCCTACTTTGTTCTTTCAGCGACAGGTGATTTACAAGAGGCTAGGTTCTGCCTGTTGCTATGGTAAACCAGTACAAAGATATACAGCTTTGTTTCTTCTGAAACCCAGGTATTCACCCAAGCTTCATTAATGCGGACATGTGATAAATTATAGTAATTATCTTTCCCCTTCAAGAGTCTGTCTCTTGTATGTTCCACAGCTACAACAGTCTCACTCTTTGAACCATACTGCAGTTAGTAGCCGTCATTCCTGATGGCTGCTTTACCCCTTGCCCTGGTACCTTGAGATAAGGGATGTGAGGCCTTTAATAACAGTCGTTTCCCACTGATCTATTCTTTTGGGCAACACTCTCCTCTTTATCTTACATAAGTAGTCTTAGGTTTTGGATTTATTTAAATGGTATGAATACCTAATGATTTTATATATTATATTATATTATATTATATTATATTATATTAATTCTATTCTATTCTATTATAAAGACATTAACTCTGCCAGCTTTGGCCCTCCAATCCTATTGAAACATGCATTCCCAATGTTGTTGAGACAAAGATCTATACTCAACAGTCATTCCAAAATTCACCCTGAGACACGGAAGTGTTTAAGTGAAGTGTGCAGATATACAGGAGATACTTGGCCACTGATAGCTTGACTGGTGAGCTTGTTGTGGATCTGCATTTACCCTTCTCAGTCAATTTTACAACCTTGCTGATAGACTCAAACTCAGGCTCAATCAGTTCTTTCTGTTTCCAAGAGAAGATGAATTTGCAGAGTTCTGGCTGCCTAGCTTTGTGTCAGTCTTCAAGCACTACCCACCCTCTCCCTCCTTTCTCGTGGGAAGTATTTATTAGTGGTTATTAGTTGTGTCAGTCATGAAGTTGACCAATCATATTAACTTTTTAAATTTTTTGTAAAGGTGCTAAATATAAGTATTTAACAGAGTGAACATACCCTTGCCTATTTTTTTAAAAGACAAAAAGCAGCCTGAAACACACAGACACACACACATGAAAACAATAAAATTGACATTAGAGTTGGAGTTAGGGCATTGAATTGTGTGGTACGGGGAAGGGTAATCATTCTGCAGCTGCAGCAACAACACAGTGTCCTGTAGGTGGGTAAATCTTTACTGGGGTTGCTTACTAGTGTGGCCCTTCAGATGTTAGACTGAAGCTCCCACCATCTGTCACCATTGACTATGCTCACTTTGACTGTTGGGAGCTGCAGTCCAACAATGTCTGGTGGGCCATGTTAACCATTCTGCTATTCTTCTGAGGTGTGTGTGTGGGAATATGAACACCTATCTAAAGCCACAGTTGGGCAAAATTCAACCTTGCTTATTGTCCCATATCCTCTCACGTGTAAGAATGGTGGTCCTGGTAAATTAAATTGCACTTGATAAGTTGTTATTTACATGGAGAAAGAATAGATTTAGGCAAAAAATATGTGGTAATAAGGTCCAGTTTCTTTATCTACACTATTAAGATCTTTTTATCTTCATACTATACAAATGTAATTAAGTTGGGAACTCTTTTCAGCCTCTTTACATTCTACATGTAGTTCCACTGGATTGATCTTGACTTATTTCAAAGAATATATGCTTCAGACTGTTGCATAAAAAAACAACTATGTTCCATATTTGTTTTCTTCTCATAATTTCTTTTCTGTATATTTACAGCCAGTATTTTTCTCTATATTAATAGTCCAATCCTAAATACCGTATGCTTACTAGCATGTAAGTTTTGCCTTCTATTGTCTCTTTCTATCTCAATAAATTGTTTGGTTTTTGAACTTAACACTATTAAGTTATGAGCTTTACTGAAACACAGTGATAAGACTAGTAAAGTCTTATTATTGTTATTTTTATCAGGTCAGCACTAACTGGCATGATTTAGTCAAAGTTATACACGTAACACAGCAATAATATAAATGTTGATTAACATTGACTTTCAGAGGGTCTTACTCCTAGGTAAGTGTGCATACGATTCAAACATGAATCGTTCAGTGTTGAAGTGATCCTTGAAGAAAAAGTGGGTGTGTGTGCATGAGAAAATGAGAGAGAGAGAGAGAGAGCATGCAAGCATAATTATGGACACTCAACATATGTGCTGAACTACACATTGAAACAAATTAAACTAACAACATGCTCAGCTTTAGCTGGTTCCTGCTACTGCTGACTAAACTAAAAATATTAGAATCATAGAATCAGAATTGGAAGAAACCACAAGGGCCCTTAAGTCCAACCCCCTGCCAAGCAGAAACACACAATCAAAGCACCCCACAACAGATGGCCATCCAGCCTCTGTTGATAAACCTCCAAACAAGGACCCTCCACCAAAGACAAGGCAGCATCAAACAGCTCTTACCATCAGGAAGTTCTTCCAAAGATTCATGTGGTATCTCTTTTTCTGTAGTTTGCATCCATTGCTCTGTGTCCTAATCTCTGGAGCAGAAGAAAAACTTTCTCCATTTCAATATGACACCCTTTCAAATTTGTAAACATGGCTAGCATTTCACCTCTTAACCTTCTCTTCTCCAGGCTAAACATACGCAGCTTCCTAATCCACCTCGTACAGGGCATGGTTTCTGGACCTTTTACCATCTTGTTGTCAATATCCTTCTTGAATTGTGGTTCCCAAAACCAATTAGCAATGATTGTTAAGGTCAAGGTCAATAATGTGACACCCTACACACATACCTTTTTAACAGTGGAGGATCATCTCCTATTTTGCCATGTCCACAACAAATGCAGGTTATAGTAACAAGCCATAAGTAATGGATGACAACAAGAGCAGAAGTGTACAGGTAGATGGGTGAGGGGTGGCCAGCAAGTTGAGAGACTGATGCTGTATGCTGCACACAAGTTACTACTTCCCTCTGCCGCCTGTTGATATGAGAATGGAGGCCAACATCTACTGGCACAGTATGCTAGTGCAACAGTCCATTACTCTATCAGTCTCACTTTCTTGGTGCTTGCATAAGGAGGCTTGGTGCTTGTGCAAAGAGAAGAAGGCTGCTGGTTTCATAACATTTATGTCTTGAATGCCTGGCTTCCAAGGGTGTTTATGCGTGTGAGGGGAGCAGGATGCATTCAGCTAAAGTAGTATGGAAAACAGTGGCTTGGACAATTGCCATTGGCCAAGCACAGGCAATTGTCTAAGCTCCCTCTTCCTACATTGCTTTGACCCCTTATGATTATGGAAACAGAAACACATGTAGTTGACAGCCTTCTCTCATCACCTTTCCCCTCCTTACTGCAGTTGCCTTTTTCTTCTTTTGGTTCTGGTGGCACAATAATATCAACAGAGCAAACCAGATCTCAGCCATAGGCTCTTACGGTTCTCTGCCTCATCAGCTGATTACCACAATATAGATCCTTCTGGTTTATGTCATCATTAGCCAACTTCAGTAGAGAAATATACAAGATGTCAAGGTCGTGTTACAGGATAAGCAATCTCATATGTTATGAAGGCAGAGAGAACCATACATGGGAGAGGAAATTGCAGGATAGTGAGAAAAAGCCAAAGTGATGTATGACATGTGTTTATGCTTTCCAAATCCAATATAACACAACTATGCCATGGTTTACAGCAACACCAGCAAAATCCTTATGAAGTGCAAAAAAGTCAAACAATAACCTTGGGGTTTCTGCCTGTGTTTATCAATAATGAAAGTGTTAAACCCTCACATCTCCCTCTACAGAGATAAAAAGATGACAGTCTGTAGGAAAGACAACTCTTTTATTGTGTACACAAAATGACTGTAGGAGACCATCGCACAATGCAATAACATCTGGCAGACAAAAGGAACCCTGAGCAAGCCAGGAGAGGCAAATATTTTGCTTATTTCAGCATCATTTACACTATTTACTTGTGCTGCCACAGCCTTAAAAAAGTAAGTGGCTAGAAACAGAAGAGAAAATGATGGGGACATTCTTTCCATTTGCAGTTTGTTTAAACACTGACAGAGAAACAGTGTGCCTGATCAGTTGCAGAAGGAAACATTCAGCATAAAGGAAAACACATGGGCTTGCATTATCCCAAGACAATTCTATTAGCAGAGGGAAAGAGTGAGTGTGCACATGCTTTTCATCACCCAGAAAGTGAAGCTGGGAAAATCCTGGCTGGTGGCCAAAAGAGTCATATAACAATTGTTTCCTATGCACTTGAATATACATTCATAATGGCACAACCTGGAGAGTGGGCAAAGGTCCTATTGGAGGAGCAACATATTCCTCTTCTCTCAGCAACCGCAGCAGAATGTTCTTTTTGTTTTGGGGCCAACTGTAGATGTGAGTGTTCTGAAGCCAGGTAGGTACATGTTCCTGTGGACAAAGGACGGCAGAAGAAAAATTGGGGGGAGGGTACAGTGAAGAAGTAACGTAAAGTTCCTTTACTACTGTACTGCAGCTTTTCAGAAACCTTCAGTTACAGACTCGTCCATAAAACCCTCCACCCATCTCTCTTAAGGGCCCTTGCCAAAACATGATAAGCAATTAGTCATGCTTTGAATCCCCTTTATGAGCTGATGGCGCAATTTGAATAATTCATTGTGGAAATCACCTGCATGAAACATTTTTGTCAGCACATTGTAGCTCTATCACTCAGTGTTAATGCTGTTTAACTGACATCAGCTAGACATATTCCCAAAATGCATCCTCCAATACAGTGGATGTTACATAGCGGCACTACATTCATGTACATTTATGGAACATATGGAAAAGTGTTGAAGCAGACCCTTTAGTAGGTGGTATCTTCTTCCTCCATCACCAAGACCTGAGTAGACAGATGCTATATGGCCTTAGATATTCACTGATCCATATGAGGTTTGTGTGGACAATTATAGCCTTACTGTATGTAATTTGTGAAGAGGGGAATTCAGAAAGATCTGCTGCTTTCTCTGTACATTTCCTCCCAGTGTGGTTGTAGGAAGGGGTGAGAAGTAACACACTCTCTTCCTCTTTTAATACTGATGTGAAAATAACTACACCAGTCAATAGATCCTTACAGGTGACGGCAGGCTGTATGAAAATGGCTCACTGCAAGGCTCTCTGCATATTTGCTTGCAAGAACAGACGTGGAATGCAAGGGTGGCAGGAGGCTAGAAGTTAATTCTGAAAGAAAACTCTAGTTAAGAGATACTGACATTAACTGGTATATAGGGGAAAACTATAGGCACCATTCAGCTAATGTTGTTGTGTAAGTCTCAGTTATTTCAATGGAAGAATTTATCACAGGTTGAATGCATCATCTCATGAAAATAATGACACTAAAGAATATGGGAGAAATATGTGCTTCTATTACAAATCAGCTGGATATGCTTTATTATTGTTGGATCAGGTCTTTATTTTTTACTTTTTAAGTAAATATGTTCATAAAGCTTATAAAAATGTATACATTAAGTAATATTTCTTTATTTATATTCAGGGGATAAGACTTATGGAAGATTTATTTTCTCAGCTGATATTTTTGGGAAACTTGTTGTTGTGTAGCTTCAAGTCATTTCTGACTTAATGGTGACTCTAAGTCAAAACTATCATGGAGTTTTCTTGCAAAGATTTGCTCAAAAGGGGTTTGCCATTGCCTTAACTGATCAGAAATAAATGGCTGATATGGAAGGGTCCTTCACCCCTCTATCCAAGTGTCCCATATATACTTCAAGGGTCATTCAGCCCTCACTAGTTTCTACTAATTGTGCAGTGAGGAAAATGCATGCAAGTTCTATTTTTGCTCAATATTAAATTTTAATACACCTTAGATAGATAAAATTGTAAAATTGGGTATTTTGTAATTTTTCAAGACACTTAGCACCTCTACATGGGGCTACCCTCATACTTGGTCCAGAAACTTCAACTAGTACAGAATATGGCAGCCAGGCTGGTCTCAGGAACAACAAGAAGAAACCATATAACACCGATCTTAAGATCACTTCACTGGCTGCCCATTAGTTTCTGGGCCCAGTACAAGGTGTTGGTTATCACCTTTAAAGCCCTAAATGGCTTGGGTCCAACCTATCGTCAGGACCGCCTCCTCCCATATAATCCACCCCGTGCACTCAGGTCCTCTGAAAGGAATCTGCTTCAGCCTATAAAAACTAGACTGTCTGCAACTGGACCTTTTTGGCAACGGCTCCCAGATTATGGAATGGCCGGCTGGATGAGATCCATCATATTACCACCTTAAACAGCTTTAAAAAGGTTGTTAAGATGGATCTCTTCTGGCAGGCCTTTCCTGAATCGATATCCCGGCCACCAAAAGATAGCCCAACCTTCTTATCCCTGATTCTGCTGCAGTTATTGTTTATCTGTGTATCTATTTTAAGTGTGTTTTAAACTGTCAACTGTTTAATAGTATTTCAAGGGGTGTGTGGGACTGTGGGATACGGAATGTATATTTTAATGTTGTAAGCTGCCCCGGGTTGCGTTGTGCAGAGGGGTGGGATATTTTTTTTATTATTATTATTAAATAATAATATTATTATTAGCACTAATCTCATAACACACCAACATCTATAGTGTTTTAGTACATGAATATTCTTGACATAAATTATACGTCTATTTAAAAAAAATGGCTGTGAAGCTGTCCTCTAGGATGTCACTTCAAATACCATTTAATATTCAGAAAAGGCTCTCCAAGTTCACTATATCTTAGCCTGTGTTTTCATCCAACATAAATTGTGCTTATTTAATCAATTAGCTTTTTACCTTTTTTGCATTGGGAAAAAGCACAGGAATGAATCTAAAGTTCATGCTTCCTTGCTGTATGAACTCAATCTGCATCTAAAAAAACGAGAAAAACATTTTAACTCACATTAATTTCATATTTCAAATATTGAAGGTTCCAAACAATTCCACATGTTGCAACAGGCTTCCATTTGTATGTTTGCTATACCAGATTGCCTTGATCCAGCAGTGGCTAGCTATTCACATGTGCCAACACATTTGTACGCCTTTCTCCTGGTTTCTAAGTCATATCATCACAGTGGTTGAGTCTGTGCTAGATCCTGGCATAGGATCAAAAGCTATGATGCCCTAATCAGATTATCAATGTTTGGGGCTGAGCAAATTGAATGTAGTTTTCCCTTTGCCCCCAAGTATGAACAGGTGTTAGCTGATTCTTTACTGAAGACCCTTAACACTACGTAGGTTGATACTTATACACTTGCTGGATAGCTGATGTATGCTACAAAAAGATCTCTAAAGAGTTGTGTCTATATTTTAAAAAAGGAGCAGAAGGACAACTGATTACTGTGGAACTTGTGTTTTGTGAACAAGTAGTGGAAAATCAGGGTTACATTATTAGATTGATGAAATAACCTGGGTTTTTGACCAGATCTGAAGGTTTCAAATACACTACCCATATATAATCCAAATTGATTTTCACACCACCTAGCATCTATATTTGATCTGATCAGAAATTAGTTTGGGTTAGTGGCTGATCTAGTTGACTCTCAGGACAAGGAACTTCCAAGGCCTTCGCAAAACCTAGGGCATGAAGGGTGTAACCTCAGGCACATCGTGGGAGTAGGCAGAACATGCCTGGAACTTGGAAGAACAAGTACATCTGATGCCAAAGCTTTTAAACACTGGCAGTAGTATTGTAAAGATCCAAAATACAAATGTGGATTGGTTCTGATGTTAACTACTGCTGTTAATATTATACTTGTCCCTCCACATTTGCGGATTTTACTTTTCTGGATTTGATTCTTCACAGGTTTGATTAATATGTTCTCTTTAGGAATCTCTAGGTCCTCCAGTATGGCTCTGTTGTCAACTTCTGCCAAAAGTCATGCTGGAGGGCCTAGAGATTACTAGAGAGAACACTTCTCTAGGCATTTTAGGTCCTGCAGTGCAATTTTATGGTCAACTTCTGGCAATTGCCCTGGGGGACTTCCAAGAGAGGTATTTTCAGGTAAAAAAGCCAGTGTTTTTTTTATTTGCAGTTTCCCCACTTTCATGGGGGTCCTGTGCCTCTAATCCCAGTGAATGTGGAGGCTCCACTGTACTATATTCTGCCCAAAGTAATGGGTTGTGACTGAGAGCTACCTGGCTTGTATTTATTTATTTAAAATATGTTTCTGCTGTCCTTTATCCTCTGATTTTATAATAGTTTACCATATGAAATAAACCTAATAAAACCATACCAGTGAACAATAATTAAATGAAGAAATTACATAAAATGGACAGACATAGACAGTTTTAATACACCAGTTGAAATTTTAATGTGTGAACACAGGTTTTGATTTGGTGCTGAAAATATAATGCTGCCACATCTTCAAGGGGACAGTCTTCCACAGTTGGAGCCAGCACAGAGAAGGGTATTTCCCTTGTTGTCTGGAATGTACCAGAGCAACTTAGGAGGAGAAGAACCTCCCCTGATGATCTTATACTGGCAGGCTGGAATAGGGACAGTGACTTCTGTGGATTTTTTTGCCAAATTGTGCCTTTGATCCTAATGGACAACCATCTTATGGTGCTGCACAACAGCGTTAAAAAGCGGTTCACTGTCACCCTTAGTATGACCAAAAAAAAAAAAAAAATCAAAAATGTAATTAGGGCAGCTAATCTTTGAAACCACTCCTTTCCCCAGCAGCATGGTAAGCTCTAGCTCTCTGCCTGTAAATGTTCAATTTTCTGGCATGAAGAATCTTGATTAACCTGAACTGTTGCAAGCAACTAGAATCAGCATGGTTTGGTACTTATCTGCCATCTGAAGGAGGAGCCAGCTTTGTGCCACCTTATTAGGTCTGATCAGAAGAAACACCAGAGAGAATTTATGAAGGTCTTGGCAAACAGTTTCTGCAGCAGTGGGGAAACCGCAGGGAGACAAGATCAAATACACTCAGAAAGAGAATACTCTAGCTTGGAGGCTTATGAAAATATACAGAAGCAAATTTTCTCTCCTGCATGCTTATTTTCCCAGGTCTGGCAGTCAGATTTAGTGTTGAGTGTGTTTTTGGAGTGAATCAATGTGAGGAAGTACAGACATGAGATAAGCTCACATTACAGGGCTTGAAAAAAAGGTGCAAAAAGATTTAAATAGGCTGTAAAAACCATAAAGAAAAGTCAAACACACTGATCTCAAGCTGAGCTGTTGAACCACTGCAAGTAGGAATACTTACAAAATGCACAAGAAATACAGGAGCAGACTCTGAACACCAACAAAGCAATGTTTAACTGCAGTACTGCAGACTAAGGACAAGTACACAAAGGGCAGTTATTTAGGAGAGGGGAAGCTGCCGGCCTCTTTTTGAAATGGCAAGCACGTGTCCTCACTTACCATCCTGTGGATGTATTTAGTATGTAAGCCATGTTCATCTCTGTCCAGCTGGGATTCAGCCCCTTCTACATCCTGTTTGTATTTTGGACTGATTGCTATGATGATCATCACTGTCTTCTATCAGGGAGGAAAAACGAGAAAGAGGAGGGAGAGAGAGAGAGAGAGAGAGAGAGATGCATTTATGAAACTGTGAAATGAAGTATGGTTGGACAAAGCAGCTTGGAACCTTGCCAGTTTCTATTTTACGTGATCTGATGTTCTCTGGAAGTGTAAGACAATCTAGTTCATTTTGGCAATGAAGCAATACTAATCTCAGCTCTGAGGTTCTTCACACCAGATTTGCTGGAACTCTTCCAATGGTATATTTTAAGATACTTAAAACATAAAGGGAGATAAAATACATTTCATTGCTGACCAGATTATCCCACAAATCTTACAAAACAATTAATGCCTACCATTTCAAAAATTTGGCCAAAAAAGAGGGCAAAAGCACTATCAGCACAGCAAGCTATTAGCTGAAACTATTACTGTTTTACTAGAAAGTAACTGTTACTGTTAGGGCTGTGTATGTTTTTGCTTTAAAAGAATCTGATTTCTGTGTTATAGTAAATCAAGCTTCTGTCACTTTTATAGTGTGTCACCTTTTTCTCCCAAGAACAAAAATATGAAAAGTATGCACTTTGAAAAACCTCAGGGAACATGAAGCACTGACCCCTCTACAAGCTGCCAGTCTGAATGAATAATTTAAAACTCATTCAAACTTAAGAGGTCTGGAAACAAACTTGGTTTAAATCAGGCTTGGGAATCCTAGGGGTTATTCAGATGATGAAAATAATCCAGGATGAATCTGGGTTGAATCTTTGTTGTTCACATGCATCCCAAATACACATGATTCAGTTGGGGGGGGGCTGCAAAACCCCCCCACTTAACCCAGGATAATTGGTGCTGGGTTTTCCCCCGAGTTTTCAAAAAGATTTGCGTCATCGGCAATGTGAAAAACAATCCGAATAGACCCAGGATTTAGCCCTGCATACCCGGGTGTGTCTTTTCCCTCCAATGAGAAGAGAAGAGGAGTCTCCCTCTCACATTTCCCTCCTGCATCCACCGTGTTTTGGCAGCTGGTGGCTCCAGGGAGACATTGCTGCCACTGCCGCTGCCTCGGGAAACCCAGCTGGGAACAGTTTCTTCCAGGGGTTGCCAGCACCCTTGGAGTGGGGGAGGCACAGGGCTGGCGAGCATATCTGAGCAACAGAACATGGAGAGGTGCAAAGAGATGTGGTTCTGATGAAAAAATGGTGTGAATTACAAACTCAGAACATGTAAGTTGGCTTATTTGCATCATCCCACTAAAAAAACCCCGATGTCTGAATGACCACCAAATCTAGTGTTGTTGGATCCTAGTTCCCACTAACCTTGGCCAGCCTGGCCAAAGATGAAGGATGCTTGGAGCAGAAGTTCATCAACACAGGTTCCTCATTGCATTTTAAGCAATTAAACTTGTTCAGCCAAAAGAATCAGCCCACAATCATAAATTCTGCATTACAACAATATGGAATACACATAGGCTGTTTTGTTTGGTGGTTTTTATTTTCTACAGATTTTCCTTCCCCAAATGCTGTAGTTTGTAAGCCTAAACTATTCACTGATCAGAATGTTCCAAGTAAACTGTTTATACCAACTGTGTGCAGCATATTCCTGCCAGTGGTAACATATGGGCAAGAATGCATGGTTTCGTGACTTGCTTTCATGCATTAACTGAAAGGATCTGGGCTTGGATGCTTAGGTAAGCTAACTTTGGGAAGTTTACAAAAGCAAAGATACTTTCCCCATCACAACCATCACCACTACCTTGCAACTACTTGTGTCCTACAAAGCGCTCCCAGAGAGTTGGAGGGGTTCAGGAGAAGTACAGGCTGTTGAAAGGAGCAGATAGGAAACCTTCCTTCAAGAGCCTCATCACATCAGAAAAGAAAGCTGAAACTGAGTAGGAGAGTAGCAGCTTTCTCTGTGTCTGTTAGCATGCCATAGTAACACTTTCATTTTCTTCCTGAGGCAGACGTTAGTAAAAGTGCACCTTTTGTCGCACTGGAAAAATTCATTTGTCAAGAGGTACACCTTTACAGACATCTCCCTCGAGAAGAGAACAGAACTGCTACAATGGTATGTGGAGCAGGACAGAGAAAGACTGCTCTCCCACTCTGTTTCAGCTTTCTTTTCTCATGGGATAAGAGTCCCAGAAACAAAGGCCAAAGAACCTATTGGTGACATACACCAGTGTAACCCTCAGTTATGCCAGTGTATATACTTTAATGGATATTGTGAAAGGAAGCATCCACTAACTTTCATGATACCATCAGGGCACACCCCAACTACAAATTAGTGGCTGGATTGATGGAGATGTGCCTAGGCATTGACTAGTTGGAGATGGGTAATAATAATAATAATAATAATAATAATAATAATTTATACCCCTCCCCTCTGTTAAAACAATTGGGGCGGCTTACAACAGTTAAAATTCCATACAATACATCATTATCCAGAATACAATCTAAAATCCCCAAAACCCACCCACTCCTAAAAAAGTATTAAACCAAGTATGAATTAAAATATACAGAATAAAGCACCATAAAAATAATGCAACTAGAAAAATGTAGCTAAGAAGATTAAACAAACAAGGCAGTGTCGAGAGCCAAAATTGGGGAAGGTAGATAAACTCCTGAAAATTGTTAATTTAGCAAAATTAAATTACATTACATTAATTACTAAATTAATTAAATATTCTTATGTGTATAATGTATACTGGCTGGAATATGTGCAGTAGGGTAGGTGGTGTTATGCTTATGCATTATACTGGAGATCTGGGAAGATGCTAGCTGTCTCTTTTCCTCAGTTGTTTGACTACTGTTACTTGGTGCCAGGGTGTCCTGCTGCTATGGGGAACCCTAGCGTAGTGTTCTGCTGCAAAGGGTCATCTGGCACCTTAAAACAAATTTATTATAGTACAGGGTTTTGGAGACTACACTTTATCAGATATATCCAGCACTATAGACAGACAGATGCTATACATGATTGGTGGTGAATCTCTTGCTGTAGCAGTCTCCCAGTTGAGGGAACAGGAACTTCCATAATAATCTTTAGGTTATCTTAGAAGCCAAGCCACTGTATTTATATTTGATGTTGTTAACTGCCCTTGAGTCAATCTCGACTCATGGTGACCCTATAGATGAGACATCTGCAAGACCCGCTGTCCTCCACTGCTCTGCTTAAAGTCTGCAACCCCTTAATACCCGTGACCTCCTTAATAGAGTCCATCCATCTAGCACAGGGGTAGGCAACCTTTCCCCTTTAAGGGCTGAGGGACTTCAGCTCCCAGAAGCCTCAGCCATGTTGGCCAATAGCCCCATGTTGGCCAATAGCTCCTGGGATTCTGGGAGCTGAAGTCCCTCGGCCCTTAAAGGGGAAAGGCTGCCTACTCCTGATCTAGCATGTGGCCTTCCTCTCTTCCTACTTCCCTCCACCTTCCCCAGCAATATTGTTTTTTCCAAAGAGTCCTATCTTCTCATGATATGTCCAAAGTATGACAGTCTCAGTTTGGTCATCTTGGCTTCCAGGGAGGTTTCTGGCTTGATCTGCTCTAGGACCCACTTATTTGTCCTTTTGTCTGTCCATGGGATCCTCAGCACTCTTCTCCAGCACCACATCGCAGAGGAATTGATTTTCTTCCTATCATCTTTCTTAACTGTCCAGTTCTCACATCCATACACAGTAATAGGAAATACAATGGCTTGTATTATTCTAACTTTTGTGCCAAGTTGTGCATTTTAGGATCTTTTCTAGTTCTTTCATAGCCACGCTCCCCATTCTTAGTCTTCTCCTGATTTCCTGACTGCAGTCCCCATTTCTATCAATGTTTGATCCCAGGTATGGGAATTCTTTTACTATTTCTATTTCTTCATTGTCTAGGCTGAACTTGTGAAGGTCCTCGGTGGTCATTATTTTTGTTATCTTTATGTTCAGCATTAAGTCTGCCTTAGCACTTTCTTCTTTGATCTTCCTTAGTAGGTGTTCCAGGTCTGTGAGGTTTTCTGCTAGTATTATGGTGCCATCTGCATATCTTAGGGCCTCGGCAAACGACTAATAGAGTCGTCTTCCGGGCAGGGAAGAGGAGGGGCAGCCGCACGAGCGGCGCCCCTTCCTCTTCCTGAGGTCGCCCTCGGAGTCGCCGGCCCTCCGCACGGCCGGCGCTCCGAGGATGACCTCACACCACGGCGACCGCACGCGCCGCGGCGTTTGAGTCAGGGAAAGTGCGCCCGCCGCTTTTAGGGCGCACTTTCCCTGAAATCTAAAAGGAGCGCCAATTTGGTGCTCCTTTTAGAGTCGCTGACGGTGCGCCGCGGTGCGGCTGCCGCGCTCCAGTGGTGCTCCGTCCCGCGGCGCACGGGAAGCTCCCGTCTGCTTCCCCCCTTAGATTGTTCATATTCCTTCCTCCTGTTTTCACTCCTCCTTCTTCTGTGTCCAAGCCTGTTTTTGCATATTATGTTCTGCATACAAGTTGAACAGATATGGTGAAATGGTACAGCCTTGTCTGATCCCTATGCCAATTGGGAACCATTCTGTTTCTCCATGTTCTGTCCTGACAGTAGCCTCTTGTCCTGAGTACAGATTCCTCATTAGGACTATCAAATGTGTTGGCACTCTCATGCTTTTAAGGGCATTCCATAGTCTTTCATGGTCTATGCAGCCAAAGGCTTTGCTATAGTCTATAAAGCACATGCTGATTTTCTTTTGGAATTCCCTGGTGTGTTCCGTTAGCCATCATATGTTTGCAATGGGATCCCTTGTACCTCTTCCTTTCCTGAATACCACTTGGATCTCTGGGATCTCTCTTTCCATGTACGGTTGGAGGCTATGTTGCAGAGTTGCAGTCCAACACTGAAACCACTCAGTAAAAAACACACTGTGATTATCACAAACTCTTTGGCATTGTGAAATTGGAAAGCAACAATGAGAGGCACAAAATACATGAGAGTGTTGAGGCTGAGAAAGACTGGCCACAATAGAAATAGAACAGAAATACAAGGGACAGAAATATGTTGGGCTGCAGAACAGAAAGTGCAGGACTGTAATAGGAAATACAGAGAAGTCAAATGTGGAACTACACCTGGGAAAGTGAGGCAAGGTTGATTCTTTGGATTAGATCTCAGATGTTAAAACTTTGAGGATTTTTTGGCTATTATGTTTTTATACTTTTTAAAATATTTTGACTGTTCAGTTCAGTGCCTTGTTTTAATGAGATAGCTTATTTAATGGTATTGTAATTGTTTTTCAGTGTTACAATTGCTTTATTTTTAGCTTAATTCTGTTTTAATTCATGTTGTAAGCCACTTTGGATCATGCACTAGGAAAAAGAAAGGCTATAAATTAAACAAATAGTAAGACTTTATGTTTCATTTGATTTTATTTAAAGCTCTTATCTCCTCTATTGACTATGCTTTGGCTATTTCATTTTGCTCTTGGGTTTACTGTATGTTAAAGTTGTGGGGTTTTTTTTAGCAAAAGCCTCTTAGCTCCAAAACACACTACAGAAATAATCCAGTTTGAGACCGTCCTGGTTCAGTGCTAGAGAATCCTGGGAACTGTAGTTTATTGTGGCACCAGAGCTCTCTTGACAGAGAAGGCTAAACGTCTCACAAAACTACAGTTCCCAGAATTCCCTAGCATTGAGCCAGGGCAGTTAAAGTGGTCTCAAACTGGATTATTTCTGCAGCGTGTTTGGATGTGAGATTATTACATCCTCCAATGAGGTCCTCCATTGGATTCAGTGGACAATGTAATTATTTCACATATGGTTAAAGGAATATAGCCAGATGACTCTCCAATCCCTACCCCTGTTCTCACCAATCATGGTATCCCATGAGGGGCTGCAACAACTCTACAGGAGGTTGTGGGTGGGCTATATTGGTGTGGAAGGAAGAAGGAGATACCAACCATCAGATCAACCAAAAAGAGATACAAGGTTAACTTACAGCTATGTACACTAACACTAACACATCCACTAACAGGATGTCAGCCAGTATGTGCAGTCCTTTGCTGCACATAAGTTCCTCAAGATCTGGGTTTCATTGCAGAGTTTGTTAATGTACTTCATTTATTTTGTTTCTATTTTTTTTAAATGCAAGCTCATTTTCTTTATAAAAAAGTGGTCAGTACACATATTTTACTGATATATGAAAACCTTCCTATGCCAAAAGGCTTACATTTTAAATTAGACAAAAATAAGGGAGCCAAACGAGAAAAAAACATGAATAATTAACTCACAAGGGAAATGAGTGGGACATGTTTCTATTTTAGTTCATGGTTTCTTACAAGGGAATCTGAAGAGTCATCTTTGAGCTGCCTGTGTGAGAAAATGCTCATGCAAGATTCACATTTTTTACTTACATCACTTAGGTAGCGTTCCATCCACTTGATAATGTCAATTCCTCGAACTGTGTCCTCAAATATATCAATCTGTAAGAAAATGAAAATGTGAACATGATTTTTCCAGTTCAGACTGTAAGCTAGCAGACAAAATATGATTCATTTATTTATTTTCAGCACATTGATGCACATCAGTTCAACAACTGAAAAATATTTTCAGTTTAAAGGCAATGGTGCATGCACAGATATGCATAAGTATACACTAACAATGTTCACCATTAGCAAAGATCAAGGATAATTTCTAGAACATGATAAATAGCTATCAGCCAATAAGGGGTCTTTGGGGGCCTCAGCTAATTGCTGTGCCTCCTGAAGACAGTCTTTTATCTTATAATAATAGGAGCAGGTGAGAGCAGGTTCTTTCCAAACAGCTTATTTCAAATGAATAAGCAAAATGTAGGCTCAATTCTAGCCCTCATGGGTCTGGCACAACAATAGCAAGTGCAACACAGAGACAAGCTTATTTTAAATGTGTGGGATACTTGCACTGCATGGCAATACATTGGTTAGTGTTCTGGATTGCCATCTTGCATTTTCTGAATCTTGGAACTTGTGATACCGAAGTAAGATTCTTATTTAGGCATGTATTCTTTGGGTGACTTTGAACTGCCTTTTACTCACTCTTTGTATTTCCTCATAGTTATTCTGCAAAACATAATGCCTACGAAGAATGCAGTCCTAGGCACACATATCTAGGAGCAAGCCCTACTGAGGCTTTTGCCACACTGCCAGAATAATACAGTTTGACATCACTTTAACTTCCATGGTGCAATGCTGTGGAATTCTGGGATTTGTAGTTTTATGAGATATTTAGCCTGTGAGAGAGCGTTGGTACCTTACCAAGGCTGCATCAACACTGCAGAAAGATCCAGTTTAACATCACTTTAACTGCCATGGCTCAATGCTATGGAATGGTAGGAATTGTAGTTTTGTGAGATATTTAGCCTCCTCTGTCAGAGAAGGGAGTTCTGGTGCCACAACAAACTATAATTCCCAGAATTCTATTGCATTGAGCCATGACAGTTAAAGTGGTGTCATACTGGATTATATCTGCAATGCAGATACAGCCCAAACCACAAATCCCAGAATTTCATAGCATTTAGCCATGGATGTTAAAGTGGTGTCAAACTGCTTTATTTCTGCAGTGTGGCGGCAGCCTGAATATAGTCAGCAGACATAGATTATCTTCTTAAAGAGCTACACTAATAGTTTCATATTCCCAAGAATTGTCAGGACATCTTCTTTCCACCTAACATATCCACTTAAAATGGACACTTGAATTTCAGATATACACTTAAACCAGCTCTATTATTCATTTACACAATAGTCAAGGCTTAATATACAACACTGAATTCTCTGAATATTTAACAAAGGGAGCAAAAGTTTGAAAAGAAGGAATAAAACTTTGAGCATACAGATTCCCAATATCCTACATCCCCACTTATGCTGTCATTCACTCTTTGAGAATGGAGTACTTACAGCAGTCTGAAATCCATTTACAAACAAAAAGTTCACAAATTTCATTATTTCCACAGCTGCATCCACAGAATAGGTTATAAAGACTTTACCTAGGAGAGATGTTAGATGAATGTGAGGAGTCAAAAACAGTCAGACCTAGATATAAAACAGCTATGGATTCCTCCAGCTTTACTCACGCAGAGCAGACAAGAAGTTCTACCATGTTTTGTCTATCGTTATATAAATAATCAGAACTAGTTTGGTGGTTACAGAATCATGAAACCATTTCTGCTAGAGATCAATGGATTAAAAAGTAATTTATAATTTGACTAATATGCAGTGCTGCAGGCAAAAGTAATGCAAATACAAGACAATTCTACTTCTCTAATCAATTAATGACTCCTGGATTTAATCACTGGGAGAGGGGAAGTTTATAAGATAAATACTATGGTCTGGAGGAATAAACCAGTGATAAGTTATTTTATGTACGTATGACATCCGATTAAGGATGGACAGATTAGTTATGTATGGTTTATGTCAGTTTAACATATGTTCACTGCTAAGTTTAGTCTACCTTATTTCTACATTAATCTACAATGGTCCCTCTGGATTTGCAGCCTTGGCACTCGCGGTTTTGATCATTCGCGAGACCAATACCACGGCTCCTTCTTTCCCCCCTCCCTCCCTCTCTTACTGGCATCTCCCCCCCCCCGGCGCTGGGGACTTTAATCGGAGCCCAGTCTGCTGGGACTTATAATCGGCCCCAGCAGCCATGAGGACTCGCTTTCCCAGCAGCGCTTGGAGCGCGGAGTGCACACGCCCTGCCCCCTCCGCCACAGCCAACTGATGTATTGCATGCCCACTGGCTGCGGTTGAGGGTGTGGGGCATGCGCACGCTGGGTCCCAAGTGCTGCTGGGAAAGCGAGTCCAGATGGCTGCTGGTGGCTGATTACAAGCCCTGGCAGCTTGGGCTCCGATTAAAGTCCCCAGTGCTGGGGGAAGATGCCAGTGAGGGGAGGAGGGAAGGAAGGAATTTCACAAATCGTTAAGTCCCCTTGTCCCCAATGGGACAATGGAGACCACTGGAGACAATGGCATTTGAATATTTGCGAAATTTCAGATGGGGAGGCAGAATGTATCCCCCACAAATCCGGAGGGACGATTGTATTATGTAAAAAAATTGCATGGAAATGTCTTTACATTCAAAGGCATTTAAAAATAAAATATGTTTTTCTGAGATACAAATTTTAGTGCAATTTTTAAAATTTTCATTTTGAGATTGCAAAATTTGGAAAAGTGAAAAATCTGATGAATAACCACATCCCACCATGCATATTAGTCTGGGAGGTAAGAATCAGGTCAGTTTATGTCAGAATTTGCAAAAAACTAAATTCCTCAAGCATTCTTTACACCCATTGCTTTCAAGTTCATGTCACATAGTGTGCTGGGGGTGGGAAGTAAGCAGCCAGAAATGAAATCTTAGCCAATAGCTTCAGCTGGTTCAGAATATAGTGCGCAGGTGTATTTTATACTAGAGAGCCAGCACAGTGTAATGGTTTGAGTGTTGGACAAGAATTCTGGAGAACAGGGTTCACATCCCTGCTTGACCATGGAAACTCACTGGGAAGCCTTGGGCAAGTAAAATTCTCTCAGCCTCAGAAGAAAGCAAGGGCAAAACCACTCTGAATAAATCTTACCAAAACAAACAAACAAACAACCATGATAGGTTTGCCTTAGGGTCACCATAAGTTGGAAACTACTTGAAGGCATACAGCAACAACATATTTTATACTGAAGCATAAGTCATTTTTGTAAAGCTACAATCTTAAAGCTCTTCTGGGAGGCTGCTTGCTCCACCAGCTGTTGTTAGTTAACAGTGCAATCTTGTGCATATTTCATTGAGTGTGAGCCCCACCATGTTCAATAGTACTTACTCCCCAGTCTTTAGCACTGCAAATATTTTATTCTACTTATTACATTTATATCCCATCTTTCTGTATAAAAGACATTCAAAAGTCAAGCACATTTCTCTTAGGAAGCTGATCCATAATTTTGGTGCTAAAGCCAAGAAGGCCCCAACCCATGTGGATATCTTCAAGACTTGACATACTGCCACATACAACCTAGGTGATCACAGGTCCATTTTCAAAGAGGAGACATTTCTGATAATCTGGTAATGATTTATGCAAGCAATTACTTTTTAAAACAATCTTCCAATCTCTGCAGATGACATTCTATGTATGCACAGTCCTGCAAGGAGGCTGATCTAGGTCATGTTTACTTAATTTTCAGCTCCATGGAACAGTTTTCAAACAAACTGGTTAACAACTTACGCAGTTCTTCTGGCAAATTACTTGTCTTCAGTGTCCCTCTGACTTCAAAATTTCTTAGAGGTCCTGGGATGGCAACAGGGCATAGTGGGATGTTAGCTTGAGCCACAGAATCAGGAGGGCACCTATACAGATCCTCATGGGCACCGAAAGGTCTTCCATCAACTAACTGGTTCTGAAACTGGCCACTAGGAAGGAAATGAGGGGTCATCTGTAAAATATTGAAAACTGATGATTCCAAAGTCATATATGCTCAGGGTCTTTGAAGTGTGTTTTATTTTTAACTATTGTCTTTTTTTCTTTTCTTTTTAAAAAAACCCTTTCACATTGAGACAGGATGTTCTGGAAAAATGGGGAACAAACCAGAAGGTTGTTTTGACACCAGAGGTAAAAAATGTGGAAAACAGAGGTGGAAAAATGTAGATGTGTAGTCCCATTTTTTAAAAGCCCAGCCCTGTGCAAACTGTGTATAAAGCCAAGATCTAACTTTTAAAGCAAAAGGGCATAAAGATGAGGGGAGCTCCCCCTTCCCTCTTGCTAGAAGGAGAAAATGCACAGATGTAAACTTTGTCCTCCCTCTTTTGGTCTAAAATAGTTAGACCCACATCTCTTTCTGTAAACATGAATGGGGCACACCAGCTAGCAATTGTCTGTGTGCAGGATGAGATGTTAAATAAATCCACCACCATCCTATTTTCACCCCCAAACCCCACCTGGGTTACTGAAATTAGGCCAAATAATGCTATTTTGGGTGCCTCCACTCTACAGCAACAACAATCTCCAGAAAGTGACTGTGAATGACATGATGTCACTTCCAAAATGGCAGCCATAATTCCATGCTATAGTCCTGCATAGTCCTGAAGGAAGTAGAAATGGGTAGTGTGATCCTCTGAGTTCCTGGGCATGCCCATCCATGGCTTAAATAAACATATCTGATACCATATTTGCAGTTTGAGCTTGAGACAGTGGAAACCTCCACTTAAAGTCTACGTGGAATTTATGCAAGTCCTTGAAGTATCAAATATCTCAAGTATCTGAGAAGCTAAAGTTTTGTGAGCCCTTGAGCAAGCCTTAGTCTGGTTTAACTAGATAAACTTGCAACTAGGCATCTGACACATAACCTTTCAAGAAAGAAATAAAACTTCAAGCTCTGCCAGAAACACAGAGCTTCTGAACTGAAAAGTGTGTGTCATTCTGCAATTGAAACAATTAAACCAGTCCATTCCTACCAAATGGAACATTAAAAAAGGCTTACAGTAAACTAAAAGGTGACCATACAACTAAACAGAAAGCAAACCTAACAGATTTATAATTCTTTCCCAGGCTACCTACTAATTACATAGCCTTCAACTGTCCTGATTTGGTTGGGACAGTCCTGATGGGCAGTCCATCATCATTTTTTTCCAGATGTTTTTAAAAATGCCCCAGTTTCTCTCTCCTCCTCCCATTTTCTTCCTTTGTACTTTAGCTACTGCTAATTAAGTTGAAAGCACAAAAGTAGTTTGCACTCGGTTAACTCCACAGGGGGAATGGAGAGAAGGAGACAGAATCTTGTTTTTTCCAACAGGCTCAGGCAAAAGCAAACTGTTGCAGCCTCTCCTAGCCTGTGTGTTCTTCCTCATACATTTGCCATCTTGACCATACTCTGGTGTTGCTTGGCCAACCCCCCACAGCTATATCTATAAAATGTTGGAGGGTAAATATTCCATGCTATTCTGGAGGTCACAAATAGGGGAGGTAAAAATCCATGGCAGGACTTTCATACTCTTTAATACAATAAAGTGATTATTTCCACCACCCACACCCAATATTTGGTATAAGCTTCATGTTTAGTAAAAACTTACTGGAATCTTAGACGTTCTGCAGAAGAGATTTGTCTTTGTGGAAGTTTTTCTTGATTGCACTTGAGGGCATATGGACTGGAGTAATTTGGAATTATTTGCCGAGCAGGTACACAAGGGCCAGGCATAGGATGTTGTTGTTGAGGTGGGTTTGCAAAATGGTGTTGAGGTGTTTGCCCATCTAAGTATAAAAAGAAAATGAAAGATGAAGTCATACTATGTGCAATATTTTCCAGTAGGCTATGCAATAAACATAAGTTTATTGCTCGGCATTTCCAGAACGATTTGATCACGAGCTGGGAATGGCACAGAATGGGTGAGAATGGGTTTTACTGCTCAGGAAAACACTGCTGATGCCACCGGGAGTCCCCAAGCCATTCTTCATCTGTGCTATGGCAGCCGATTTTGAAGAGCAGTAGCTTTCCATTCTTCAAAATTGGCGGCCATGGAACGGCTGGGGAACAGCTTGGGGAATCCTGGAGGCATTGGCGGCATTTTCCTGAGTGGTAAAACCCGTTCTCGCCCATTCCGTGCTGTTCCCAGACTGTGCCTAGATCGCTCTGGAAAATGCCGAGCAATAAACTTAAAAGTTAAGCATACCTTATACTAGGAATCAGCAGGCTTAAATGTGGAACTCTTGGGTTTAAGAATGCTTTCCCTTCTCTTATCATTTCCACAGCTACATCTTGCATCATGTATTTTGTGCATTTTGGTTTGCCAAATAAAGGGATCACTGTTTTGTGGATTTTGGATGTTATTGTAGTTTGCTATATGGCCAACAAGCCTGCCTGGATGTGAAGATGCTGCATTTTTCTGGAGCTTTACTATTTGATGCTTCTACTTCCAACAAAGGTAAAATGTTTTTTTAATTGAGACTACATTTGGCATGTTTTATCAAAACAGCACCTAAAACTTACCTAATGCAAAAGCATGCAGGCTTCTCTTGAGAGATTTAATGTTCTCTGCCTAACAAAAGGGGCTGTGACCTCACAAAAGATGGAGAAATTTAGAATCTCAGAAGTACCTTTTACATAGCTAATAGAACTCAAATTTTATCTCCTGGACTTTGGAACGCTTTGTTCCCAGTGACACAGGGCCAGAAGGAGAAAGGACCTGCTTACATAGTTATCCCTCCACAGAACAGCACACCAACAAAACCTTGAGAAAATACAGGTCTGTGACTAACATTATCATTTAAAAAAAAATCTGCTGCATGATTTTTTAACATTTTTGCCTGATGAATAAGCCCGTAGAGCTTCGAAAGCTTGTCTCATGTATGTTGTGCACTTTGGTTGGCTGAATAAAATTATCACTGTTTTGTGGATTTGGGATGTTACTGTATCACTACCCCAAGTAAAGAAGGAAACAGCACCTTCCCCATTTTCACATGCAAATGTTGCCCAGGATGACAATCAGATGTTACAGCAACATAAGAAATGGGGCAACATCTTCCACCACATATGAAGATGCCCAGATATTCTGATGGGGAGAGTGGATGGATAAGAGCCAAAGCTCTGTTTGTCAAAACTTTAGTATCCTTTAATACAGGGGTAGGCAACCTAAGGCCCGGGGGCCGGATGCGGCCTGCTGAGGCCTTTGGACCGGTCCAATATCATCATGGGGGGCGGCGGCGGCGGGGAGGCGGCAGTGGCAGGATCAGCCTGGGGCCGATCCAAAGGCCTCGGGGGGGCCCCCGCATCCAGCCCCCGGGCCTTACGTTGCCTACCCCTGGTCTAATGTAACAAGTAGCTTTTGTTTTTGTTTTTTCACATTCTAGATTTTCCTAGATAAAACTAAAAAATGGGTCTGGGGAGGATTTAAGTCCGTGGTGATATTGTTTCACACATCCAGCAGTCCCAGAGAACAGCACTCTGCCCATACATTCTGGACTAGATCATCTCAGGCCTAGGAATTCATAGACATTGTGTGGTTTCCATTATCATCCTAAGCACAGTCAGTATCTTTTTTGCATACACCTGTGAACAGAATGTATAAGTTTTGCCATTACAACTGTATCAGATTGTATCATGTAATTGCACCCAGGAAGACTTCTTACTGGGATGTTTGCTTTTAATGGTTTTATATTTTTAACAGCATGTTTTTAATGATTTTCTATTTTTAACTTTTTATATTAGTGTGATGTTTTCAATATGTCTTTAAAACTGTACTGTTTTTAAAGTATCTTTTGTGAGACACCTTGAGTCCAATTTAGGAGAAAGGTGGTAACATAAATAAATAAATAGTTTTCTGCTAGTTTAGACCCATGGCAATCTTGGCTTGGAGTTGTAGAGCCAGTTGTAGAGCCAGTGTTATGTAGTAGTTTGATCACTAGACTATGCCTCCGGGTGACCTTGGACGTGTTACACACTCTCAGCCCCAGAAAACCTTGTGATAGGGCCTTAGGGTCAGAAACAACTTGAAGGCACACAACAACAACAAAGTCCAAAAAGGAATTTCTCCAAGTTCAGCTGTTCCATCATAGAGCTCATACAGCTTCATTTAGCGTATCTGTACCTTTGTGCAAAAGGGATGTCATCTATGAAACATACATATGGTTGGGAGTGTTTCTAGCTAGAAGCAACATGTTTCAGGAATTCAAAGGCAATAGGAAGTGAGAAAATAAGCAAGGCAAAAGAAGCAACAAGGTTGTGATCTCCCATGGAGAGAGTTTAGAAACTGTGATTGGTGCAATGTTTCAGATCACATTATACTGATCTTGTTCCACCTGCATCGGCTTCAAATTCTTTTGCAAAGTCCAATTCAGGGAGCTGAATATTACCTAGGAACTGCTAACTGGATCTGGACCAGGATACCTGAGGGCCTGCCTCCTCCCACATGAAGCTGGGCTTCAATTACTATCATTACGAGTTGCTCTGTTACATACTTAGATGCCAAGAGAGACACAGCAAGTAGTAACATGAGGCAGGGCATTTTGAGTGGCACCATCCCAGCTGTGGTGAGACTGGCTCCTTGGTGGTTTTTAGGATGACAATCAATTTGTTAGTAATTTCTTTGGCTTTTCATTTATTTCACCATTTTCAACTTTGTTGTTTTAGGATTATGATTTTATCATCATGAGATACTTGGCGGCTCTTATGATGGCTAAGAGACAGTATGTAAGTGCTTCGGTAAATAAATAAATAAATAAATAACAGCCCCACACTATTTGTTGCACAGCAGCAGTGTGAAAACCTCTAACCTAAAACAGATGCAAATATAATGAGAGCTCCAGGCACAGCGGGGTGGAGGGTGAGGATGGAAAATAGGGAAACTACTAGTGGTTAGGGGGATGCACTGGCTCTCAAGGAGACCTTGGAGGGCCGGATCTCCTTGCTGCACCTACTCTCTCTCTCAAAAAAAGGTCAAAAATATTTTTGTCCCCCAGTGCACTTGAATACCCTGCCCTCCAGGACAGGGGTGGCCAACTGAGATGGGACTGGGGGCTGTATTCAGAGTACTAAATGTGAGAATTAGATTAGCAGAGTTTATTGTACAGAAATTGAAACATTTGGATCCTGACAATAATTAACTGATTGGATAACCAGCCTATATAAGTTCACTGATATAGCTAAGAATTTCAAACATAAAAAGTCTGGTAACAGATTCTGGAAATCAGCAAGGCTGGGGGGAAGCACACTTTTTAATAAATAAATAAATAAATAAATAAGTATCTTATCTTTTCAGGAAGGAAGAAGGGATGGGAGAGTAGAGGGACTGACAAGATTTCTGTTAAAGAGGATTTAAAGCAGGGATTCAAGGAAGAGGGGCTGGAAGGAAGGGTGGCAGTGTTTGGAGGGACCCCCAGGGACTGAGAGAGGGTGGGCAGTGAGGACATTGAGGAGAAACAACAGCAAGGAGGTGGAAGAAGGGGAGCTAGAAAGTGTAGGGCCATCTTAGTTGCCATGACAAGCAGAGGATTCTTTATGGCAAGGCTCAGCAATCAATTCTGGCTCTTTCAATTAGAAAGATTCTCTAGACATGTGGGGGGCTGGATTTTTGGGTCCGGTGGGCTGTACTTTGCCCACTCTTGCTCTAGAAGGTATGAGGGCATTTCCACCATGCTTTTGGTCCCTCTGGGCTGTTTTGGCCCAAGAGAGGCATTTTTTTTTAAATATCATGAAATAACCCAAGAGTCACTTCTTTTTTAAAAAAGAAATGAAGATCCTATGGTCATCAAATTCAATTTTGAAGCAAATGGAGCCCTGTGCTATGAGCTGGCCAAAGGATTATAAGGGTATTTTTTTTTTGAGATAAAGGTCACAATGGGGAAAAAAATTCCAATGTCCCTACATAAATAATTAAGTCTATAGTCACTGATGAATACATAAGCACAAATTAACATTCTTTTTCACCTAATGTGAAAAGGGCCAGCTGAGTTGATTGGAAAGACACTTTATCATTATGCTTTTAAGCAAAAACACAGCACAGAATATTGGTTTTCTGTCATAAATTGCTATTTTGATACAAAAATGGTTATCCCAGTGACCAAAAGGTCCTATTTGTCCACATGAAGAAAACCAAATTATGATAACTGACTTGGTAAAACTTTGCATAGGAGTAGACAGTACAGTGTTAGATGAAGTAATAACAAGACGAACAGCAGATTAATAAGACAGCAACAAATACTGGTTCTCCATATGTTGGTAGAAAGAAGAAAAACCTATCCTAGCAACAAATGAATGAAGAAAGTAGAAGTCAAATTACAAGAACAGGAGATTTTTGCAGAGTAAGGCAACTTTCAGTACTAAACGTGAGAATTAGATTAGCAGAGTTTATTGTACAGAAATGGAACATTTGGTTCCTGCCAATAAATAATTAACTCAGGGCCTTTGCAGACTGCTAGAAATAGTGCAAATTGAGTCCACTTTATCTGCCCTGACTCAGTGCTAGGGAATCATGGGAACTGTAGTTTATTGCGGCACCAGAGCTCTCTGACAGAGAAGGCTCAATGTCTCAGAAAAAAATATACAATTCCCATGAGTCCTTAGCACTGAGCCAGGGCAGTTAAAGTGGACTCAATTTGCACTATTTCTAGCAGTCTGCAAAGGCCCTCAGTCGGGTATCCAGCCTATATGAGCACATTGATATAACTAAGAATTGGAAACATAAAGGGCTTGGTAACAGATTCTGGAAGTAAACAAGACTCCCCACCACCACCACAAATAGCAAAATAGAGTAGGAGTATCATTTTGCAAAATGGCAAACCTTAGCCAGTTAGGAAGGGAGAACTTATACCTTCAATGTGTGACTTACATGGATTCTGGCAGTATGCATCATCAGGGATGTAGTATCTAGGATGCCACTGAACCTGTGGAGAAATTGGAGGTCGGGGTATTTGTGGGAGCACAGGATACGGCCTAGGGTCCACCTGTGGAAACTCTCTAGACATCAGAGGCCTAGGGAGATCCTGCAGGTTAAAGAGAGATGTAAGTGGCAATGGAGGTTCTAGTTGTCGGATACCCATAACATCCAGAGGTTGGGAATCATATCCTGCATCTTCTGTTTGTAGGTCTAGTGGTGTTCTGTTACTCTGAGCCTGGCTTGATTCCATACTGTCATGACTTTCTCCAAGTGAACTTTGGGAATGATCAGATGAACTTCTGTGCAAACTATCAGAATTTTGCCCAGTATCAGGACAAACAGCTGAAGGTCGAGACCTCAGCAGCTGATTTGTTGTGTTTGCAGATAAAAGATTAAGTCTTGATGAGACCGCTGATTCACAGGATGGGTCAGAAAATAGCTCCCTTCTAGAATCCTGACATTTTTGCTGGAAATTGTGGTCATGTGCCTCCAATACAGTATTATTATGATCCGAACTACTAGGATGCTTGTAAAAACATGCCTGTCCAGCCACTCCATGAGAAGATGAGTAAGACCCCATATTTTCATCAGAAGGATCCAAACTCTCCTCTGCAGAATGTTCTGGAAATGAGGACCAATCTCCAGTTTCATCAACTTCAACTGGTATACTTCGACTCTTTACAGATCCTAAAAATGTGGGGAAAATATGGTATGAAATATCATTTGTCAGTTCTATAATATAACAATTATATCTGCAGTAGCATCCTGGTTATGGGACATCCTTCCCTTGGAGGCCTGATTGATCTTCCCTTGGAGACTAATCAAGTATTCCTTTGGTTTGTGTTGGTTTCCCACTAGGAGGATCCCTCCCAACCCAATTCTATTTGTTTGCCAGCCAAATCTTTACAAGTGGCCTCTGACAAGTCATATTTAACTTTCAGGAAAAGGCTGTTTTAGCAGGAGGTGGAGGCAACTGGGCTCTTTGAATGCTGACCCCCTCCAACCCACAAAGTTTTTTGAGGATTTGGTTTCATTTGATTATCTCACTCATGATGCATTTTATCAGCAATATTTGAATAGCCCTTGTAGAATGAATAATTTTGCCTAACAGTGGTACAAATGCACTCACCTGTAAAGGAAGTCATTTCGATATTCCAAAGAAAATATGTACCAATGGAAATGGCAACTGAGGAGAGAAGAAGACAAACTGAGGATTACAAAAGTTGCTTTCACAACTTTAATAACTTTGAATCCTGTGCTATTACAACTGTACCTCAAAGACAGAATGTATAAGAAAGTAACTATTTGACCAACAGTATTCTCTTTAAAGAATCAGTGTGGTGTAGTGTTTTGAACATTGGACTATAACTCTGGAGACCAGAGGTTGAATCTCTGGTTGGCCATGGAAACCAACTGGGTGACTTTGGGCAGGTCACATTCTCTCAGCCTCAAAGGAAGACAAGGGCAACCCACCCCATGCACAAATCTTGCCAAGAAAACCCTGTTTAGGGTTACCATAAGTAGGGAGCAACTTGAAGGCACACAATCACAAAAATGCTCTTTAACCTTTAAACTATTGATTAGGGAAGACAGAGAATAAAATCACTGATCTCCTTTAAGTTTAGAGTTCTTTCTCTGACTGCATCCCTGGATAGAATACAGAAATTGACACATCTGTCTGTACACTCAGTGTTTTTGTCTGCAGAACAACATAATTTCAATAAATTCTTTGCTAAATATTGCTTGAATTGGTACTTGTCCTACCTTCAGCTTTGCATTATACCCATTGGGGCTGAAGATCTGATATCTCTGACAAGAAAAGATGGAGAATAATCTAGCCAAAACCGTGCATCTTATGTCCCACTGATTTTAATGAGAGAGGGACAGGGATCAGAGTGAGCTCAACTATACCACTGAAATCAACATGACATACATTGTGCTCCTGAGTATTAAATTGAAAATGATACAAATATACAAAAGATCTTGATATATCTAGTCTACTCTTTCATAATAATTGAAATGCTGCTGAGTTAGACACATATATTTCACTAATAAGACTCCAGATGTAATACTTGCAGACAGACAAGAATACTTGCAATTACAGCAAAGCAACTTTCACCAGGCATCTATATGAATAAAATTGTTTCTGTCTGCTATGTATGTTTGTTACTACATACATCATGTGAAAATACCTGGACAAATCTTAATCCAATCTACAGAGAATGTTTGAGATGGATGTGACTTAAAACAGAGCCCATGTGGCACCTCCAGATATCTTTTGGGGGGAGGGTTTGGAGAGCACGCCAGTCATTTTTTTCTTTGGATTCATCAAATGCAGAGGGTGTGTTTGAGATGGCCTGACAACATATAGGCTACATGAGGTACCCAAAATTGGGGGGGGGGGCTGGGCTACAGTTATTTTTTACTCATACAGAGTAAGGTGTTTGTGAGCTGATCAGAAGTGGCTGGTTTCTCAAGGGAACCTGAGATGAGTGAGTAACACAAACACATTAGAGTATCCAAAGAGAAAGGCAGTCATCCTCTAGGGCAACTGAAATTAAATAATGACCAACAATAGTTGGTGATTCTCCTGAATGATGCGGATATTACAGGTAGTAATGAATACTGGCATGTAAAAAAAAAAGGGCATGGGGCCAGACTTCTTAGACCTGCTTTGTTTTTACTAAACTCTGAGAACAACCAAGAAGAGCCAGGTGCAAAACACATACAGTAACCTGAGAATTAAGACCTAGGGAGTCTCCTGAGTACATCTATGCCCAGGAATTTGTTTTCAGTACCAAACCTGAGGTGATAAGTCTTGTTGCAGCAAAATCAACTTCTATTTTTTCCTGTCCTTCAATTTCAGCAACTGAACTGACATCAGAACTGTCTGGGAATAGGTGCCACTGAATAGTGGCATTTAAACAGTGCACTGTTGTTACTGTTTTAAAAAATGAGACAGAAACCTTTACCAATCTACTGCACATTACCGTACCATACATTTGCCACCAGATCCCAATCTACCTCCTTCCTGTCCCAGCCGCAGGGTATTCTCTCATCCGAAAGCTTTTAAATCTTTAATCTGATTGTAGAAATGGTCATACAACCATTGAGTATATGAATCAATGACTTCCAATCAAATACTTCTAACTGAGGAGGTAAACTCATATAGCTCTGGTGTTTTTGAGGAAGAATTCACCCTGTTATGGAAGTTCTTATGTCTGGAACCACCAACTTTTCTTTATTTCTGAAAAATAGCAGCTAGTGGAGGAGGATGACTGGTTTGGATCAGGCTGTGGGATGAGAGGTGTAATCCTTACTTTGTTTGTGCACTGCAACCCCAATCCTAATGGTTCCCTTTCCCCAAAGCTGAAGTTCCTTTCATGTGACTATTTGTTTCTCCATTCTGACCTGTGCAGCTCTCTGGTCCAAAGAAACCCATGTGTTTAATTTGAGGAAGCACATGTTCTTCATGGTTAATTTTCTTGCCAAGTTTGGAAGAATAATAATGTGTTCCAGTAGAGCTAGTCTTGATGTGTTCCTTCAAGCCTCACTCACTTTGCAGTTGCATAAAAGGAAAACTTCAATATCAAACTGAAACAAATCCAATTTAATTTTGTCTGTTTCTGAAGAGGAAAAAAGAATGCTGAGAAATGTTTGCACGTATCAAGGATCCTAGAGATTTGAACTGTAGAAACCTCCACCTCAAAATATATGTATATATAATCCCCTTAAAATATATTTGTCTCTGGAGAATCTGATACAAGCAATGATGAAAATTCATCCCTAAATGACATATCATAAGAAATGGACTGAATACATAACAACCCTTCTGCATCTTCAGCCTCTAAAACAAAGATGGACTCATGCAGACTTCCAGATGCTGTTGGACTCAACTTCCAGCAGGGCTAGCTAGCCTTGCCAATCATGAAAAATGCTGGGATCTGCAGTCCACTGACATCTAGAAGCTTGCATGATTTCCATCTCTGCACTATAATATTCCACCTTTCCTGAGTGCCATCTCTAGGGCCCTTATCACATGGGGTCTGAAGCAGAGCTAATCCAAAGGGCATCCACAGCTAATACATATTATTCCCCCGTGTTTACACACGACGCTGCCCCAGAACACGGAGCTAATCCGTATTGTTCCCCCGTGTTTACACACGACGCTGCCCCAGAACTCGGCAGAATACGGAGCTAATCCGTAAGGAGTAGGGAGATTTTGACATTCGGTTTGTAGAGGAAGTACCTAGGGAGCCTTCGCATTCATTGCGAATTGGTGGGCAGGGCGAAAATCCCAGCGAGGGGAAGGGATTGCCTTGGCAAAAGGCAAACCGGATTGGAAAGAAGAGGAGGAGAGGAAGAGAGAAGAGGGAGGCGATCTCTCTCTCTCCATGGGCTGCCTTCCCTTCTCCAGTCCTCCAGCCCTCCTCCTCCTACCCGGTTCCCATGGCTGCCTTTCCTCCCGGCTTTTTGTGACGGGAGAGAAGGGAGCCTTGGTATTAATTGCGAAATGGCCAAAAGGGCGATATTCCCTTCATTTCGCTATGGAACCGAATTTATTCCTACTTCGGTTAGTCTTCGCTTTTTCTTTGCTTCGTGGCCAGCGTTTGATAAGGTCCTAGGAGCCTTCCTAAGTTACTTTTGGAGTATAAGAATATTTTGTGCTGTCTTTATCCCTGTTAAGCAAAAAGCTGGACAAACCTGATTATAGCCAATCAATCATAATTCATGGCATGCTGTGAGGAGAGGCCTATGGAGGAAAAACACAAAACATGGTTTGTTGTTTTTGTTGTGTGCCTTCAAGTCATTTCTGACTTATGGCAACCCTAAGGCAACCCTGTCATAGGGCTTTCTTGGCAAGTTTTTTCAGAGGAGGTTTGCCCGGGTCATCCTCTGAAGCTGAGAGAGTGTGACTTGCCCAAACTCACCCACTGGGTTTCATGGCTGAGCTAGGATTCAAACTCTGAACTCCAGAGTTGTAGTCCAACACTCAAACCACTATGCCACACTGGTTCCTATAAAACAAGGTGCTTGTCTATTAGTGAGTTAGATAGGGCCAGTTAGTTAGAAAGAGAGTTAGGGACAGAGACAGATAGGAATGGATTAAAGCCTGAGATCAGATGAGTTGGGGCCAATTAGGGAGAGGGGAATGGAGGTCTTAATGGGGCTTTGCAGAGCTCAGTGTGGAAAGAATTCAGAGATTTTATCATCAGAGACACCAATGTTATATAATATATCTTTACCACTTCTATTTTCTACAACTCTGTTTGATTTTCATTTAAAAATGGATAAGCAGGATTTGGTCACACTTTACCACACTGAGCCCACATATCAACACAGTTGATTGGCCCCAATTCACCTGTCCACTAGTGGTCACCTTGAGGCCCAAATACCAGATCCAGGACAGGTTCTTAAAACTAAAATGGAAAGGTAAGCAGTAGAATTGTGGGGCCGACATGATAGGAAATCCATCACAATCTTTTTTAATGAGGACACTTCTAAAAGAGAGTCCTTTTTCACTTTGCCTCTCTTGGTACTCATTTACACTACACAATTATAGTACTATGATTTCACTTTAACTGCCATGGAAACATCCCATACAATTCTGGGATTTGCAGATTAGGGGCAGGAACTTAGAATTCTCATCTAGATTGCTCTGTTGCCTCTGACCGAAATACAAACACCAAGATTTCATAGGATGCAGCCCTGACAGTTAAAATGGAATCATAGTGGTATATTTGCATAGTGTGAAAGATCCCAGGTGTTTGGCTGCTAAAAGACAGCCAGGAAGGAGTTGCCAGGAAGATGAAGATGCTTTGTTTTGGCTTAGCGTTTAGGACCAGGACATGAAAAATATCTCTTGGTTGGGTTGAAGGGGGCTGTCTGAAGTGCTTTGTGGTATTTTTGTTTCATCCTTCCATGATTTGGATTATGATGCAAGCAAGGTGCCTTGCTCATACGGTTCTGAGTCTGAATGCTTAGTAAATTGCTTAACACTATTACAGTCATCCCTCTGGATTCACTGACTTCCCATTCGCAGTTTTTAATTTCCGCAGACAGGAAGCCAGGAGGGCGCAAGGCTGCGCACAGGGCTGCGCAGCTATGAAAAACAATGGGGTTCCAATATTTGCAGTTTTTCCGATTTGCGGTGTGTGTGTGTGTGTGTGGAATGGATCCCTCAGAAGGGACAACTGTATAATACTGATACTCTCAGTACTATCAATTGTCAACAGGCTTTTTGGCCACGGAAGCTTTGATATATTTTAAATGAATTATTACTGAGTTAATATTATGATGTTAATGTAATTTGAATTACTGTTACTTAATTGTTTTTGTGAACTGCTTTGATTATAATGTTTTGTGGGAAATGTGTGGTACAAATAAACTTACTATGATTAAAAATATTTGGTGGGGCCTTTCCCAAGAGCAAGTGTGATGTAGTGATTTGAGCATTGGACTAGGAATAGGATTGGACTAGGACTAAAACTTCTTAATATTGCTTAGTTTAATACTGTTTTACGGGGGGGAGGGTTTAGGGAATGATTGTTTGGATGTTTTTAATGTTGTAAGCCGCCCTGATTGCGTTGCAGAGGGGCAGGATAAAAATATTATTATTATTATTATTATTATTAGTAGTAGTAGTAGTAGTAGCATTAAGACTTCAACCTTTGCAGACTCTGGAGACCAGGGTTCGATTCCCAGTTTAGCCACAAAACCTACTGGGTAACTTTAGGCAAATCACACACTCTCAGCCTCAGAGGAAAACAAAGGCAACCCCTCTCTGAACAAATCTTGCCAAGAAAACTCTGATAGGTCTGCCTTAGAGTTGCCATAAACTGGAAATAAACTGAAGGCATACGATAATAACAACATTCTTTCTGAAAGAATTTCAGCACTGCAACAAACAAAGAAAATGATGCCCCCACCCAAAAAAACCCTCTTTCTGGTTCTCTTCTTTATTTTTGAAGTTGTGTTCCTTCAAGTCATTTCTGAATTATGGCAAATCTAAGGTGACTCAATCATGGTGTTTTCCTGGCAAGATTTATTCAGGGCAGTCTGCCATTGCCTTCCTCAGAAGTTGGGAGGCTATGACTTGCCTAGTGGGTTTCCATGGTTGAGAGAGAATTTGAACCCTGGTCTCCCAGAGTCCTTGTCCAACACCCTAACCACTATACCACTCTGGTTCATTCTTTCTTTATCTACTCAGGTTTTTTGCCTGAACCAGCTTGGAATTGTTCAACCTTTGCAGAATTCAATAAAAACCAATACAGTTGACAACAGTGACCATTCTTTTACAGTTACCAGAGCTACAGGTATTTCTGCGAATAACTTCAACTGTTAAATCTATGAAGCCTGAATTTATGTCCTGTTATCTAAAACCTCTGGAGCCCTTGTACTTTCTTTCCCTCTGCTGGTCTAAAGTACAAAGTTACACCACAGAGATTCCTTTGGCAAATAATCTCAGAAGTTTTCAGTGAGTTGCTTGGTGGAATACTCTTGTGATCAGGCACTTCCAAAATCTGTCTTTTTTTAAGTAATAAATCTTGAGGCACTACTGAGAATCTTCTGTTTAGCCTGTCAGTGTTGTTGAAGGAAGAGGAAGTGTATCAATAGTGTGGGAAGTGTTCTCACACAGCTAAAACAGTGAAGCACAGTACTGTTCACAGATAAAGGATTGTGGCAAGGGATAAGGGCACCCATTCAAGCTTTCAAGAAAGGGGAGGGAATAATAGAAAAAGAAGCAGATGCTCCATTGGGCCAGTTTATCACAGATGAGTCTGTCCTGACAGAGAGTTCAAATTCTCAACCCAAGAGCTCCAGTATTAACAAAAAAGCAGCAGCAGCAGCAGCAGCTTCATACAGCCCTGTGCTCAAGCCCATTCTTTACATTTCTTAATATAATTCTTCTTGGCCTGTCTGAAATCTGTGTAGTTTCCTTTTTAAAGACTGGTGTCAAGCAGATGAGATCTCCAAAGAAGGAGCCTGACTAAAGGAGCCTGCTTTTGATTATACCTTCTTCTGACAGCAGCCAGAAAGAATGTGCAGCAAAGAAAGGCACACTAGGTAAATTCCCACTTCAAAGGCCTTCAATTTCATGCTAGTTAATATTGCTAGGAGACAGGTCCATTGCTAAGATATTGGCAGGAGAGGAAAAAGGGGGTAGCACTCTGTGAGGGGTGTATGTGTAGGAGAGACTGGATTTCAGCTGTCTTTATATATTTTCATCAGATGTATTTTTCTTAAATTAAGCAGAGCTCAGGAAAAGCCTCACAGAGCAAACCAAGCTTTCAGCTAGCTAATTGTTCTGTTTTCAGATGCATTTTGTTCTGGATTTTTTCACAGATATATACAGACAGCCCAAAGCACTAGCAGCAGGTGTTCCAACCAATGCCAGCTAGTTTCATCTTCACCCAATCTCAAGTGTCTCCCTGAAAAAGAGAATGGAATAATACTTAATATCTACCTATTGATAATTTCTGACACTACTGATTATTTAACCATTCATCCAGCAGCAACATATCTCAAGGATACATTTCTGAGCCATGGAAAAACACAAATCTGACCATTGTGAACTCATTGCAAATTAAAAGCCAGTGAGCACTTTGTGGTGTTGTGGTTTGAGCATTGGACTAGGACTCTGTAGATCAGGGTTCAAAGCCCGGCTCGGCCATGTAAACCCAATGGGTGACCCTGGGCAAGTCACACTCTCTCAGCCTCAGAGGATGGCAATGGCAAACCCCTCTGAAGAAACATGCCAAGAAAACCCATGACAGGGTAGCCATAAGTCAGGAATGACTTGAAGGCACACAACCAACCAAAGTACTTCATATTTCTGGTTTTCTTATGCCAGAATGAAGAGCCCAAATCTGATTGTAACTGTGAGGAAGTAAGACTTAACTTTTTTAAAAAAAAATATCAAATGCAGAGACATTAAAGTGTCTTAGAATTGTAATAAAATTAAAATAGTGAAAATCAGATTAAAATATAAATGGGAAAGTGTATAGCAACATTAGAATCAGCATAAAACCATTTCTGTTGAAACAGCAGAAGACAAAGTATTCCCAACAGAAGTAAAAGATCTTCAGCCACCATGAATATTGAGAAAGGAAGGATGCCAGATCTCCCAAGGTTAAAAAGAAAGTCCATGATGGGCCCCATCATAGAGATGGCCCTGTCATTGATCCCAACAAATCATATGCCCATAACAAACAGGCCAGAGACTAGGAAGGGATTCTTTAAGCAGCGACATGTGGATGGCCCTTAAGGATGATATGTGGGCCTTAATTTATAGTAAACATATATAGTTTTAACTTCCTTTTTCATTTCACTTGATAAAAAGAGTTCTGTACAATTAATTGCAAAGCTTGCCTCTGTAACTGCAACAGGATCTGTCTTCCTTTTCTGAAAAAGCAAACACTACACTAGACCAACATCACTCAGCTTTTGGAAAAAGAAGACTTCCAAGAATTTGTTGAATCACAGTACTTCTGAAGAACACCACAATCCATTTATTTCTACATGTGCCTATTTTACACAGCAAAACGTGTGTGTGAGTCTGACATTTCCCCTTGTGTGGAGACATTATTTATTTAAATTTATTTTAATAAACCCATCAGCAGAGCATTCTGTATGTGCTCATTCTGAAACAAGTCCCACCGAGTTCACGGTTTCATGCCCCAAGTAAGTGCACATAGAATTGCAGCCTATGTGGTTATAACAAGAAATTCAGAAATCCCAGCCAAAGCCTTGCAGAAATCTGCAACGTGATTCTCAAACTTTGTGATTCTCAAACTTTGGTGCTCCAGATGTGGCCATTTCTTAACCATTGGCCACACTGACTAGGACTTCTTTGAGTTGAAATCTAAAACATCTGGAGCAGGGGCCGGCAACCTTTTTTGCTGGGTGGCCGGGGGGGGGGGAATGGCACGGAGGGGGCGTATGGGTGCATGTGCGCTTGCGCATGCGCGCACGATGTGGGCGCCATTTTGGAAGGCCCCCCGTGCCTGCGGTGGGCGAATTTGCCCACCACTGGCGCAGGCCGGCTTCCCTGGGCCTTAGAAAGGCCCCTCCATGCCCGCGGCAGGCGAATTCGCCCAGCGCAGCCGCGGGGGGGCTTCCCTGGGCCTTGGAAAGGCCCCCCGCACCTGCGCTGTGGGAATTTGCCCAGTGCAGCTGCGGTACAGCCTTCTGAAGGCCCAACGGCGGCTGCGCAGCCACCATGGGGCCTTACAAAATGGTGCACGCCGCCGTGCGCATGTGCATGGGAGTGTGGGCGGCATTTTGGAAGCCAAAATGGCACCCGCGCTTGCTCATGCACGGGACACCATGGGCCAGTCCCAAGGCCTCTGCGGGCCGCACCCAGCCCACGGGCCGTAGGTTGCCAACCCCTGATCTGGAGGATCAAAGACTGAGAAGCATGGATAATACATTAAGGAATTGCAGTCACACAATCTCAGCACAGAAAAAAACATGATAGGTTTGCTTTAGGGTCAAGTTGGAAAGGATTTGAAGGCACACAACAATAACAACAACAACAACAAAGATAACTAGGCCTCTTGCTGTCAGCTCTTTTTGCCATTTCTTTTCTGATGATAATGGAGCTTACTTAGTGGTTTGAGTGTTTGACTATGACCCTGGAGATCAAGACAATAACACCCAAAATCTACCAGAGTGATACCTTTATTGGACCAACCATATGAAAAAAAACCAAAAAACATGTTGCAAGCTTTTGAAGCGTCACTCACTTCTTCATCAGGCAAAGATATTTAAAAATCTTTTAACATCTTTAACATTTAACTGGAGACCAAAAACCAACTAGATGACCTTGGGAAAGTCATACTCTCTGGGCCTCAGGGGATGACAATCATAAACTCCTTCTGATGAAACTTGCCAAGAAAATCCTATGACAGGTTTGCCTTAGGGTCATCATGTCAAAAATGTCTTGGAGGCTCACAGCCACTACAATAACAACAACTGCATAACAGATGCACACTTTTTTAAACAAGGGCAGAACCAGTGTGGTGTAGTGGTTTGAGTGTTGAACTACAATTCTGGAGACCAGGGTTCGATTCCTAGTTTGGTCATGGAAACCCTCAGCCTCAGGGGAATGCTGTGGCAAATCTTGCCAAGAAAACCCAGGATAGACTCGCCATAAGTTAATAGTTTGATCAGTTGATAGGGTCACCTTAGGATTGCCACAAGTCTTGGAGGCACACAACAATACAAAACAGATGTATGCTTTTTTTAACACGGCCAAAATATCCCACTCACCCTGGGAGTATGGTGGAGTCTCCTTCTTTGTGGAGGTTTTTAAACAGAGGCTGGCTGGCCATCTGTCAGAGGTGCTTTGATTGTGAGTTCCTGCATGGCAGGGGGGTTGGACTAGGTGGCTCTTGAGGTATCTCTTCCACTCAAACCACTATACCATGATAGGTCTGCCCATTTTTTTAAAAAAGCATGTGTGTGTTATGCAGTTGTTATTGTGTGCCTCCATTCATTTTTTACTTATGGCAACCCTAAGTGAACCTATGATTCCTTGCTTCCAACCTACTAGAATGTACTACTACTATTGCTGCTTACTTACTCCTACTAAAGGGTCCCCAAGCTCTTAAAGGCAACCATTTTGCAAATGGAGAAAATGAGCAACCCAAAGAGGAAAGTATGTAGCGAGATCTTGTAACACCTTTGAGACTAACAAAAGAAAGAAGTTGGCAACAGGAGCTTTCATAGACTTAAGCCTACTTCCTCAGATGCATTTGGAGAGTAAAGGTCTGCCACCAAGAGTCCTTGAAAGAGTGGCATTATTGTCCAGAATGGATTGTAGTTCATTGATGATGTGCCTGAGTGGTCTCAATTGGGAGTTGTATATGACCACTAATGGAGTTCTATCATTTTCTCTCTCTTCTTCTGTAATAGATTAGTCTTGGTTACAAGTCTTGCCTTGTATATTTGGTTGGGATTTTTTTTTTTTTTTACTTCATGTGGTACTGTACTGAAGTTTGAGGAATGCTTGCTGTAATTCCCGAGGTAGTAGACTTAAGCCTAGGAAAGCTCATGCTGCCATCTCTTTCTTTCAGTGAGTCTCAAAGGTGCTACAAGATCCCTTTGTATACTGATTCTACAGACTAAGGTTCAAAACACACTGCAGAAATAATCCAGTTTGAGGCAGCTTTAACTGCTCTGGCTCAGTACTAGAGAATAAAGGGATTTGAAGTTTGTTGTGGCACCAGAGATCTTAGACAGAGAAGGCTAAACGTCTCACAAAACTACAGTTCCCAGAATTTCCTTGCATTGAGCCAGGGCAGTTAAAGCAGTCTCAAAGTGGATTATTTCTGCAGTGTGTTTTGGACCTAACAGGACTATATATTTCAATTCTATCAAGGAGGAAAGACAGAGAGAAGAAAGGAGTCAAGAAAATCACAGACGCCTAGAGTCGGAAGATACCCCCAAGGGCCATCCAGTCTGACCCCATTCTGCCATGCAGGAATTCACAATCAAAGTGCTCCTGACAGGTGCCCATCCAGCTTCCGTCAACAACAACAAAAGAGGTATTGTACCTAACCCGGTATAAACAGGAAAAAAGAAAAGTTAGATAATGGTAAAAGTAATATATTCTATAACAAGGATATCAATAATGTTTGTTAGATGTTCAATTTACACTGAAAACAAAGGTATATCATGCAAACTTTGTCTTACATAAAAAACCCCTAAAATGCACACTTTAAGGATACAACAACAGTGTGCATTAAAAATAAAAATCAATTTTTGTAATGATACAAGTCCTGAGAGGCCAAAGCCCATGCCAAAGGCTTAGTCCTGGATAAGTACTCCAACATATGTCTCTGCAGAAGTCCTGTGAATTCAGTCCCAAATGATCACCAGCCAGATGCATTTCAACCTGTGGCCTTCTTCAGTGTCTAGAAGAGGGTATCAATAAGTATCTGCTGTTATAACAAACAATATGTGGAGTAAATACCATCCCAAAAATTCACCAATCCCTCTCCTATGTATCGGCGCAATCATCTCTGATAGCTAACAAACATTGTTGATATCCTTGATATAGAATGTATTACTTTTTACCATTACCTAATTTCTTTTTTTTTTCCCCTGGCCACCCAGCCTCCTCCGAAGAAGAGGTGGTTAATAATAATAAAATAATAATAATAACAACAACAACAATAATAATGTGGGTCACTTCCAAGGGGAAGGTGTGGGGTGGAAAGTCTTCCAAGCACTCACCCCTCAGCAGAGAGAAGGGCCTACTTGGTGCCCCTTGCCCTCTTGGTGTGAGGCTCTCCTCAGGCCTCTCCTTGAGGCCTACTTCTATTCCTTCTCCTTCTCCTCCTTCCTCCCTTCGCTCCCAGGTAAATTTCTGAGCCAGGCCGAGCTCTGTACCAGGAAGTGAGGCTCTATGCAAATCTCTCACCGAGGAGGAGGGAAGGAAGGAGGAGGAGGAGGAGGAGAAGAAAGAGGCCGCCTCGTTTGCCCCACAGGCCAAGAGGAGGAGGAGGAGAACCATGACAGGAAAGCTGAGGGGCCAAGATGGTCGTAGAAGGCCAAGCACCAGAGTGTCCAGGCGTCCTAATAGCCTCAGGGGAGGACAAGGCGCCGCAAAATGGAGATAAATGGAGGGCATGCCCACATATAAAAGCTGGAAAACACTCAGAAATATAAACCCATGTTTCTTAGGCATGCTCAAAGTGGAAGCTCAAAAGGTCGAAGTGTCTATAAATCTATACTTTGTCATGCTCAAAATGGAGGACGTTCAGGGGAAAGTGGAGGACATTGCCACATATAACAGCTGGAAAAACACTCAGAAATATAAATTCATGCTTCTGGATCAGGTTCAAAATGGAAAGCATTCGAGAAAAATGGAGGACATTACAACATATAAAAGCTGAAAAACACTCAATATAAATAAATGCTTAGTCCTGCTCAAAATGGAGGACATTCAAGGAAAATTGAGGACATAACATAAAAGCTGGAAAACACTCAGTAATATAAATTCATGCTTCTCAGTCAGGCTCAAAAATGGAGGACATTCAATTAAAATGAAGGACATTACCACATATAAAAGCTGAAAATACTCCAATAAATGTAATCACTTAATCATGCTCAAAATGAAGGACATTCAAGGAAAATTGGAGGACATTACCACATATGAAAGCTGAAAAACACTGATAGAAATATAAACCCTTGCTTCTGGGAGGTTGCCCACATTGCATAAATAATTCAGTTTGACACCATTTTAACTGTCATGGCTTAGTGCTATGGAATTCTGGGCACTGTAGTTTTGTGAGATAATTAGCTCTCTCTGTCAGAGATCTTTGATGCCACAACAAACTACAAATCCCAGGATCCCATAGCACTAAGCCATGGCAGTTAAAGTGGTGTCAAACTGGATTATTTCTCCAGTGCAGATGCAGCCTGCGTCATGGTCAAAATGGAGGGCATTCAAAGAAAGTGGAGGACATTGCCACATATAAAAGCAGGAAAACATTCATAGAAATAGAAATTCATGCTTCTTAGCCATGTTCAAAATGGAGGACATTACAATATAGAAAAGCTGAAAAGCACTAATAAATTCATGTTTCTTAGTCCTGCTAAAAATGGAGGACATTTTGGAATTCCTCCTGGATAGAAGGTTGAAATGGAGGACATGGTCCTGGAAAAGGAGGGTGCCTGGTCACCCTGAAAAAACAGCCTTTTCTTTCAGCTCTACAGGGATTGGGAAGGGGATGGAAGGATCTGGGTTTGAATTCAAGTTCAGCAGGCAGAGAAGTGGAAATCTCACTCTTCTCACTTTTGGGAAACTGATGAGAAGTCAAGGTGGAGCATCAAGTCACACTACATTCACACCTTATTGCTAGTGGGAATAATAATAATGGTGATAACAACAATAAATAAAAACAACTAAGAAGAAGGCGGCCAGTGTGGTGTAGTAGTGTGAGCGCTGGAGTTTTTGATGTTATGTACCTTCAGGTCATTTCCAACTTATGGCCACCCAAGGTGATGGTGTTTTCTTGGCCAGATTTGTTCAGAGGAGATCTGCAATGGCCTTCCTCTGAGGAGGCTGAGAGAGTGTAACTTGCCCAAGGTCACCCAGTGAGTTCCAAGCTGCTGTGTGCCTCCAAGTCATTTTGGACTTATGGCGACCCTAAGGCAACCCTATCATAGGAGTTTATCACACGGGGAGCCCCATGCAAATTCGCTCTTTAAAGTGAAAAAAAGCCGCAAAAGCGGAAGCTTTTAATGAATGGGATTTCTCCCATTTTGCCCTGTGTGAAATGTGAAAGTGCTGTTAAAAGGAGGTTAATCCGAACGAAACCCCCTCATTTTTACTTTCGGGTTTTTCCGAAAGTAAAAAGAAGCGTAAATGAGGGGTTTTCGTTCGGATTAACCTCCTTTTAACATCAATTTAACAGCGACATCGTGTGAAATCATGATCGCTTTTGTGGTTTATTTCTAATTTAAAGCCCCGTTTTCGCACGGGATTTCCCCCGTGTGATAAACTCTATAGGGTTTTCTAGGCATGTTTCTTCAGGTTTGCCATGGCCTCCTCCTGAGGCTCAGAGAGTGTGACTTCCCAAGGTCACCCAGTGGGTTTCATGTCGTATGCCTTCAAGTTGTTTCCAACTTACGGCGACCCTCAGGCAACACTATCATGGAGTTTCATGGCAAGTTTCTTCAGAGGGAGTTTGTCCTAGCCTTCTATTGAGGCTGAAAGAGTGTGACCTGCCCAAGGTCATCCGCTGGGTTTCCCTCTCTGAGCCAAACTCCCAGTATCCTAGTCCAGCGCTCAAACCATTATGACATGCTGGCCCTTTGTTGTTAACTGCCCTCAAATCGATCTTGACTCATGGATGAGACATCTCTAAGACCCTACGTCCTCCACCGCTCTGCTTAATTCTTACAACCCCACACCGGTGATCTCCATAATAGAGTCCATCCATCTGGCATGTGGCCTTCCTCTCTTCCTACTTCCCTCCTCCTTCCCCAGCATTATTATCTTTTCCAATGAGTCCTCTCTTCTCATGAAGTGTCCAAAGTATGACAGCCTCAGTTTGGTCATCTTGGCTTCCAGGGAGGTTTCTGGCTTGATCTGCTCTAGGACCCATCATCTGTTTGTCCTTTTGGCTATCCATGGGATCCTCAGCACTCTTCTCCAGCACCACATTATCTCAAATGCATTGATTTTCTTCCTGTCATCTTTCTTAACTGTCCAGCTCTCACATCGATACATGGTAATACAGAGCCAAGCCACTGTATTTATATTTGATGTTGTTAACTGCCCTTGAGTCAATCTCGACTCATGGTGACCCTATGGATAATAAAGCACCATAAAAATAATGCAACTAGAAAAATGTAGCTAAGAAGATTAAACAAACAAGGCAGTGTCGAGAGCCAAAATTGGGAGAGGTAGATAAACAAACTCCTGAAAATTGTTAATTTAACAAAATTAAATTACATTACATTAATTACTAAATTAATTAAATATTCTTATGTGTATAATGTATACTGGCTGGAATATGTGCAGTAGGGTAGGTGGTGTTATGCTTATGCATTATACTGGAGATCTGGGAAGATGCTAGCTGTCTCTTTTCCTCAGTTGTTTGACTACTGTTACTTGGTGCCAGGGTGTCCTGCTGCTATGGGGAACCCTAGCGTAGTGTTCTGCTGCAAAGGGTCATCTGGCACCTTAAAACAAATTTATTATAGTACAGGGTTTTGGAGACTACACTTTATCAGATATATCCAGCACTATAGACAGACAGATGCTATACATGATTGGTGGTGAATCTCTTGCTGTAGCAGTCTCCCAGTTGAGGGAACAGGAACTTCCATAATAATCTTTGGGTTATCTTAGAAGCCAAGCCACTGTATTTATATTTGATGTTGTTAACTGCCCTTGAGTCAATCTCGACTCATGGTGACCCTATGGATGAGACATCTCCAAGACCTGCTGTCCTCCACTGCTCTGCTTGAAGTCTGCAACCCCTTAATAACCGTGACCTCCTTAATAGAGTCCATCCATCTAGCATGTGGCCTTCCTCTCTTCCTACTTCCCTCCTCCTTCCCCAGCAATATTGTTTTTTCCAAAGAGTCCTATCTTCTCATTATATGTCCAAAGTATGACAGCCTCAGTTTGGTCATCTTGGCTTCCAGGGAGGTTTCTGGCTTGATCTGCTCTAGGACCCACTTATTTGTCCTTTTGTCTGTCCATGGGATCCTCAGCACTCTTCTCCAGCACCACATCGCAGAGGAATTGATTTTCTTCCTATCATCTCTCTTAACTGTCCAGCTCTCACATCCATACATGTTAAGAGGGAATACGATGGCTTGTATTATTCTAACTTTTGTGCCAAGTTGTGCATTTTAGGATCTTTTCTAGTTCTTTCATAGCAACCCTCCCCATTCTTAGTCTTCTTCAGATTTCCTGACTGCAGCCCCCATTTCTATCAATGTTTGATCCCAGGTATGGGAATTCTTTTACTATTTCTATTTCTTCATTGTCTAGGCTGAACTTGTGAAGGTCCTCGGTGGTCATTATTTTTGTTTTCTTTATGTTCAACATTAAGCCTGCCTTAGCACCTTCTTCTTTGATCTTCCTTAGTAGGTGTTCCAGGTCTTTGAGATTTTCTACTAGTATTATGGTATCATTTGCATATCTTGGATTGTTGATATTCCTTCCTCCTATTTTCACTCCTCCTTTTTCTGTGTCCAACCCTGTTTTTCGTATAATATGTTCTGCATACAAGTTGAACAGATAGGGTGAAAAGATACAACCTTGTTTGACTCCTTTGCCAGTTGGGAACCATTCTGTTTCTCCATGCTCTGTTCTGACAGTAGCCTCTTGTCCTGAGTACAGATTCCTCATTAGGACTATCAAATGTGTTGGCACTCCCATGTCTTTAAGGGCATTCCATAGCCTTTTATGATCTATGCCAGGGGTCGGCAACCTAAGGGCCATGGGCCGCACCCGGCCCGCGGAAGCCTTTTGATCAGCCCCTGCCCGATCCTGCCACCGCCACTTTCGCAGCCGCGGCATCCTCCGGGATCCCATTTTGGATTCCAAAATGGTGCCCAGGAGTCTTGCGGGACCAACCTGTTTGCTGGGCTGACCCTGGGAGCGATGGATCCATCGCTTCCAGGGTCAGCCCACGAAAGAGCCCCGACTGCGGCTCCAAGTGCCCCTCTTTTGGGGGAGGCAAAGCGCCTTCCTTGGAGCCGCAGTCAGGGCTGTTTGCTGGGCTGACCCTGGAACACACCCCTTAAAATAGTATTAAATTATTATTTGTTGTTGTTGTTGTTAACATTTATTTATAGAGCGCTGTAGAAACTGGATTATTTCTGCAGTGTGTTTTGGGTTAAGCCCCACTTTTTTTTAAAAGCGGTCTCAAACTGGATTATTTTTGCATTGTGTTTTGGACCTGAGTTCCTGCAAGCCCATGCCCATGTCCCCCCTGATCGAGTCCATCCATCTGGCATGGGGACTTCCTTTCCTTCTTTGGCTTGTTTGTTGTGTGCCTTTGCTTCTGACTTAAGGGTGATGCTAAGACAAATCTATCATGGGGTTTTCTTGGCAAGATTTGCTCAGAAGAGGTTTGCCATTGCCTTCCCCTGAAGCTGGGAGAGTGTTTTCAGAGTTTCTTTGGCCATTACCACCCTCTAAGGCTGAGAGAGTGTGACTTGCCCAGGGTAATCCAGTGCGTTGGAGTCTTTCTAATAATAATAATAATAATAATAATAATTTTTATTTATATCCCGCCCCTCTGCCAAGCAATCGGGGCGGCGTACAACATATAAACATCAAAACAAATACAATCAAATTCAGTCCCATCCCTCAATCCCACCCCTAAAAAACAAATCAAACAAAACAAATTAAAAAGCAATTAAAAATTCACAAAGCACATCTTCAATGAATGACATTTAAACCTCGAGTTCTCTAAGGCTATAGCAGGAGAGGAAACATGACAATTGCTGTGTCACAGAAGCTGTTGTCATAGTCAGGGCAAAAGATAATAGGCAGGGCCTTCCAGCGACCACCTACAGTCTGTCCTCCACACTGCCTCAGCCGCTGCTGGTGCTGGGAAGGATGTTCCAGCAGGCTTTTATGCCTGAGTTCTCCCAGCTCTGGCTGCTTCTGAGGCCGATGCGGGCTTATTTTGACCCTATCATGGTCAAAACTGCATTATTAGTACAGTGCAGATGCACTCATAGATCTAAATTGCACTGGAGAAATAATGCAGTTTGACCCCACTTTTAAGTGCTGTAAGTTTTGTCCTATGAGATCCAGGGATCTGTAGTTTTGCAAGTTTTCTCTGGCCTGATTATAATGATGATGATGAATATGATTTGTTGCTGTTTTCTTGGGGTTTTCTTGGCAAAATTTCTTCAGAGAGGGTTTGCCATAGCCTTCCTCTGAGGTTGAGAGAGTGTGACTGCTTGGCCATGGAAAACTACCAGGTGGCCTTGGGCAAGTCACACTCTCTCAGCCTCAGAGCAAGACAAAGGCAACCCCTCCTTGGAAAAATTCTGTTTTTTTTTACTTCAAAATATGATAATAATAATAATAATAATAATAATAATAATTTTTATTTTATACCCCGCCCCTCTGAGCACAATCGGGGCGGCTTACATCATAAAATCAATACATAAGGAATTAAGAACAATTTCCTCCCCCTCCCCCCCTAAAAAAGTATTAAACCAATTAAAAATAAAAATAAAAATAAAAGAGGTAGATTCCTCCATATAAAAGCACAAACAGTACATAAGAAAAAGAGAAAGCAGGCGGCTGTATAATTTCTGGCTCATAAGAGAACCTGGTCACAGAAGGGGGAACATCTCGGAGGGAGATTCTGGAGCCAGAGGTGGTAAATTAATCTGGGAAGGCCTGCCGGAAGAGATCCGTCTTGACAGCTTTCTTGAAACTGTCAAGTGATGACAATTGGCGGATCTCCTCTGGCAAGCCATTCCACAGTTTGGGGGCAACTACCGAAAAAGCCCTGTGGGAGGTCGTCACCAGCCTCGTTTTTTGAGACTGTAACAAATTCCTCCCAGAGGACCGGAGGGTGCGGGGGGGGATTATACGGGAGGAGGCGGTCCTTAAGATAGCCTGGACCCAAGCCATTTAGGGCTTTAAAGGTAATTACCAACACCTTGTACTGGGTTCAGAAACTAATAGGCAGCCAGTGGAGGGACCTTAATACCGGGGTAATATGGTCCCCCCTAGATGTTCCAGATATTAATCTGGCCGCCATATTTTGAACCAATTGCAGTTTCCAAACCAAGCACGAGGGTAGCCCCATGTAGAGCGCATTACAGAAGTCGAGGCGTGAGGTTACCAGCGCGTGTACCACAGTTTCGAGATCCCTTACTTTCAAAAACGGGCGCAGCTGGCGTATCAGCCGAAGCTGATAACAGGCGCTCCTGACTGTCGCATTAACCTGATTAGTCATCAGGAGCAACGAGTCAAGGAGCACCCCCAGACTGCGAACACAGTCACTGGAGGAGAGCGTGACCCCATCCAGGACTGGAGGTTGCAACCCAATTCCTGGTTTCGGGGCCGCTACTGTGAGCACCTCCGTCTTGTCTGGATTCAGCTTCAATCTGTTTTTCCTCATCCAGCCCATTACCGCCCCAAGACATTCATTGAGAGAGGAAATGCCATTGGAATTCGAGACCGACGAATGAGATATGGAGAAATAGATTTGGGTGTCATCAGCGTACTGATAACACCCAGCACCATAACTCCGTATAATTTCACCCAGCGGCTTCATATAGATGTTAAACAACATCGGGGACAAAATAGCTCCCTGAGGGACCCCACAAGTGAGGTCCCTCTTACTGGAGCTACAGTCCCCGAGCAGCACCCTCTGGGACCGACCCGAGAGGAAGGACCGGAACCACTGCAAAGCAGTGCCTCCAATACCTAACCCTCCCAGGCGGTCCAAGAGGATGCCGTGATCTATTGTATCAAAAGCCGCTGAGAGGTCTAAGAGCACCAACAGGGTCACGCTATCCCTGTCGATGCTCAGACGCAGATCGTCGGTCAAGGCAACCATGGCAGTCTCAACCCCAAAGCCTGTCCTAAAGCCGGCTTGAAATGGGTCTAGATAATCGGTTTCATCCAAGACTGCCTGGAGTTGAAGAGCAACAGCCCTCTCGATCACCTTGCTCAAAAATGGCAGCAATGAAACAGGCCTATAGTTCTTCAATATGATGTGTGCAGTGTATGTAGGAATTATATTTTTAATTAATTTATTTATTTATTTATTTGCTTCAGCCCTCCAATCGTCTGAGGGAAAGGAACCCGGCCCCCAGCTCAAAAAGGTTGCCTACCCCTGATCTATGCAATTGAAGGCTTTGCTATAGTCTATAAAGCACATGCTGATTTTCTTTTGGAATTCCCTGGTGTGCTCCATTAGCTTCTTCCTTTCTTACACTGTAGAAATAATGCAGTTTGACACCACTTTATGGGCTGTAGTTCCAGCCTATGGAATCCTGGGATCTGCAGTTTTACATGATTTTTACCCTTCTCTGTCAGAGAGCTGGTGCCCACCAAACTACAAATCTCAAGATTCTGTAGGATGGAGCAATGGCTGTCAAAGTGGGGTCAAACTGCATTATTTCTACAGTGTACATACACCCCTAGTTGCAATCCCTGCTCAGTCACATAAACTCACTGGGTTACCTTGGGCAAATCACACTCTCTCAGCCTTGTTGGAAGGCAATGGCAAACTCCCTCTGAATAAAAAATCTTGCGAGGATATCCCTGTGCTATGGCCGCCATAAGTCAAAGTCAGCTTGGAGGCACATAACAACAACAATTTGGATCCCATATAGATGCTATTAGGCATAGGATATGATGTGTATTGTTTTTTAAAGATTGCAGTGCACATCAATATATTACGTTGCCGAAGGAGGGCAACTAAAAATCCAAAGGCATAAAGTTGTTGTTATTATATATTACTGAGACAACTCTAACATATAATTTATCAAGATTCAAAGATGTTTTAAAAAAAAGATATCCTAAGCCACTTGATTTCTTTCAAATTAAATCAAAATAGTAAATGCAGCACAAAAGACATAGATTTTAATGCTGCCATTCTTGCGGGACAATGGGACTTAGGAACAAGTCAACTTAAGAAGGTAAAGCCCTGCTGATGTTACTCATGCAAATAGATTGCAACTTCCATCATACCTCACCATTCCCAATACTAGTTAGGGGCTCATGGGAGTTGCAGTCCAACAATGTCTGGAAAGCTAAATGTTTGCCTTGAGGCCCAGATCTAGGGGAAATTGGAAAATAAGTTAAAGATATGACAGTTTGGACCGCTAGGCCAAAACTAACAAAATGACTTTCAATAGGGATAAATGTAAAGTACTGCATCTAGGCAGGAAAAATGAAATGTACAAATATAGAACGGGTGACACCTAGCTTGAAAGCGGCACATGTGAAATTGATCTAGGAGCCTTAGCAGACCTCAGGCTTAACATGAGTCAACAGTATGATGCAGCAGCCAAATAAAATCCAATATAATTCTGAGTTGCATCAACAAGAGTATAGGGGTACGCAACCTTTTTCAGCCCTGGGCTGGTCCCCCGAAGTCCTCTTCTCTGCCGGGCTGAGGGGGGGGGGATGGCGGTGCGCGCGCTCACTCCCCGCGCGCTGCAGTTGCTGCCGCTGCCGCACATATCGCGACCGCCATTTTGATTTCCAAAATGGTGGCCACAACGCATTTGCCATTTTGGAAAACAAAATGGCGGCCGTGGTGCGCGCGGCCGCAAGGAGGTGAAAACGCGTGGCGGTGGCAGCGCACATCGGTAGCGGCGGCGGCAGGGGTCCGCCTGGGCCAGTAAGTCCGGTGACCTGGGCCGGAACCGGCCCGGGGGCTGTAGGTTGCTGGCCCCTGCTATAGTAGATAGAGGGATGTAGTGTCACTCTATTTCTTTGGTCAGGCCTTACCTGGAATGCTGTGTCTAGTTTTGGGCAACCAATTCAAGAAGGGCATTGAGAAGCTGGACCAAGATGAAGGGTAACCAAGATGATCAAAGGTCTGGAAACCAAGCCTTATGAAAAACAACTTAGCTGCATGTATTTAGCATGAAGAAGAAGAAGAAGAAGAAGAAGAGAAGACTGAGAGATTACATGATAGCCGTCTTTAACTAGCTAAAGCAGGTCTGCATAACATATGGCCCAGGAGCCGACAAAGGATTTTGGGTGGCCCACAAGGATGTGGAGCAACAAGGCTCCTCTGTTGCTCAGGCTTCTCCTGAGGAGAGGACCATGTGGAGAAGGAGGAGGAAGGGCAAACTCTCACCCTGCAAGGCTCCTCTGCTGCTTGATTTCCTCCCAAGGAGGAGGCCAGGCAGCAGAGGAGAAGAATGAGGATGGGTGAACACTCGTGATGCTCCTCCGCTGCTCGGCTTTCTCCTGAGGAAAGGCCGGGTGGAGGAGAGGATGAGGACAGGCAAACGCTTGCTCCTCAGGGCTCCTCTGCTGCCTTGCATTCTCCTGAGGAGAAGGACAGGCGGCGGCGGAGGAGGACAGGCAAATGCTTGACTTGCAAGGCTCCTCCGCCACCCAGTTTTCTCCTAAGGAAAGGGCCAGTCAAAGGAGGAGGAGAGTTGAATTGATATTAATTAATTAACTAACTAACTAACTAACTAACTAAATTTTAATTAAAATCTATCTGCGGCCCAAAGACATTTAGCCTATTTTAATTTTGGCCCATTCCTACTGCCAAGTTGTGCAGGTCTGATCTAAAGGGATGTAATTAGAAGATGGGACCAGCTTGTTTTCTGCTGCTCTAGAGACTAGAACACAAACTAATGAATTCAAATTACATGAAAAAAGATTCTACTCAAATATTACAAATACCTTACTTACTGTATGGTGGAATGGACTACCTCAGAAGGTGGTAGACTCTCGTTTAAGGTCTTTAAACAGAGGTTGGAAGAGCATCTTTCAAGGGTGTTTTGGTTGTGTATTCCTGCATGGCAAGAGGCTGGACTAGGTGACCCTTGCAGTCCCTTCCAATGCTATGATTCTATAAATGAATAAATCACCACTCTTCCTTGAAACATTGCTTGCTGGCAGGAGCTTCTTTCTTACTACCCACTGCATCCCCATCCCAAAATGCAGCATTGCAAGAGAAGCTGCACCTATTCCATCCATGGTCTCCTGAAAAGGCACAACAACCCAAAAGGTAAATGTTTGAAAAGGGCCAGTAATTAATCTATATCAATGTTTGAGAAAGAACGTATGTGTATGTATGTGTGTGCTTACAGAGTAGTATATCCTTCCTGAGTAATATATGCATTATTCCAGCTAGAGAAACATTCTCCAATCTGTTTTTAAAAACCAGCCAGTCATCCATTAGTCTAATTGGTTGCTTGGATATTTGCACCTTATCTTCCACACAGGTGGACAACTATTACTGATGCTGATATAATCAAGACATCATTCATATTTTATTTCTGCAATGCAGCCTTGTATATACAAATGAAAAGCTGAGGTGTCTAAAATAACACTGTCTCCAAAGTGGTCCTCCAAACTAAACCAGGTGCTGACTGCAGCACAGATTGTGAGCTACTTATATCAAAGATTAGAATAAAAATGAAGAAGAACACAGAATCAGTCATCATATCAAAATACAATCCGAAGAACATCTCAGCAGAATTTACAGACAATGTGAAAATAGATTTGCTTTATTAAGCATAATCAACCAGGAATCAGAAGAGCTATGAACAGAACCCAGGGACATAATGCAGAAATACACTATCTGTGTCCCAAAAGAAAGAGAAGAAACAATGGATAACAGAAAAAACAAAACAAAACACTTCAGTCAGTAAAGGAAAGACAAGAAGCAAAAGACAAGAGAGAGAGGAATAGAACTAGAGCCATGAATGCAACTATTCAAAGACTAGCGTCCAAGGATAAAGAGAATTACTATAATAATCAATGCAGAGAAATAGAAGACAACTACAAAAAAGAAGAATGAAAGATCTCTTCCACAAGATCTGTGAACTCAGAGGGAAATTCAAACCAAAGGTGGGGATGCTCTACAATCAGAAAAGGAACATATTACACGATCAAGATGAAATAAAAAGATGATGGAAGCAATTCACAGAAGAACTATATAAAAGAGATGGAAAAAATTAATGGCACGTGGAATGAAGAATCATACAATGTGCTCAGAATTCTGCAGCACAGACTCCAATCTTAGCAAAAGTCATATGCTTTGCTATAGTCTATAAAGCACATGCTGATTTTCTTCTGGAATTTCCTGGTGCACTCCATGATCTTTCCTGAAGCCCTCTTGCACCTCTAGGATTTATCTCTCCATAAATTATTGGAGTCTGTTCTGTAGAATTTTGAGTATAATTTTGCTTGTGTGAGAAATGAATGCTCTGGTTCTATAGTTGCTTCAGTCTTTTGTGTCCCCTTTGTTGTGGATGGGGATGTATATTGGAGCAGTCTTGTTTTCTGCTGTTCCAGAAAACAGGACCTGGAGCAATGGATGCAAGCTACAGGAAAAGAGATTCCACCGCAACATTAGGAGGAACGTCCTGACAGTAAGGGCTGTTCAACAGTGGAACAGACTCCCTCAGAGTGTGGTGGAGTCTCCTTCTTTGGAGGTCTTTAAATAGAGGCTGGATGGCCATCTGTTGGGTATGCATTGATTGAAAGTTCCTGCATGGCATGGGGGTTGGACTGGATTACCCTTATGGTTTCTTCCTACTCTATGATTCTATGATTCTGTGTATTGATTTTTTCCCAGTCTGTTGGTCATTGTTTTGTTTTCCATGTTTGTTGGCATGTTTTAGTTAACACTGAATTGATTCTGTTTGTGTGGTTTTAATCAGTTCAATTGGAATATCATCTGTTCCTGGTGATTTATTCCTTCCAGTTTCTCTGAGTGCAGCTTTTACCTCACTTTCGAAAATTTGGAGTTTATCTTCATATGTTTTTTCATTCCATTTGTCATTTGTTTTATTATCTCTTTTATATAGCTCTTCTGTGTATTGCTTCCATCGTCTTTTAGTGGACTAAGAGGGTGAAATCTTTTTCTTTCTAATAAGAACTTAAGTTGCTTTGCTTTATTAAATAGTAGCATACCTTATTTATATGTGAAGCAAACAGAGAATATATATATATATATATATATATATATATATATACACACACACACACACACACACACACCCTGAAATCAGGAGGAGCCCTTCAGAGATACTGCTTATATCAGTCTCCTATAATTGTTGTTTCCATAGTCAAAAAAATAAGCTGTATCATGGAGGAAGTGGAGGGAAGAGCTTAGCACAGAAATTTGAGTAACACATTGGTAAAGGGCTTATTAAATGTAGGCCTGAAACACACAGGCCAAAAGAAGCAGCTTCCGGTCATGTTGGAGGCGTGCTGTTTATATGACGCACATCTCCAACACATAGTTATCAATCTATAAAGTGGGAATTGCATTGATCTACCTAGCAGATTTGAAAGGACAAACCCAACATTATACAGTCCAGTGGCATCTCTTGGATTGGTGTCACCCGATGCAGTAACTCATGATGTCACCCCCCTCCATTGACCCCTCCATTGTCCTCCTCCCATCCCACAACCATACAGAAACCTTAGTAATGGTGTTTTGTACTAATGTTACTCACAAATTGTAATACCCATATATCACTGAATGTAATGGTAATAGTTGTGATACAAACAACCAGCAAAGTTAAAATTACACCTTTAAATTACAATATCATATGCACAGAATAAATGTGTTTACATATACATAATTTCATGTGGTTGAAGTGAATATTTGGTAATATTTTTTTAAATTAGAAATGAAAAATTAAATTTTGAAATTTTAAATTTTAATTAAAAAAAAACTGGGGTCTCAACTTTGTCCTCCCATTGAGCTTCATCCCACTTACACTATCTCTTCAGCATTTTAAAGAGATACAGGCAAATGCCACATCCCATTTCTGCCAAAATTCAGATGTTTGAGGAACAGTGGTGTCACCCCTCCTTAGGTTGTCACCTGGTGCAGTCCGCACCCCCTCGTGACGCCACTAATACAGTCCTTTGAAAATGAAGGCTATAGTCCTAAACAATCTTAGAAAAGACAGCATGGCATAATGGTTTAGGTGTTGGACTGAGGATATTATCACTCGATCCCCATTCTTGCTGCAGTTTAAAACAATGGAAACATACCAATTTCAGAGGAGCCATTATCGCATATCTTGTGAGTCACACGACTAGGGCTGCTTCTGCTATTGCATTATATTCTGCACTCCCCCATAATCCCGTGTCTCTGCCCGCCCTAACCAACATGCCTTTTGTTTTTTAAGATTTTTATATTAATTTTCATTTTGGAGCTCTGTTACTATGATTTATTTTTTAAAATAGAAATAAAATTTTTTTAAAGGAAATCATCCTGCTTGGGAATACCAAGGGGGAGGTGGGACAGTGGAAAGGAGGAGACGCTGACAACATGTGACTGCCAATATTGCGACTGCCTCGCCAGCATTATTTCATACCTGAGGACTAGCACAATTATGAGCTCACTGATGGGTTTTCCCCATCAATTAAAAGAGATGTACTACCCATACTTTGGCGACACAGCAGCTACAAGTCGGGGGTGTTGTTCGATAAATATCGCCAAAGCCACTTTTTTCCATTTGTAATAGCAGTTTAAAAGCCATGTGTAGTATATTCATAGGACTCTGGGAGATCAGGGTTCAAATGCCTCCTCAGCCATGGAAACTCACTGCGTAACCTCAGACAAGTCACAGACTTAGAGGATGGCAATGGCAAACCACCTCTGAATACATCTAGCCAAGAAAAGCTAGGGTTGCCATATGGTAAGTTGGAATTGACTTGATGACATATAACAATAACCACTTAAATATTCTTACTAGAGAGTAAGTCCACTGAAGTGGGATTTCTTTCTGAGTATACATACTGAGAATCATATTCCACATTGGTAGGAATTTTTTGTTCTTCTACAAATTAATGTATTTTTAAAATCCTATCGTTTTTTGTGGAAGAGAGAGAGCTGAAGATACCTCTTCTCTTGCAAAATATGTTATATTTTCAGTTTGGATCTCAGAGCTATGCACATTTTCAGTTTTTCTGAAACCTACCGTATTTGTCTCAGGCAATTTCTCTAACAATAAATATTGGTAGCATAAGCCTAATCAAATTATCCACAATTTTACAGGTACGTGGACTTGGGGTCTGCGATCTCGCTCTTTGCAGATGGTGAGCAGGGAGGGAACAAAATGGTGTGTGTGCCCATGGCACGCATGTGGGGCTGTGCGCTCCATTAAAAGCAATAGGACCCCAATATTGACCATTTTTCTGATTCACGAGGGGGTCCGGAAGAGATTCCCCTGCAAATCAGAAAGGACGAATGTACTTTCCCTTGCTTATCCTCTAATGTGATACATGCCATCCTATGCCAACATGCTATCTTATGCCTTCAGCACTCTGCACTGGGCAAACAGGCCAGTTTCTGTGCCAGAAGATATATGGACATAAATCAGACATTAGGAATGGGAATTCACAAAAATGAGTTGCAGAACACTTTCATCTTCCTGTGCATTCCATCTCAGACTTCAGAACAACAGTCCTTGCACAAAAACACTACAAAAGGAAGACTGGAAAGAGAAACAGCAGAACTGGAATACATCTACACTCCAGTTCATTGACAGTAGGTTGAACAGAGAAAATGGTTTCGTGGCACACTGCACATATTATATCACTTGTTAATACCCCAGCCTCATGAGGGATCTTTTCCCTAGTTTATTACATCTCCTTTCCGGTTCCCAGCCAACATTATACAACATACCAATAACTCCCACCACAATTCATATGGTTATCTACTCATCCTATTTTTAGATAATGGAGTGATGTGACTCCATCTTTCTTTTTTGCCTTTGTCCCTCAACAATCATAGTTAAAACTGAACTTGTCACCTCATCACCGTCCCCACATGTTTTGCATTTCTGTTGCTTTTCACCTGTGCAACCTGCTAATTTATAGCTATAAAGGTCTGTTTCTTCATTCCATAGACTTAGACTATGAAAGCATATGCTACTAACTTATGCTACTAACTTCTTTCTTTCAGTTAGTCTCAAAGGTGCTATAAGCTCCTTTTGCATACTGATCCAGACTAACACGGCTATCATTCAATAAAAATGGGTATTACACAAGGCAAAGTTCTTGCTGTGAGCTGACAAGCTGTCTGCTGGTTTCCTGATCACTCCCAAACATTTCCCAGATTGTGTTTGTAGGAATTTGGCAGCCAACAGAAGAAAACTATTTCCAGTTGTTGGCCTTGTGTTTGTTTCAGGGATCCTTGGCTTGTTAATGGACAAATCTATGGACTGGCAAAAACAAGAGGCTTACATCCCGTCTTTGTTGGGTAGAACTCAGCTTGAAGTTTTAATCTTTTATATTTTTGCAGAGGAGTTAAAAATTTAAAATCTACTGGATCCCATCCGCTGAATGCCTCTTGGAATGGGTGTATTTTAACTAGTTACTTTTATCCAATGGAAGAGAAAGATTAAGTAACAGCAATCTTAGCCTTTACTTTCTGTGAGAAATAGGTATCACATTTCCAACCAGGGAAAACAGCTGAGCTTCCTACTTGTGTAAAAGCTGGGAATGACAGCCACGTGCCATCTGCCCTGAAATAAGTGAAGATTATTTTTTTAAGTGTAAGTGCTAATGCATTTGGAGTTTATATCAGGGACCCAGGCATGCAGCAGCTGCTACATGGATCAAGATCTCCCTTTGGAGAGGGAGACCCACACACAAGAGGAGGGAAATAACCAGCACACAGAAATAGTTGCAAACACTGAAAAAAACACCAATTTATTTACCAAGAGGGGAGACATAGGGGCAGACTAGAACTGGGAGTAAGACAGGGATGGAGGAAGGAGGAAGGGAATAAGTGGTGATTACCCACATTCCCATTTCTCGCTTCAGAAAAAAAACAGGACATAACCTGTATTGTACAGTGTTGTACATTTTATCTTTGTGCTCCTGCCTTGATCCGTAGGAAGAGGCAGGAAAACATAAATTGTTATTATTATTATTATTATTATTATTATTATTATTATTATTATTATTATCCACACCAGGGACCCCCATGCCACAGTGCTCCCACTGTAAAAATAAAAAATAAAAAATAGTAATGTCTATTTCTGGAAGCTTTCAAGAGTTGAGAGTTTGCATTAGCATAGGGATAGGACCTCCTTGATCTTGATTTGCCTATAAAATACCCTGAAGGGTCTTTGAAATACAAAAGACAACCAGAACTGGATTTCTGGAAAATAGCAGTTTTTTTTATGCTCCTCCCTTTTTTTTTTTTACATTTGTGGGATAATCTGTGGTGATTTATGAGTAGGGCAGAAAATTGGCTCCTGGTTCCCAGAACTTGCCCATCCTTGGAGTAAAGAGAGTGTAAATCAGAAATAGGTGGGTGTTGGCATGGAGAGAGAAAATGGCAAAGTATACATGAGAGAGAAAGCAGCAGAAAAGGTGAGTTTTTTTATATAAGCCATGGAATTATATCTGGGTTTCTTCTTCAAACCACTCTTTCCCCTACTTGGGTGGAATATGGTTTGTTTGAAATCATAAACAGATTTTGACTTTGTTTTGAGTTTTCTATGTGTGAAGAAGAGAGGAAGGAGGAGCTCATGACTCTGAAGGTCACAGTGACTCATTTGATGAACTAACCTGAACCTTGGTATTGCATCTGAATCAGGCCAGGGATGCTAATCTGAAGCAATTTATGTGAAGATAACTTCCATTAATTTCACTGAGCCTCTAATGTCCGAGTAAATACTTGATTTGGATCAGGGGTGGGCAACCTTTTTGAGCCGGGGGCCAGTCCCCCGAAGTCCTCCCCTCCGCTGGGCCGAGGGGGGGGAATGGCGGTGCGCACGCGCGCACACACGCACACCCGCTGCTGCTGCATACGACCCCCCCGTGCGTGGCTGCCGCCGCTGTGCACACGGCCGCCTCTGCCTCCGCGCATGTCGCAGCTGCCATTTTGGAAATCAAAATGGCGGCCAAAATGCACCGCGGCGGCAGGGGTCCACCTGGGCCGGTAAGTACCGGGACCTGGGCCGGAACCGACCCGTGGGCCGTAGGTTGCCGGCCCCTGATTTGGATGATGGAAGTGTTTTCTATTAAATGAGATTAGGATAACTTGCTTTTCCTCTTCATAATATAATGTCACTTCTTTTGATGAAGAAATTATAGTCCTCTCTTCCACAACTTTGTCTGTATAAGTTTCTAGAATAGCTGAATCTTCATCTTTTTAAAGGGTTTTACACCCCAGGGTTTGTTTATATCCTGTTGAGATCTAAACAATAGAATGGTGAACACAATGCCTGTACATTAATTTACAAGTAACTTCCAATTACCTTGGTCTTAATGATAAAAACCTCTCCTGCTATTTATTAAAGTTTTCCCCATAGCAATATATCTCTTTAATTATGATCAGCAACAAACTAATCTCTCTTTATTCCCTCTTGCTTTCAATTAGCTGTTCATTGATCATTACCCAGCAGACACACAGCAATTAACAGAACAAGAATAAACAATAGGACAGTTTCCTTGGAAATTATGCTTCAGGAGTACAGAAATATGCAGCCATGGGGCCAGTGGTAGCACCAGATTATATTGCCTAAGAAAACCATCCATGTAATTGAGCTGCATGAAGCATTAAGAAATACTATGGGAGCGTTCAGTGCCAGATTAAACATTACAGTTAGATAGGTGGCCTGATGTGCAAAAATGATTTCTGTGATGAGGAGAGAAAGTAGAACACTAGCTGAAAATGCTTAATGTGTTTCATTGACTGTTAAAAACCTATTTATATTTGCATCAGGCCCTAAGCAACCCTCATGCAAAGGGATTCTTGTAGCACCTTTGCGATTAACTGAAAGAAAGAAGTTGGTAGAATGAGCTTTCCTAGACTTGAGCCTACTTCCTCAGATGTATGAGATGGCATCTGAGGAAGTAGGCTCAGTTCTACAAAAATTCATGCTACCATCTTTCTTTCAGTTAGTCTCAAAGGTGGTACGGGAGCCCTTTGCATATGGATTTTCCAGACGATGCCTTTGAACTCATTAACCCTATCACCACTGCTCTCGCTGACGCATTCTACTTTTTTAAACATTGACCGTTGTTGCCTTTCCAACACACAGGTCTAGGGAGCACTTTGCAGAGTGCTTGAAGGTGACCAATGGAGGTATAAGGGTGGTGGGAGGAGTTTAGAATACTTTGTAATTTAACACACACACCGCCACATACACATATAATAGATAAAAATGGACTACATATTTTCCATACATATTTTTAAGTCCCTGGAATCTTTCAAAAGAGGCTGGACAACTACCTGCTGGGGATGTTCTAGCTGGAGATCCTGCTCTGAGCAGAGGTTTGGCCTTGGCTTTTGAGGCTGCTTCTAATTCTATGAGAAAGGATTCTCTTTCTGAGATATGCCATGTTGCCTTCTGTCAGCTTAGTAGGTGTGACAAAGCACACTGGAGTACATAATACCAATAATGCACAGCAGAGGTCCTGTAAAACCATTGCACTTTGATTTCTTTTCTAATTGCCAAGGCAGCATGCTGTGAAGTCTTGGGCTTTTTAGTTTGCTGAGGCACTAGAGAACTCTGCTGGAGATTGCTGAATGCAAATCCCAGGCTTTCAATGACATGGAACCATAGCAGTTAAAGTGGAATGAATCCTCATGCTACAACTGTGTAGTGTGAAAGGTCCTCAGGGCTGGTGAGGAGGTATGATGTCTGGATTGAGATCTTTGGGTGTCCAGGTTTGGCCCACAGGCTGGAGATTCCCTCTGTCCTCAAGTGGTAAAGTTTTTGCACAAAAGAAGCTGAGCATATCCAGTCCTTCACCCAAAGAGTTGCTGGATCTCAAATTTACTTTTCTGCCTTATATTGTGTTTCCACGTTTTATCATCCTAGGAGTGGTGTGTGGAAGAACATAGGAGCTCTGTAAGCATCAAAACTGCTGTTTTACAAGGAAACCTCACATTATTATTTTTTAAATTGTAAGATAGTATCACAGAAACGAGCAATGGTGAAGCTTAATAGAAAACATGTGGAATATAAATATTACTTGAAGAGAGAACAATCTATCAAATTTCGGTATATTCAATCTTAAAAGCATTGCTATTTAAAAAAAAGTTAGGAGGGGGAAAGTTTCTGTCCAAGAAAATGGTCACACATAGAGCTGCTGCTGAACACAATCTCTGCTGACATTTAAGTCTGTCATATAGGACACAAATGTCAGTGCAACAATAGAAGGTTTTATCTTTAAAAAGTGACCTCAATGTATGAATAAAATATCAAGTTTCTCGGGTGGAATGTTCAGTTCACTACTACATCATTCCAAACTTTTTGCTCTATGAAGCATCTCCTTCTCCCCCAATGCTGATATCTCTTAAATCCCCCTAGAACATTGTGCCATCTCCTCCTCCTCAATTTCTTTCTCAAAATGCACTTTTTCTATGGAGACTTTTTCTATGGAGGTACTCCCAGATCAGAATATACTCAGAATTGCAACTGTGGCCATCCAGATGTTTTTGGACAGCAGTTCCCCATATCTCTCATTTTGATGTGCTGTCTATGGCAAGTGTGGTGTAGTGGTTTGAGTGTTGGACTATGACCAGGGTTTGAGGATGGCAATGGCAAACCACCCTCTGAAGAAACTTGCCAAGAAAACCTCATCATAGCCTTAGGGTTGCTATAAGTCAGAAATGACTTGATTTGGTGACTTGAAGGTACACAACAAAGGAAGATGGGAGCTTTAGGCCAAAAGCATCTGGGTTACCTACCCTGGTCTTTAGGACTGCCGCTAAAGAATAAAGTAGAAAATATTGTCTCTGCCTATGGGTTCACAGTGCAATAGCTAAGATATAAAAAAGAAAAAAACCTGGAAAGGAATGGAAAAGCAAGCAAATTGAGGTATAAATCTTGGAATTATGTAATCTCAGCAGTCTTCTGCTCTTGGCAGGTGGCTTTTTGTTTCCTTATTTCTTATTATGGATTCCTTATTCCTCACACTCCTTATTTCTCTTGCCTATGGATGGTCTGAGCATTCAAACCGAATGTTTTCCACTCAAGGATGGAGGGAGCAAGCTCCCTATTACTTCTTCACTGGATGATGGATGGATGCAGGAGGTCTTTCTCTAACACTAGACCTTGAAGGCAGCGTGTGCAGCCTCTCTTTTAAAAAGGTCACTGTCAAAGACCAGAGTGTGTTTTCTTTCAGCTCTCCAGTGCTGGGATTATTAACTCTATTCTCAGTCTCTCAGTTGTGCCATACAGGTCTGTATGACCAGTTTTGGGGTACTGAATGTGTGGCTGGGTAAGAGTTGTATTGCCAATACCTTGTTTCAACATTCACTTACTACTCTCATTGTACTGTTTAAACAGATTACAGTCATAGTTCTACAAAGGAGACTTGTGCATTCTGGCAGGGAGATCAGGCGCTCTGATCCCTTGGTACCATAGCAAATCCTTGGCAAACTAACTCAAATGTTTGGCAAATGTTCAGACACAGATGTGCCTGAGCTCAACTGGTCTGGTAACCTTTAAATCACTTCTATGACATGACTGGATTTCAAGGCAATCTGCCAGACAGTGACCTGCTTTTCCTTGGTGAATGTCCTTAGGGCATAATGTCACAGAAGCGTAGTGTCTCTTGAGAAAACCAGAAGAGTCTGACTTGAAAAGCTTTAGCAAATGCACTGTCACTACCCTGGCATTACATCAGCAAAATAATCATACCAACAGTTTCAAAAGATTGCATTTCAGCCCAGTCATCAAAGCACCTGATTGGCACCTACCCAATTCAATTCTATAGGCTTTTAAAAAACAAAGGTTTTAAAGAATTAACAATTCTATTAGTCCTCCCAGTTATTATTCTGTTTCCTAAAATGACTTTTCCTCCCACCATTGAAAGATTATTCATAAACAGTGCCAATCTCTTGAGAATTTCCTTCTTGAGAACAATCATGTGGCTACTCAGGGATCCTACCCATGAAGACCCCACAAATGAGATCTGCAGGTTACCCTCTCCTCAACTGCCCTGCTCAGCTCCTTTCAGATTCATGGCTGTGGTCTGTTCATCTGGAATGTAGTTTTCCTCTTCCTATTGTCCTTCACCAAGTGTTATAGTATTTTCTAGTGCGTCCTTTCTTGTTACGATATGGCCAAAATACGACAACCTCAGTTAGTCATCTTTGTTTCCAGGGATAATTCGGACCTAATCTGCTCTAGGACCCATCCATTGGTCTTTTTAGTGGTCCATGGTATTCTCAGAGCTCTTCTCCAGCACCACATCTCAAATCATTTTTCTCCACTGTCCAGGTCTTCCACTGCTGCAACAGAACACCTCTTCAGTACAGATGAAAACATGACTCTGAACAGACATCACTTTTCTGATGACCTCTTTGAGCAGCTGCTTCTTCTCAGGCAGAAAAGGGCAGTGTGTTAAAAGTAGGCTTTTTAAGTGGACTTTAGTATTCAGTGATATATCTTAACACTTCAGGATCTTGTTTAGTGCCCTTTCCAAGTCCTAGTCTTCTTCTGATTTCTTGACTGCAGTCCTCACTCTAATTAAGATTGAGCCCAAAAATGTAAAATCTTGAACTATTTCAATCTCTTCATCATCTGTTTAAAACTATGTAGATAGCCCGTGGTCATAATTTTTGCTTTCTTGATGTTCAGATGTAAACCTGCCTTTGTGCTTTTTGTATGATGTTCTTGGCAAACAAAAATAGCTAGGTTGACAGAATACAACCTTGCCTGAACCCTTTTCCAATTGGAAATCATTCAATTTCTCCATATTATGTCTTTCCAGTGGCCCCTTGTCCTGAGTACAGATTTTGCATCAGGACTATCAAATGTTGTGCCACACTCATTTCTTTAAGAGTTTCTTGTCATCTATACAAGCAAGTGCTTTTTTGATTTGATCAAATGATTGCAAATGATTGATCAAATGCATATAATAGTATATAAAGCACATGCTGATCTACTTTTGAAACTCTTTAGTCTGTTCCATTATCCACTGTATGTTTACTATATGATCCCTAGTGCCTCTTCATTTTCTGGCCATCTAGCACTTTTTGCTTCATATATGGTAAGTGTTGTAGAATTTTAAGTATCACTTTGCTTGCATGAGAAATTATTGCAATGGTTCTGTGATTGCTGCACTTCCTGGTATCTCCTTTCTTGGGGACTGGAATATATACTGAGCATTTCCAGTCTGTGGGCCATTGTTTTGTTTTCCAAATTTCTTGACATACGGTATTTTAGACTCCATGACTCATTCTATTATATGGAAAGAGACTCTCTTTTACAATGTTTCAGGGTGGTCAACCTCTGGCACTCCAGATATTTGTTATGTTATTTGCTGTCAAGTTCACTTTGATTTAAGACAACACTATGAATGAGAGATCTCCAAGAATCCTGGTCAACAACTGCCCTGCTCAGGTTTTGCAAACTCAGGGCTTAACTGATTGTATTGAGTCAATCCACCAGTAGGGTGGGTCCCCCTCTTTTCCTACTACCTTCTATGTTACCATGCATTATCTTTTCCAATGAGATATATCATCCCATGATATAATATTGGTGACTTAAACTTCCAGTGGCGTCAGGCAGCTTATGAGAATTGTAGTTCAAAAACCAAAGTGCCACAGGATGGTCATTCCTGATATGATCAGAAAATAAATTATTGACAATAAAGTACAAAAGCAATACTGCACATTGATTAGGGTTTAAAATTTTAAATAATGTCAGGTAAGTAAATGCTCTTAGGAGGACTCCAAATATGCCTAAATAGCAGGAGGTGAAAAATGCATAGTTTGCCAGATTGTGATGAACTACAATTTCCACTAGGTCTAGCCAGCATAACAAATGGTGAGATATGATAGGAGCTTTAGTCCAACAACTGGGGGGACGGGACATGTTGGCCAACTCTGATGTGTGGTGTGATATCAATAAAACATACAGCGCTAAATTCCCTGTTACATGGGCCAGTCACTCAGAATTATAATTGCTTTCTGAAGGAATTGGTGATGCTGTTGAGTACAAAATCATTACAAAACACTTTTATTGTTTAACTTGATCTAAGAAAAGAAAAACATTTTTCAGCTATACTGAATGATGGCTGTACACAGTGTTTTACACATGAAGAACCCCCAACATGTTTGTGGAAAAGCTGCTTGAGGTAAATTCCAAATAGTTGCTTGAGTAATTGTAGGGTACAATAGTCACCCTTCTACACATATTTTACATGCCTGCTCCTGTTTTATAAATAACTTCTTTTTTGGTGAAGGACTGTAGGCCTTCTGTTTTGCTTTGAAAACCTGTTTGGGCCAAATTCTCTGTTACCCATTTTGCTTAGGCCAAACTATCTTGTGGCAGAGTGCACTGGACTTTCACTCTGCTGTGCCAGCAAATTTCAGAGTGGCCACTAGAACGCCATATTTTTCTTTTAGATTCAAGATGCACAATGAACATGTGCCTTAAAAAAAATCCATACAGCTGCACTTGTAGGAGCTTTAAGACAGTGTCCATGCCAACCACTCATGCCTTCCGTTTTCCAAAAAAAATTGTAGGAGGAGGTTTCTGTATCTGCTTTTCTGAGACGTGTTAGCTTGGCAGTACCCCATACAAAATGAGTGGGAAATGACCACATGCAGGCCAAGGCACTTTCTGTACTGCTTCTTTAGATTATCCCATGTCAAAATTACCTATCACCACCCAACAGAATACAACTAGCCATAACCTGTAGCCTGATGGTGCAAAAGTGGGCAGCCTGTGAATGACATTTTTTAATTATCTCTGTACTATAGACAACACTGGCTGACATATGTGGAATTGAGTTCAATGTCATCTAGAGGGCATCCAGTCTGATCCTAGAAGCTTTATAAACTTTCTGTTTTTGCTACCTGCTCACCACTGGAGCATTATGATACATTGATAGTGGGCACCGTTCAATATGGTTCAGAAGAAAAGTACTTGCAATCAACAGGAGAAAAGGCTTTGCTGACTGGAATGTAAGATATGCTGAAAACAAAAATAAATATTAGTAGCTGACAGGCTCAATTGCAGAATATGTAAAAGGTATTTATAAATACTACGGCACAGTAGTGTTACTCCACGGATAACTGCCTCTTGCATTCGTGAAGTTCCAGTGACCCCTACTGATACTCTGGCAGGCAAGTTGCCCCTGATTATTTCTTGTAATGCTTTAAAAAAATAATTTTTCCACATCTGCTGCTTAAAATGCATCTTGCTCCTGGAAAATGTTTGTCTTATTTGCAATAAAATATTAAGGGTAAGTAGTGATGAAAATATAATTTCATTTTACACAGAATCAATGTTTTCTTCCTTCTGACAGAATATGAAAATTAATGGTAAAAGAAAATAATTCTAGAATAAGTACAGGAGTGTCATAACCTTCAGATCCAACTCTGATCCTAGGCTGAATCCAGCTGTTTCATACCAGCTTCATCCATAAATAATGGTGCACTACCAAGTAACCAAGAGTCCTCATTCTCTTCTACAAATCACATCTGTCTGTGATTGGAATGAAAGAACAAAAATACAAATGTAAAATGCTCTCTTTTAATTACTAAATTAAGACAGTTAAGCATTTTAAAAATGTAAACTTACAAATAAAACAATAACAAAATGTAATTAAGACTGTAGCATTATTTTAAAAAAGAACTTAAGAGAAATAGAAAGGATGGGGCTTGTTTTGTTTCTTTTTGGTTAGAAGGAAGGAATTCAAGTCTGGTACAGACAACTGAAAAAGTAATAATTGTGTGCATCCCTCCCCACTCCCATTTCCCGTGAAAGAAGTGCATAGTAATTCCACTGCAACACTTGTAGACATAATGGAAGTAATTTCATTAGCAGTACAGAACATTTAAAACATCTATCTTATGATGGGAAATGGTACACACAGAAAAATTATTCTAGTTGATGCTTGATGAATGGTTAAGCATGTGGATATGACCAGAATGCTATGAGGTTGAGACTATTGCATGTGACTGCAATTTTTATTAATTTTTAAAAAATCAGAAAATGTTCATTATACATATTTTCATACAGGAAAGTACTTGCAGTTCAACCTTCCAGTCCAGACGGGCAACAGCAGATTTTCTTGCTTTAATATGTTCATTTTAATTTTGATCACAAAATCAAACCACGCAATTGGAAAATGTTGCTGGAAATGCTGCACATGAATTTTGAAAGTTCAAAAAAGTCACAACGACCTACAGGTACATAGTCAAACCAAAAAGTGCAATCCAATTTAAAAAAGTCATGCTGGGCAAAAGCCAAAAAGTCAGTCACTGGCTTTCAGAGTCTTTACCAATGTTTCATGTCGCCAGTGAAATTAGTCTTTTTCTGGGTGCATCAGCATTATGGCTAATCCATTTCTGAAATGAGTTTCCTCTGTAGTAGCACCCAAGGACTATATATACAGGTATGTATATATTTTACATATATTTTATATATAAAAGCAAAAACGAAAAAACCCCAAACACTGGTCCTGATTTTATTTTGTTAGAACATGAAAAAATGTAGACAAAAAGAGGCCACTTTTGGAAAATAATACTGTAGTTGAATCAGGAGAAGACTAGTTAAAATCACATAATTTTGCATTATTATTATTTTTTTTAAAAAATGAAAGCACTAGGATAAGTTATTGGCACTGAATTACTATTTACACTGAACAAAGATTTTTGCAGTTTACATAACATCAAAAGAATGCAGTTTCAAAGTCTTTGATTAAGAACAAAACCAAGTGTTCACTTTTCTGTTCATAGAAGACATTCAGATCTCTAGGACAGGCAATTCTAGAAGTTCTCATCTTCAGCCTCCAGTGCATTTTGGTGCTCTAAGATGCAGCCTTGGGGAGGAGCCAGTTAGCCTACATTAGCTGCATATGGAATTTGATCACTGTAATCTGTATGGGCCAGAAAAATTACAGGTTGTCACCTGGTTGGTACTGGGGTTCAGTTGCAGTAAAGTAGTCTTCAAGGAAACCCTGCAAGTACTCAAATGTTGGGCGCTCTTCTGGGTCTTTTTTCCAGCAGTGGATCATAAGCTCATGTAGAGAAATGGGGCAATCCTGGGGGCAGGGCATTCTGTAGCCCCGTTCTACCTGTTCTAAGACTTCACGATTATTCATACCTGTAAAACAAAAGACACAACAAGCAATGCATGTATAGATATAGATAGAAAATAAGAGTGATTAACCAGAATATTTGAATATATGTTTGACAATGCAAGATCTCAGCCTAAAATGAATATTGTTCCCCACAAGAAGTCCGGAAATAGCCAAAGTACTAGAAACTACTTTTTATAATGAAAAAATTGGGCTGCACCATTTACTATATTCTCTTATGTCAATGCTTACTTTGGAACTAGGGTATTAACAAAATCTCTCATCTTCCTGAACATTCATTTTGTTCTGTTGGCTCTTCTTTGATTGTCTCTAGTTTTCAGTTGAATCATCCCCATATCAGATAACATTACCATATCATGTACAAAATCATGTGGGTTGCCAAAATGACTTTGGGCTGATGCAAACGGCCCATTTGGGGCAGCAGAGAGCCGCCCCGGGGAGTGGCGGATTAGGGCCGCAGCAATCCGATGCCGTGGCCCTGACCCTTCCTTTTGCCGCCCCTAAGAGCTGGTCCTGCGGCTCTTCCATGCCCTTTTGGTGCAGCATGTCTGCATGCTGCGTTGGAAAGGCGTCCTGACGCCGCACATTGTTTGTACAGCTGCGTGCCGTCAGGATGGTGTCAGGGTGGGGTTGGGGCAGTCGGCATTGCAGCTGCCCTGGCCCAAAAACTCTACCCCCAGGCTGGCCCTTTGGGCCGGTCTGTAATGGCCTTAAGACTGAATAGCATTGTGACTAAATGAGGTCAAGGACTTTCAAGGTAAAGAAGATGGAAAATGGCACTTATACAGACAGCACCTTTACAAAATGAAAATTACTACTGGAAATTACCAAAATGGGAATGGCATTTTTCTGACACATAAGAAAAGGCATATTAAGATCCCTAGGACAGGCAGTTTTAAACTATAGTTCAGGGGTAGGCAACCTTTCCACTTTAAGGGCTGAGGGACTTCAACTCCCAGAATCCCAGGAGCTATTGGCCAACATGGGACTATTGGCCAACATGGCTGAGGCTTCTGGGAGCTGAAGTCCCTCGGCCCTTAAAGGGAAAAGGTTGCCTACCCCTGCTATAGTTGTATCATGTATTTTTCAGAAAGGGAACTCTGTTCCACATCTGCCAAAGAAACTACATATGTGTCAAAATGGACAAAGTATTTCCTCTTACAGGCAATGATGATTCATGAAGTCAATTTAGTATAGATATACATGTATGGGTTGCCCAGACTGAACAGCCAAGAGTAGTTTGGGCTTCTGAGAAATGGCATGCTACAAAATTATTTAAATATTCTAGAATACAGAACAATTCACTGTAGCAGAAGCAAATCATGCACTTTGACAACATCGGCAGTGATAGATTATTTTAGCATAAAGATGTCTGAGATCACACATTTAAGTCAGATTGTCAATGCTGCCAACAGCACTGTCCTTGCTCTTATGTCCTGCAGCCTAGGTCTCCTTACTGCAGATGCCATGGTACGGAGCTCAGGAATAAGAAGTAATGTTCATGTTTAAACTTTTAAATTTTAGTGCTAACACATTATCTACTGGGAGGATGAAACAAAGTAATATTTATTCCTTATTTTTACTATTTACATTTTTACATCTTTTTGGACATATGGGGGTATTTTTCTATTTTTTTTAAGCTATGTAATAAATAAAATGCTAAACTGTGCCTCAGTGCCACAGAGAATTTTATAAAAGCCACCACATTATTCTAGAAAGAGGTGGGCAACTGAGGCAGGGCTGTGGACCATATTCAAGAAGCTGAAACTACTGGGGTGGCAGCTGCACAATTAAAAAAATTCCTGCTATTTGTAGAATGATTAATTTTTAGCTGGGATTGGACTGACAGGGATGGAAGGAGGGGGGCGGGAGCATTTTCAGGTGAAGTACAAGAATTTAAGCTGGTACTAGAGTGAGTGAGAGGGATGGAAGTAGAGGGTGGGAGCCTCTGCACAAGATTTGTTTGCCACAGGAAGCTGCAGCTTGTCTGTGCCAAGGCATGGCAATGTTATTCACTGCTTAAGTATCAGGAGTGTCTCCATTTTGTGGGGAAGGAGAGCTCCAGAAGGTTGGACTTTTGTGTCTGGCAAGCTGCCCACAGACCACACTTGGCCCATTCCAGCTCTAGAAGATAGAGTGTCACAGAAATGTATTTAGAACGTAGCATTTGTAATCATCCTTTTGAAAAGAGTATATTCAATAGCTATTTGCACAGTTACAATGGTCCAAAACACACTGCAGAAATAATCCAGTTTGAGACTGCTTTAACTGCCCTGGCTCAGTGCTAGGGAATTCTGGGAACTATAGTTTTGTGAGACATGTAGCCTTCTCTGTCAGAGAGCTATGGTGCCACAAGAAACGACAATTCCCAGGATTCCCTAGCACTGAGCCAAAGCAGTTTAAGAGATCTCAAACTGGATTATTTCTGCAGTGTGTTTTGGACCAATATAAACTCTTACATTTGTAGTTTGAAGGCTCAACTCGCCTCAAAGTATCCAGAGTTTCTCATTCTTTTTGTTTTGACTGTACCTACATGAACATGGGTTTGCATTTATAGTTGGCCCACCACATTTGTGGCTTTGACTTTTGCAGATATCATTATTCATGGATTTTATTAATATGTTCTTTCTAGGAGGCTCTAGGTCCTCCAGTGCAACTCTATGGTCAATTTCTGCAAGATGTTGTGTTGGAGGACCTAAAGATTCCTCCAGCACAATTCTATGGTCAACTTCTAGCAGATGCTGACCACAGAGTTGCACTGGAAGGCCTTGAGATTCCTAGAGAAATTCTCTCAAGTAAAAAGAAATAAATATATTTTTTAAATTTGTGATTTTCCCATGTTCACAGGGGGCTTGCGCCCCTAACACCAGTGGATTGGAGGGCCCACTGTAGTCCTGTCCTGAAAAATACTGTGTTCCTCTCTTGTCCTCCTTCCCCTGTGTTCCCTTCCCACCATCCTCCCTGCTACACTTGTCACATTTCAGAAATTAATTTTCACCAATTTTCACCTAACCTTTACAAAAATATTCAGGAGTTATAGGGCCTCTACAGACCAGCCCAAAGGGCTGGCCTGGAGATAGAAATGGGGAAGGGCAGCCGCCCGTCGGCCACCCCAACCCCACGCCAAGGACATCCTGATGCCACACGCCATTATGCACGGCACACGGCATCAGGACGTCTTTCCTGCACAGCGTTTTGACACGCCACACTGGAAGGGGCGCTAAAGAGCCGTGTGCCAGCTCTTAGGGAGGCCTTCTGCAGCCCATAAAAGGAGCGGCATTTTGCCACTCTTTTCTGGGTGGCAAAAGGGAGGATCGGGGCCGCATGTTCCGGAATCTTTGGCCCCGATCCGCTGCTTCCCCTTTGGGCCCATCTGCAGAGGCCCATAGTCAAAGTGCTGATGTGCTTTAGCAACAATATACTAGTTAAGCATTAGGATCATTTTGTTTTAGGCTAGCATCCCTCTTTCTCTTGCATCATCTCTGTTGACAATCAGTATCCTGGAAACAATAGCTGTGTTTACTTGGTGACTATCTTGACTGGGTCTGAGACAGTAGAAGCACACAAGGAAAGTAACTGATGTATTTGATTTCAAAAAATACTTGTCTAATTTATATAGACCTAGAGAGTGAATGCAGAAAATTTCATATGGATCCCCAAAATAAAATCAGTTTGTACAGGAGCAAAACGTGGCATTTCCTGAGACTTTTTGCCCTTGATTCTACTTTTGGCAGTTTTAAGAGATAATGTAGTCAAAGGCCCATGAAATATTTCCTTTTCAGAGATCCAAATAAGTGAGGTGCACCTGTAGGGAAGCCCTGTGTGTGTCAATTTCCCATTTCTTTCATTGCAACAGTTCATTTTCTCCTGTACACCTGTTCTCCATTATGCACATGTACCATTTACCTGTTGGCAGGCATGAAAGCCAAAGATTTCACTTCAATCATATAACTGTCTGAAAACCAACACACACACATGCACACGCACGCGCGCACACACGTTTGCTTACCTGGGTATGGCACTCTCCCTTTTGTCACTAGCTCTGTTAGCAGTATACCAAAGGACCAGACATCTGATTTTATTGTAAACCTTCCATACAGTGCAGCTTCTGGGGCAGTCCATTTTATGGGAAACTTTGCACCTAGGAAAGAACAAGGCTGTTCACTGCATTGGTGGCTAACAGGAGGGCAAAGTGTTCAGTAAGAGTAAAATTAATTTTAAAAATGCACTACTTCTTTGAATTCTGCAACAGAAATAACCCTTCACCTACACTTTCAAAAATCATGAGATCTGAGAAATAATCTAAAATTTTTTTCCATTTGACACTGAATCCTGCATCTTTAGGCTGCAGGGCTGTCACTTTTGTTTTTTTCATCTATTTGTATGGCTTTGAAGAACTGCCAGGAAGGTATTTTCACTTTTATTGGCTGGTTTTGATATGCAACACTCTTGTTACTCATTGTCTGAATGAGGCACAGAAACAGTACTCAGCAGGAAGCCAATTCATTTTTATAAGGCAACTCCATCATTGGCCGGACTGTATGAGTAGAAAAGTTCAGCAAAAAAGTGAGAGGTATTCATGATTCATATAATGTACAAATAACACAATGGCTGGCATCATGGTCAATATCTACAAGCTGAATTTGCGATTTTGTAACTTTGGGATTCACATTTATGGTCAGCAAGACCCTAATTACCCTAAAAGCACCAGATCACATCTGATCTTGAAAGCTAAACAGGGTCAGCTCTAGTTAGTATGCTAGAGACTGCGAACGGATACCAGGTGCTGTAGGCTATATTATGAAGGAAGGAACTGGCAAAACCACCTTTGAATATTCCTGGCCTAAGAAAACTCTATGAAATTCATGGGGTTGCCATAAGTCAACAGGTGTCTTGAAGGCATGCACATACACGTTAATACTGCATCTTGTAGTAACTACTTATTTAGCACAGAAGTTACAGGAACCAGATACATGGAAAGAAGGCATGTGATCCTTGAAAAATGTGTTGGACAGATGCACTCTAAATATTACCGTTTGTATGACTGAAGCCATGGGAAGAAGGAAGCTTTGGGAAAGAGACATTTGCATGGTGCAGTTTTAAAGATATGTGTTTGTGTTACAACATGCCGAAACAGACGGCTGTAAAGGGGCGGCTTAATGCCACCCCTTTGAGTGTCAGATCGGGACTGCGGCAGCCACACACCGCAGCCCCAATCCGGTTTTTTCCAGCTCCTTTTGGGGGTGGGAAAAAGGTGCCTTTTCTCTGCTTCTGCAGCATCTAAACAGCGTGCCACAGGATCGCTGCAATGCTTCTCACCGTGTGGTCAGGTGGGCAGCATGATGCCAGCTTGGGGGCAGCGTCAGGGTGTGCATCATCTGAAGGCCATACCCCCATGCCACCCCCAAGCTGCTTTGTGCCAGTCTGTTTAGCCCTTTAATGTTAAAAAGAGACACTCTACTAAGCATGTCGCTCACCCCTGAAAATAGCAAAAATGTGCTTAGATCTCTGTTCTGGCACATTGTATTTTGTATTACAATGTCATGAATCATCTTATGCTAGACAGCAACATACTTTTGGGCTGCTTAATCACCAGGCAATTTTTGAGTTTGTCACTAACCCTTATGCTCTCTCAAGTTCTCTGTGTATGATCCTTCCTCACATATTCAGAATTAACAAATAAGGTATACAGAGAGAAGGTGTTATCTCTCATACAGGTTTGGTTAGCCACAGCCCATTACTTTTAGAAATAGCTGCTGGCACCCAGTTCTATCATAAATTTCAACACATGCCTCATGCTAGGCTCTTTGTTGGACTTTTTGGATCAGTTGTGGCTTTACCATAAAGTAATCAATATAAACAATACAGAGATTTATATGTAATCTTGGCAAGTTTTTCTACCTACTCCCTGGGTTTTAGCTTCAATTACCAGAAGTATGTCATGTCTTCAAAATTCACATCTACCCCAGCTGCACTAGGACAACAAATAACATTATCATGGGGAAATGCAGACAAACATTGCACAATGTCTTTATAGTATTTTCACTTTTCTGAGACCTTTCTTTTTTTTTTATCAGGAAATATCTATACCAGTTTTCACCATGAGCCAGTTTTAACCTTGTCCCCCACTATGTTTGCACAATTATCATGTTACTAGCATGGTGAAAGGGCTAGACTTATGGCAGGGGGTTGTGTTGTTTGCAGAATAACTAACCTGGAAGCAGAATGAACAAATAAAATGGCACATTGCTACATTTAATACTCTGCATCTCCACAAAGTAAGAGGTTCCAAGGAGAGGGCTACAGGGTGTAATGTCCTTTGGACGAGGCCACACTGAAGGCTTATGGTGTCTTTGTAATTTATTTGTTAAATTTATATCTCACATTTCTCCCAAGTATATCACTCAAACTTAAGGTGGACAGCAACAGAAAAATTAAAATAAAAACACAGAGAATTGTAATATTAGAAACAGGCACAATTAAAATATCATTATTTTAACTATAATCTATAAAACTATAAAATTTTTAACTATAATCCAATGTAGATGCCAAAGGCAAAATAATAAGGTCTTTGGCTGCTAGTGGAAGAATACCAAAGGAGTCAGTAGTGAGTTAGGTTTAGCTTGAGACAGCACTGAGCAATGGGACAGTTTGTACCAGAATGTGCAGGTAACACATTATGAAGTAACAACAAAAGATGCAGGTAACATATCATGAAGTAACATGTTGCACTGAACTGACTTCTTGTCATTGGTAACGGTATTAATACACTTCCTTTTCCTCTATAAGCAATGGTGCCTCCAGATGTTCCTCCTTCTAATAAAAAAGAAAAGTAGTCTTATGCAAGAGTGGTCTAACATCGTAACTCTACACAGTACCCTGGGGAAATTAGATCATTAGCATTTCTGGAAGGCTTCCCAGGTGTTGGTAGCAAACTAAATGAGACATGTATATCCCTGTGTGGCTTGTATTTTGTTTTTTAAAAGGAAAAGAAATAAAGATGTTTAAGAAACAGACAGAAAGGAAGAGGGGGAAGGCTACAGACCTCCTCGGGTTGAGAAGGAAGGCCTTTGGGGGACATGTTGTAAATGGGGTAGCAGTAACTAAATGTGCAGTAATACATAATGGAATATGTAACCCCCACCCATGCAATAATGACAATGGTTATCAGCTAATTTGTCAGGTAGAACAACCAGAAATGCACCATATTCCTTTTTTCAGTAATGTTCCAAGCTCTGGTAGCACCACCTCCATTCAAATACACACACAAAAGAGGAAAACTGAAGAACAGGGCTTCTGCTTACTGTAAAGGAATCATGACGAACAACTGCAATTGCACCTCCCTTCCCCTTTCCTCATCTCTGATACTGCTTTCTGCTGCACAGATGGGGGGGGGGAGATTTACTCTACTCCCATCCAGTCTTATCTGATCAGATTTCTTTGAGATGAACCAGTTTAAGCTCTTGCTTTCCCTTTCACAGACCTACCATTGGCAGCATCAGTACTTTCAACCCAGGGGGCCTGTCTAATAGTGGCTTTATCTACAAATATACAAGCAGAGCATAATGGTAACAAATAGACACCTAAGACAGAAAGCAGATTCCCACAGAGTTACTTGCATGCTCCACCTACTTGCAATTTCAGTTTATTCCTTCTAGAAATGTTCCCCTTCTCTGCCCTGCTTCCCCACTCTCTCAATCTCTCTCTCCCTCCCCCCCGGGGGTCCCCCACCCCAATCAGCAAAAGCTTCAAGTTACTATCAGCTCAGAAACAAAGATAACCTCTTTTCCTCCAAACATGCAAGGTCAGAAGACCCTCCAAACTTTATTTAGTTTTTATCATCAGCTGACAAAAAGGCTATCAGAAATCACAGCACTATTCTATGATGCTGAATCAGTGGTAAGTAACATACATGTCTGGAGAGGGCACTTCAGTAAGAACTTTCACAGAACACCAGGGAAGTAGCAATCTGTCAACCTATGTTCACCAGTTGCTTGCACATCACTTACAGGCAATAAAAAAAAGTTTATAATCCGATTTTCTCCCTTATATATAATCAGTGTAAATGTTAAGAAAACACTTTTAAAAACCAGGCTGAACTAATAATACAGTTTATTACAAAACTACAGGAGATGAGGATCTCAACTCCATTTGTTTCCTTTAGCAATTTCTTCAGAGACTGAAGACAGAGAATGTAGGACAGAGGAAGTCAGCCCTATTAATGTTAAGTACACTAAATACCAAGTAGCAAGAAGAAGAAAAAAGAATGTTCTGAAACACAACCTTCAACTCTTCACAAGGATAAGCAGAACGCTTCCTGACTCCCAAAGCAACTGCCAGACTGTATCACACTTTTCTAACCATTTTTTTGTTCCTATGTGCCACAGATGCTACAGGAACAGGAGCTGGCTACATAAACAACAGACCTCTTGAGTTGCATCCCTACTGGATCATGGGGGTGGGAAGGTGGGGTGTATTGTGCCGTTGCCAGTGCCTCTGGGATTAAGAAGCAAGAGGGAATTAGAAGAAAATTCATGTGAAAATCTACCTAAGAGCATGCTTCGAAAACAGTTATATTGAAGATACTATGAGGTTTGTCGTAATTCTTAAATTCATTTTCAATAAGATAGATAGACAAGCCTAAATAAATCACAAACTGTTCCCAGTATATCTGTTGAAACAGTTCTTCAGGCTGATTATATAATTTGCTCTTGAGGAGTTTCTTATTACATGCAAAAGAAACTAGATCTATTGTACTGTATTACAATTTTTTAAAATAAAAAAATATATGGAAAAAATAACTTTGTTATGTATTCACGATCCCTATGTAGCTCCTAGTTTAGTTGAGGGGCTATGTAGGGACTATAAAAGTATCCCAAGCCACACTTACCAGGTGGCAAGAGCTACGATCAAAAAGGTCTGTTCTCCTGTCAACTTGTAAGCTGCTGGCTGATGTTCCCAGTCCATCATGCAAGCAATCCTAAGCATGAGGGGTAATTGTGATAGGGGTTTGCCTGTTGCACTGTAGATTGCTCATGGGAGGGGTGGAAACAGCTGCTTGCTGAGCAAAAGGGGAACAGATTCCCATGGACTGCAGCAAGTGCCTCCAGGTAAGTGAAGATGGAGGAGGGATGGACTGGTATTCATTGCATAACACCATATGGACAGTGCTTACACATAAATAAATCCCGTATAGGATTCTGTTCACTATTAGCAAAACCAGTCTATTAATACCTATTTTTCAGGAATCCAGGCAATATTTGACTATTCATGCCTACTACAAAGCTGAGGTCATCAGAAGAAACCTTCTTTCAGGTAACTTCAGTCCATCTGAGGTACGTTGGGAGGTCTTTTCCATGTAATGAAGCCTCACCCATTTACTTCATCAAGATATATGCTTTGCAACTACCCCTCCCACCCCCCTTTTTTTGGTGCCAGGTGGAGACTTTTAAATTGAGAGTCTTTAAACTCTTATTTTAAAAGAATTGTTGTCTTTTTGTGGTTTTTTTTTTGCTTTACTGCATTCATTGTGATGTTGTTTGTCTTTACATGAAAGTATGATGCTATACAGAAACAAACAAATAAACAAACAGTTGCTTTTAGTCTCACTGAAATCAAAGTCACTCAGTTTAAGCATCCTATGAAATACAGACTCCAGAGTCACACAACAGCATATATACTATAACAAAACATTGTGTGACAGAAACAATGTTCTAAAAGGAACAAGGAAGTAACTTGCAATTTTCATTTGCATGAAAATTAAAATGATCATGAAACATCTTAGTTGACCATAACTTTTCATTTCTTTCTTGAGATGAGTACATACTGGCATGAAAAGGGGGGGAAAAAAAGGAATTATTCTTACCACCATCTTGATGGATTTAAGATTTATTCTGATATGCACTTAAAAACAATTTATTCTGAAACATACTTCGTAAATCTGTAGGACATCCCCCCTCCATGTGCTACCATAGCCATTAAGGGAGGTGAACCAGCTAGCCTACTCTGTTGTGCTTATATTCAGTTCTATGACCTGCTGAATATAGTGCTGGATGAACTGAATTTTGTAACAAAGAAGTTGAGTGACAGATTTCTTCTCTCTCATCCCTTCTCAAGCTATTTCCCTCTGTATCTTGTGTTTTATACTGTAGGCCTGTGACTAGGGACTGTATCATTTCCGATATTTGTAAGCCACTCTAAGATAACAGAAGAATGTGTAGTAAAAGCAAAAGCAAAGCAGCTTCATTTATATACCGCTTCATATCGCACTATGGGATGTCTAAGCGGTTTACAACTGTAAGCTCATTGCCCCCCAACAGCTGGGTACTCATTTTAGCGACCTCGGAAGGATGCAACCCTGAGTCGAGCCTCAGCCCTGGCTAGTATTGAACTTGCAACCTTGTGGTTTATGAGTGAGTGGCTGCAGTACAGGCATTTAACCACTGCACCACCAGGGCTCTACTAGTAATAGTAGTAGTAGTGGTAGCTGCAGCAGTAGCAAAGACAGCAGCAGCAGTAGTAGTAGTAAATATTAAAAAAAAACACCAGTAGTTTACACTGGTATGTGATACTGAACTTTAGGATTATTAGTATGATTTCTCCTGCAGCAAAAGAATTTTATACATAATACTGTTGGGGAGTTATAAATAATCTGGAGTAAATGTGAGATATTCATGATCCCTACATAGCCCCTAGTTTTGGGGACACACAAGGACCATGAAAGTCCCCAGTAGCTGTTGTGACTGATAGAGATCTGCTCCCCTGTCACTTGGAAAGCAACTGACTGATGTTCCTCTCCCCTCTTTCATGAGCAATCTTAGACATGGGGGGAATTGGAATATGTCTGCCTGTCACGGTGGATATTGCTCACAAGAGAGAATGTGAATATCAGTTCGTTCGTTCCTGAGTGACAGGAGAATGGACCCCCTTGATCACAATGGCTACTTCCCAGTAAGTAGGAGAGGAGTATTCATGGCATAGGTCCATAACTATGGTAGTTATGCACCTGTAACTGCTAAACAGGATTCTAGCCATAATTTTTCACTAGGCAGAAATCGATTATTCCAAAGCAAAATTAAAGCAATTCCAGTTAGGAAAAAGTGCTATCTGTGATGCTGATTTTTTTCCTTATATGCTGTCAATTATCCTTTAGAGCAACATCTTATTTCTGGTCTTTGTAAGTTGCTCTGGGAGAACATTGAAAATGATTCCGTTTACACTGGTGTGTGGTATTAAATTTCAGGCTTCTTGGTTTGCTTTCTCTTGCAGCAATGGAATGCCTTATATTTATAGCTTCCATTATATTCATTATTACTCAACATCTATATGCACTGAGAACAGCCAGTCTTTTTCTTTCCAATCACGATCACTCCTGACATGCTTATACTGAAACAATTACTTCTGTTGCTTTGCACTCCCTAATCATTCTAGAGACATTCTGGCACCAAGAATACAAATATGTCTCAGAAAATATCCTTTAGATTGAAGAGTGGTGGTCTAAATTGGTCAGCGAGACCTTAGGTTAAAAGAGAATTGTAGCACCTTAAAGACTAATGGGTTCTATTTGACATATGTATTCATAGATTGCAGACCATTTCATCAGATTTGCAAAGCAGGCTAATGCAGCTAATGTCTGTGGAAAGAGATTAAAACAATAGCGCACCCTCTTACTGGGAATGAAGAATGGCTACAATTCTCTATTTGCACTCTTCAATCAAATACTGATTCAGATTCTATATAAACCAGACTGACTAAGCACAGAGAGGAACTGTCAACATTTTGACACATCTGTCTATCAACCATTTTCAAAGATGCAGTTGAGATTATACAGTGTACTGATCATACCTTGTCTGGCTGTATATTCATTGTCTTCAATTAATCTTGCTAATCCAAAATCAGCAATCTTGCATATTAGACCATTTCCTACCAAGATGTTTGCAGAACGCAAGTCTCTGTGTATGTAATTCATCCTCTCAATGTAAGCCATCCCTGCAGCAACCTGTTAGATTTACAATACACAATGTACTTTGCTTAATACAGGATACAGCACTTTGACACTGGACTAATTATATAATTATTGATTCAAGATTTACCTGTGCTGCCATGTCCACTAAGTTTGGCAATTTCAGGGCTCTTCCTTCTCCATCCTTTAAGAAATCTAGCAAGCTTCCTGCAATGTAGCACAAAAAAGATTTTAAGATATTTTTAGATATTATTAGATGGGCAATATATAGCAATGTTGCTCAAATTTATAAAAGTAATTATGAGTTACCATTCTGCCTCTGCAATGAACTTGAAAATGCAATGGTAGTCTTTTGAAAGTGCAAGTCATGATACCTCCCTCTCCCCTAAATCACATAACTTGTGGACAGTTTGAGGTCATTAAACCACTTAATTACAAGATACAATCTAATAAAATGTACATAATTTATATAAGTATAAATGGCTGATTAATTTAAGTGAAGTATTACCCTGGGCCTAAATCCAATTGTTAGTCCCAACACCTCTCCAATCAATGAAACTTATATAAGGATTTACTTAGGAATTGTCCATTAATTTAATGGGTCTACTCTAACTGGGGCTAACAATTGGATTTAGGTCCCACTTTTATACTCTGAAATGCAGTTTTTAAACAATGACACAGCTCAACTTGAAACACTGAATTCAACATTCATCTAATTATTAAAACATGTACATGACATCATTTTGCAGTATTAAACGGTATAAAATTGCCAGTACATTTCATCATGTGCTTATAGGCACAAAATCAACCACAAGTATTCTAAAAATAGTAGCAGAATTGCCACTGTGCCTTGGTCATTATCTGCCATTAGTAGATTTTATAAAAAGATCACAGAATCACAGAGTTGGAAGAGACCCCAAGGGCCACCCAGTCCATCCCCCCGCCAGGCAGGAATATACAATCAAAGCACTCCTGATAGATGGCCATCCAGCTTCTGTTTAAAACCTCCAAAGAAAAAGACTCCATGACTCTTCAAGGCAGCATGTTCCATAAATCAAGATACATAAATTATTCTTAAATATGTGACATGTTGCTACTCTGACATCACAAGGAGTTCCTTGTGTTGCTTGCACCACAGGCCACCAATTCTTTTTTGCATGGCGTATCTTTCTCATTTGAGAAAGGGAGAAGTATATGCCTTGAGCCAGAAACTACAATTTTCATCGTATGTTTTTCCTAGGATGTATCAGATTTTCACTCATCAGAGTGGATTCTTTGCAGCTAACTCTTGCTCAAAATGCAACATTGGGTCAACAGTATTCAGAAGACAATGGCTGGGATGTTCCCAAAATGACCTTCTACTTGTGAGAGTGAATCAGATCCAACACAGGACATTCCTGCAGGTGAAAGGGAGGTGGAGGAGGACATTTTGGTCAGTCCTCCATCTCCCCAGTCCCCCATCTTCCCTATGCAGCCATAGTTCCCCTTCCAATTCTTTCAGCTCGTCTCTCAACTTTCTGGAGATATAAGGGAATGGAGGGGAGATTCTCTTTTGCCCATGGGAGCATCAAGCATCCACAGAACTCTGGATCAAACAGATTTCTTTTTATTCCTAAATGAAAATCATGCTTAATAATGCAGCAGTAATAGAAGTCCTTAAGGGCATGGGAGGTTTCCCTAATAAACTTATTGTAGCAGCAGAAAAATACTGAAATAATAGTATACTCTGACTTTACAGCTTTGCATACAAATCATAACAAATATAACAAAGAACACTATTTCATGTCATGAATGAATCACTTTGTCTTAATATTTTTTAACAGGTAAATGGCAGTACCCACATTGCTAAGACTTAAACAAAAAAAAGTTCTTCCCACCACCTAAGCAATATTTTGCCCAGACTGCCCATGAAGGTAATGCATTTTAAAGGTCAGTTGAGAATGCTTAGTTAAGCATTCCCTGATGGAGAAAGTGGCTAGATCACACCACAGTGCCTGACCTCAGCAAATTCATGGAGCCAGGATCTAATTGCCTTAGGAGGTGGAAATCAATAACCCTTTTCATTTAAGGAACCATAGGATGCAATAATAAATTTAAAAATTCAAGAGATGGTATTAAGGTGAAGAGCCTGGGACAGATTACAGAGTGGATAGGAACCAAAGGGAGAAAAATCACATTCTTTCAAAACTTGTCTTATATAAAATCACACAAAAGGTGAAAACAATAGCCTCCTGTGGCTACAAATGATATGTTTCTAGTAAGGTATTGAAATCTGAATGTTGCACAAAAGAGATTTCTGCTGCAGTATCAAAAGCCTGTTTGATACTGCAGCAGAAATCTCTCTAGTCTTATTGACAGAAAGTGCTTCATCTGCAGGAGAGCTTAACCAGATCCCATCCAATGTTCACATAATAAATCTACTGAGGCATCAGAACATATATGCTAACCATGTCAGTCACTGAGCAATGTCCTATATGACTGTGGAACAGCTTTTCATTGTTGTTATCAGAGAAAGATCGACAAAGTTATCTGGCAGGGATACAGTACAACCCTCCTATTCACATGACTGGTACCTACAGTTTCACTTACCGGTACCTGTGTCTGAAAAAATATGGGCTCTCTAGGTATTGGGATGTCCTCCAGAATGACTCTAAGGTCAATTTCTGCCAGAAATATAGGGTTTGCTATTATCTGCGATTTTCACTATCTGCAGTAAGTTTAGGAACACATTCCCCATAGATATGGGGGTTGTACTGTACTTTAGTAGTAGTTCTTTGATCCTCCAGGAGTTTGGACATCAAATCCAGAAGCCCCAGCCAGCTTGGCCAATAGTCAGGAATTTTGAGAGCTTACGTCCAACACTTCTAGCAGACCAAAGAAGTTAAGAACAACTGACTTATTATCCATTCTGTCTTAGGGTGAGTTTGATAACAAAAACCATATCTCCCGCAACTTCATGATATCATATGCACAGTGGTAATGAGGCTGTTGAACCTGGAAACACATGTGTTTAAAAATCTGGATGTAAGAACCAAAAAAACCATCCACCAAAACTGCATATTCAGTCCAGAAAGCAAAAGAAGAGGATTGCTTCCACTGGCAATATAATTATCTTCATTAAATTATAATGACGGGCAGGACGAGCACTTTCCTTAACATTTTGAGTAATACACAAATATCGACTACTTCACCTCACTTATCTCACACAGTACTCTTTTATGCCCTGAATCATGCACACATGCTTTAAAAAACAAAGTGTAATGTATAACTGTCGCGGGGCCGCAAGGAACTCCTCCCACTCCATGCTTCTTGGAGGTATCCATTTCGACGAAAGAAAGGGCAGACCACTTAAGTTGTATGCTCAGTACCTTTTAATCAACTCAGAAGCTCATTCACCAGACAGTGGCTCCCCTTCTGCCAGCGTTCCTCTCTCCCCTCGAGCTCCCGTACTTCTCGCTTCTCTTTCTCTTTCCCTTCCACCGTCCGCCTCACCGAGCCTTCTTCCGCGTTTTTCCCTCTCCCCGAACGCCTCCTCCTTTTCCCTTTTATCCCTGGGCCCCTCCCTCCTGGGCCTTGCTTCCCTTTCTTCTTTTCCAGGTGCCGTTAGACCTTGTAATTCCCTTCTCTGGCTCCCCGCTCTTTCCCTCATTAACCCTTGCTTTCCCGAACAACCCTCTTCCATGGGCCAGCCTCCCTTCACTTTATCACATAACCCCCCCGACAAGAGGGTTGTTCCGTCTCCGCAAGCCCACGGGCCCTGTCGAGAAAAAAAATCAGCATTAGTATGATGTCTCCCCGCTCGATGTTGGACCGTAAAGGCATAGGGCTGCAGAGCTAAATACCACCGCGTCAGCCGAGGATTAGCATCCTTCATGGTATGCAGCCCCTGTAAAGGGGCATGGTCCGTGACCAAAGTAAACTGAGATCCTCACAAATAATAACGTAGAGCCAAAACAGCCCATTTCACTGCCAGAGCCTCCCGCTCAATGGCTGCATACTGTCTTTCTCCCAGCTTCAGCTTCCGACTCAAATAAAGAACAGGGTGCTCTCCATCTTCCCACTGTTGAGCCAGAACGGCCCCAATCCCTCTCTCGGACGCATCCGTTTGGAGAATGAACGGTTTATCAAAATCCGGAGCTCGTAAGACCGGCTGACTACATAACAGCCGTTTCAGGGTGTTAAAGGCCTCCTCCTCCCGGACCCCCCACCATTGTCTCTTATTCCGAGATTTTCGTGTTAAATCTGTCAAGGGTCCTGCTATGCTGGCAAAATGAGGGATAAACTTTCTATAATATCCGGCCAACCCCAAAAATTGCCTCACCTGTTTCTTATTCATAGGCCGTGGCCACTTACTAACCCAGTTGACCTTATCTTCCATGGGCCTTAACTGCCCCCTTCCTACCCAGTATCCCAAATATTGCACTTCTTGCCGTGCCACCGCGCACTTTGCGGGGTTAGCCGTCAAGCCTGCCTCCCTTAATCTCTGCAGCACTTGTCGGAGGTGTTGAACGTGTTCTGACCATGAGTTGCTAAAGATAATTATATCGTCAATGTACGATGCCGCGCAATGTTCTAGAGGGGCCAGGACCCGATCCATTAGCCTTTGGAAAGTTGCTGCTGTTCCATGAAGGCCAAAGGGCATTCGTACAAAATGAAATAGACCCTTAGGCGTCGCAAAGGCCGTCTTTTCCCTGTCCCCTTCCGGTAATGGAATCTGCCAATAACCTTTTGTTAAGTCTAAAGAGGATAAGAACTTAGCCTTTCCCAACTTCTCTAGCAATTGTGTAGTCCCTGGCATGGGATAAGCATCAAACCAAGACACCTCATTGAGCCTCCGAAAGTCTATACAAAACCTAATCGACCCATCAGGCTTCGGAACCAGTACCGGTTGACTTCGCCAGGGACTGTTAGAGGGTTCTATGACCCCCAGAGCTAACATCTTATCCACTTCATCATTAATCCCTTTCTGCAATCTCCACGGCCAAGGTCTCGCTGGAACCCTCACCACCACCCCGGGCTTTGTAACTATTCTATGGCAAGTCATGGACGTGAAGCCTGGGTCCCTAGAGAAGACATCTGCAAAGTCCCGTCTCACCTGATGGATATGTCTAAGCTGTTCCTCCGAGAGATTAGAGCAGATAGGTAGATCATCAGGACCCTCTTCGTGCCCAGCCTGTGGGCCTAACTCTTCTTCTCCCTCGTCCCCCGTTCCTACTTGAGCCAAAAAGGCTTCTCGCTCTTTCCATTCCTTAAGGAAATTAACATGAAAAACCTGTAACCGAGGACGGGCCCCCAGCACCTCCACCTCATAGTCCACAGGGCCCACCTGCCTTTTGACCTCCCAGGGGCCTTGCCACTGAGCAAACAACTTCGCTCTCTCCGAGGGCAATAACACTAACACTTTTTGTCCCACCTGCAAGGACCTCGGCCTGACACGCCGGTCATATGCATCCTTCTGCCTTCTTTGGGCCTCCTCCAGATTTTGTCTCGCTATCTGCCCAATCTTTTCCAACTGATCCCTCATCCGTAGCACTCTTCCTAACACCGTAGGCCCTTCACTAACCTCCTCTTCCCACCCTTCTCTAACCAAGTCCAGCACTCCTCGAGGACGCCTTCCGTACAACAGCTCAAAAGGTGAGAACCCCAAGGACGTTTGTGGGACCTCACGATACGCAAACAAGAGAGGTCCTATCAACAAATGCCATTGGGATCCCTGTTCCACTACAAACTTTCTAAGCATGGCCTTTAGGGTCCCATTGAATCGTTCCACCAACCCATTGGCCTGTGGGTGATAAACGGAGGTCTTTAGGGGTTTGACTTTGATAATAGACCACATCTTTTGCAAGACTCTACTCATGAAAGAGGCGCCCTGATCTGTGATAATCTCTCGTGGAAACCTCACCCTCGCGAAAATTGCCAACAACTCCTGAGCCACCCTACCTGCTTGCATGGATCGTAAAGGGACTGCCTCTGGGTACCGGGTGGCGTAATCCACCATCACCAAAATAAACCGATGGCCTGCTGCAGACTTCCCCAGAGGCCCTACAAAATCAATGCCCACCCTTGTAAAGGGTTCGTCTAGATGGGCATAGGAATCAAAGGCCCGGCGGGAGCTCCCCTTCTTTGGGTCATCTGACAGCGGGGACAAGAGGCACACCAGTCTTTCACCTCTTTCCACACCCCCGGCCAATAAAACCTCTGCAAAATGCGACTTGTAGTTTTATCCACACCCAGGTGTCCCGCCAGAGGAATGTCATGAGCTAAGGAAAACACCGCAGGACGTAGTGGTCGGGGCACCAATATTTGCCAGTGTGCCACCTCTCCTTCCTTCCTCTGTTGAACCCTATACAGTAAATTATTTTTAAAAACAAAGTAAGGTCCCTTCTTTCCCCTTTCCTCCTCTGGAATCGCTTGCTTAAGCGCTTCCTGTAGGGTCGCATCATTTTGCTGCCAAAAGGTCACTTGTTCTCTATTAACCCTGGCGATATCTACCCCTTCCGCCCTGACCTCTGCCGCGGCGTAACCCTCCTCCTCCTGGAGTAATTCCCGCCATTCGGGCCAATCCCGCCCTAGGAGCATGTCTCTTCCCATTGAGGGTACCACCCCCACCCTCATCTTTCGCTCCATCTTTCCAACTCTCACCCTGGTGGTAAAATAGGTTTTCACCTCCCCATGGATACATTTCACCGCCACCTGGGGACCATCCGCCTTTCCTGGTACTCTCCTCACCAAGGTGTGGCTACAGCCCGAGTCAACTAGGGCTTGAACTCTCTGTCCATTGACCCAGGCCGTGACCACCCGAGCATCCCTACCTAACACGTCCCTACTTACCCGGGCCGCCTCCCAGGCGTCTCCCCATGCACACTCCATGAGAGGACAGTCCTTCTTAATGTGGCCCTCCATCCCACAGGTGAAGCAGTTGATTGGACGCCGGGGACCGTCCTGGGCACCCAACAGCAGCGGTCTTCGGGCAGGGTTAGCTGGTTTGCCTCCCTCTACTCCTCCTGTCAAACCTTTGCTCGCGGTCCCCTCGGCTCCAAATCCGTCTCCCGTCGACAGTCCCCGCCGTTCTGGTGGTCTTCCCCCGGCAACTCTAGTTCCCCGCGGTACCTTCGGTTCCACCAGTCCCCGGGGGTTCCCTAATTCGGCCTCCTCAGCCCCTGCAAAGGCCTCCATCAAAGCCACAGCCTCTTCCAACTTGGAGGGCTTGTGGCACCTCACCCAACTGCGGGCTGTCATTGGTAAGGCATTGATAAATTGCTCAACCATCACCATTTCAGCCACCTCTGGCGCCGATCGCACCGCCGGCTTCAGCCACCTCAAACCGCTGGCTCTAACCTTTTGCCCCAGGGCACGCGGATGCATGCCCAGAGTCCACTTTAACTCGCGTAGTCGGCGTCTATAAGTCTCCTCCGAGATGTTGAGAGTAGTCAAAATGGCCTCTTTAACTTTCTCATAAGAAGAGGCTTCCTCGGGGGCTAAGGTATCCACTATCTACTGGGCAGGCCCCGTAAGACATGGGGTTACTATCAGAGCCCATTGTTCCTTAGGCCACTTGGCGGCTATGGCCACCCTCTCGAAAGCATGTAAAAATGCCTCCGGATCATCATTAGGGCCCATCTTGACCAATCTTATTGGGGCTGGGGCCCCTACCAGCGACTCCAAGGTAGGCTTTCCCCCCCCCTTGGGAGCTTCATCGCCTCAGCCATCTGCGTTACCAACTGCTGTTGTGTCACCTGTTGTGCTGCAAACATTTGCTCCATCAACTGCACCTGGTGAGTGTTCACACTCCGCAACAACTTTTCCTGTTGGTCAGCCAACCATGCAAACCAAGACTCGCTGGGTCCTGTAGCCCCGCCTTGTACCTGAGATCCCACTTCTGACACCAATGTCGCGGGGCCGCAAGGAACTCCTCCCACTCCATGCTTCTTGGAGTTATCCATTTCGACGAAAGAAAGGGCAGACCACTTAAGTTGTATGCTCAGTACCTTTTAATCAACTCAGAAGCTCATTCACCAGACAGTGGCTCCCCTTCTGCCAGCGTTCCTCTCTCCCCTCGAGCTCCCGTACTTCTCGCTTCTCTTTCTCTTTCCCTTCCACCGTCCGCCTCACCAAGCCTTCTTCCGCGTTTTTCCCTCTCCCCGAACGCCTCCTCCTTTTCCCTTTTATCCCTGGGCCCCTCCCTCCTGGGCCTTGCTTCCCTTTCTTCTTTTCCAGGTGCCGTTAGACCTTGTAATTCCCTTCTCTGGCTCCCCGCTCTTTCCCTCATTAACCCTTGCTTTCCCGAACAACCCTCTTCCATGGGCCAGCCTCCCTTCACTTTATCACAATAACATTCTAGAGTTCTCAAAATACTGTTTAAAAATGGGACCTATCCTAAACAAACAAACAAAAACAGATGTTATTCTGTACTCTACAAATGGTTGTTAGGAAATGCTCAGAGCAGTCCAAGAAGTGAGGCAGGAAATAATCTGATAAAAAAGTGGACACACAAAGTTACATAATAAAAACATCTGCAACGTTTCAAAACAATATCTTACAAATAGATCCTGTTTTTGCTAGAATGTCACTCAGTATGAAATGGGCATGGAAAAAAATGCAAGCATACTGATATATGGATTAGCAGAATTTGGATATTGCTGTGCAAAAAGATTATATATTCTGTTTCTTACTACTGTAGTTGCCAGAAATAATGGGGCAGGAACACAGAGGTAATTTTGATACTCTGGTGTCAGAAAATATTTACTGTTGTGAAGCAATAATATTCCGACCATGAAAAATAATGTTATTTTTTTTGGATGGGGGAAAGTAAGATCCCAGGCACATCCCCACAGTCATTCAGCAGCTACAGGGACAGAGCTGCTCCCTGGAGCTCCTTGACAGTGGCTGTGGATCTGGGGAGGAGGATAAGAAGAGGGAGAGTAAGTACCTTGGCAATGGTGCATCTACACTGTAGAAATAATGCAGTTTGACAGTACTTTTAAGTGCTGAAGCTCCATCCTTTGGAATCCTGGGATCTGTAGTTTTACAAGCCTTCTCTGCCAAAGAGTGCTGGTGCATCACAAAACTACAAATCCCAGAATTCTGTAGGATGGAGCCATGGCATTTATAGTAGTGTCAAACTGTATTTATTTCTACAGTGTAGATGCACTTGGGCTGGCTGGCTGGCTGGATGTAAATGGCTTTCATAAAAAGGAGCTTCATTGTCAGCTTTGTTAACAGAGACATACCTTTATGTGCGTTCAGGTCACCAGCCAACTTATGGTTGCCCCATGAATTTCACAGATCTTGGCCAGGGGATCCATAACCTGAAAAAATTCCTTTTTTGGACTAGAGTACCCAGAATATTATGCCCACTGGCCATACTGGCTAGGCGATTCTGGGATTAGTAGTTAAAAAAAATCTTCCCAGCTTTGACAGCACCACAATGGCAAGCAGCAATCGTAAGACAGCAGTATGATAGTATGGCTTACTACTTTATCAGGAGGGGACAATGCATAAAGCCGGTATATCTTCAGATTTTCACCAAGGTGTGAAACACATGTCTTTGGACACACTTTGGACAACCAGAGCAGTGTAGACTTTAGGGGGCTGGGAGAACTGGGTCTGGGACAGATTCAGGTTCAAATGTCCACTCTGCCATGAATTGTTATGGGTGACAATGAGCCTGTCATTTTCAGCTTTACTTAACTCACAAAATCATTAGGAGGATAAAATACAGAGGAAACTATGCACACTACCATTGGTTCCTTAGAGGAATAGAACATGTAATAAATCAGTTATCCCAAAGGATAGTTTTGGGGATAAACATGAGACATATAAAACATGTCAAGCTCTTCAGATAGTTTTTTTTTTTTAAAAGAGTTGAACCAATAGCAGGTGATTCAAGTTCAAATTGAAGAGACACAAAAGGATTAATGCACAAATATTCTCAGGGAATACCAGATGCTGTAGGCTATATTGCAGAGGAAGGCAATGGCAAATTAATTTTGATTATTCCTTGCCTAAAACAACCCTGTGAAATTCATGGGGCAACCATAAGTTGGCTGGTGACCTGAACGCACCTAAAGGATTTTGTGTGTTAACAAAGCCAACAGGGAAGCTCCTTTTTATGAAAGCCTTTTACATCCATCCAGCCCTTCCTCACCATCTTCTGACCAGATGTAAAGTTTCTTGTTTTGTTTTTAAACAGTACTGGCATTGGGAGGATGGTGAAGGAGGGCTGGAGAAACAGAGGCCTTCAGTTTCAGACTGCAGCAGCTTGATTGAAATTAACAATGGGATCTGGGAAAGAGTGGGACTTTAGTCAGCTCTACTGTAGCCTTCTGTACCTGCCAACAATAGATAAATTAAAAAGCAACTGGCTCAAGAATCTCTTACTAAGAATGTGTGAACAGAGAGAAAGGAGAGAGAGAGAGAAAGAAAGAGAGAGAAATCTATCCCACTAATAACCTCCAATGTGTTAAAGAGCCTAGATCTGTTAAGTTTGGCCACCAAAGTAAAATAAGAAAAGAAAAGCCTGGTGAAAGAAGATGTCATTCCTTCATGCATGTTGGAAGAAGGCTTCAAATGATTTCTACAAGGTTCACTATTTATTTAACCTATGTATGGTTTACCTGGCGTAGTTATTTCATTTCTCATGTGTATATTGCTAGTTCTGAATAGAAGCTCAGATATGCTGTACTGATGTAGGAATCTATCCTTGTTCTTAGTTTTTTGTGGGTTTTTTGGGCTATGTGGCCATGTTCTAGAAGAGTTCATACCTGACGTTTTGCCAGCATCTGTGGCTGGCATCTTCATGTTCTTAACGTTTTCTGAAGATGCCAGCCACAGATGCTGGTGAAACGTCAGGAATAAACTCTTCTAGAACAGGGCCACACAGCCCCCCCCCAAAAAAAACACAAAAAACTATAGATGCCAGCCATGAAAGCCTTCGATTTCACATTATCCTTGTTCTTTCCATGTTATTTATGCCTCTGGTACCATTTTTTTCCAGGACCACACCCATTTGCTAACTGAGGTATACCTATAAGTTAAACTTTTACTCTCAAATAGCAAGTAGCAAGTAAGTACATTTCTACACTGCTTACCGATGCACTAAGTGGTTTACAAAGTGTAGGCCCATGTTGGCAAATCTATGGCACACATGCCAGAGATGGCAAATGAAGCCATTTTCCCTGGCACACGGAGCAGAGAGTTTTCTCTAGGTCTTAAAAAGCGATACAGACATATGGGAGGACCAACCTTTTTAGCCAGGCTTTAAACATAAGGGGTAAACAAATGATTACTCCTACAGCTAATCTGCTTTAAACAATGTAGCAAGTACTTCTTGGGCTTGGAAAACTTACTTTCTAGAACCTCAGCTCTCTGAATTCCCTAACTGGGGATCTAAAAATAACGTTTCCAAGCTCTGAGCATTTTCTTTTACAAAAGAGAATTTCCCTCACATCTAGAAGCAGTTTAATAGTATGCCAAAATACATACATAAGCAGCAGCAATTCTAACCTACCTTTACTCATATACTCTGTGACAATGTAGATAGGTTCCTCAGACACTACAGCATAAAGCTGGACCAGTTTGTCATGCTTCAGCTTCTTCATGATCTGAGCCTCTTCCAAGAATGATTCTGGGGACATTGTACCAGGCTTCAGGGTCTTTATTGCTACTTTAGTATTTCCATTCCAAGTACCTAAAAAACCCCAAAAAAACCCACTAATGTTTACAATGTGAAAACATGCCACGCCTGCACAGATCATATGACACTATTTACAAAATTTTCAGCATTAGAGAACAGAAGTGGTAAAGTTCTGTATTTATACAAACTGGAGCATTTACTTTTTGGACTTCCATTTGGATCACCACTCTCAGAATCCCTCATCCAACATGGCTTCTTTGCTGCATGATTCTGAGAGGTTTAATATGGAAAAGTGACTTTTCCAAGCTCTGCGTAACTGTGGTTTCTAAGAAACTTTAAATACTAATGTAGCTGCAGAATTTTGGTTACCCATTGTAGTCATCTGGGCCCCTGCAACCAGTCAGCTATATTTTGGAGTTCTTCTTAGCATCAACAGCTGCCTAGTGGTACCAAAAATGGTATTTTTACATTTGTTTTCCAGTTTAAGGCTGGGCAAAGATATAAAGGCTTGGAACAGACTTAGGGAATACATTTTTCCACGTTGTTGTTAATCTGCTTGCAAAATTCTCATATCTACTGGGGGGCTGGGAGGTCACACTTGGGCACTTTGAATTTTTTTTTGCTTACATTATATAACTCTTTGAAGACAATCTTCCATTGGCCTCAGCTGGGGGTGGCAGGCTTCCCATATGTCCAGTGATGGGGAAATTGATTGCCATCCAAAGGACAGTCTGGGTAGAATTGGTCTGTGGACTCAGTTTTACTACTGAGTGTGAGGGGAGGCCATACCCCATCACTGAAAGGGCTGGAATGCTTCCCTTCTGAGTACTATCTGCTGCATCATTTACCACCAATAAAGTTTATACTGTAGCAATAACATGTGTCAGTGCTTGGCACTGAAGGACCTCTTGGGGAGGCCTGGGACTTGTTCCAATTTTGGAACAAGACACTCAGTTAATATCATCTAGATCTTTCCACTGTAGTTGCTAGAGGAATATGTGAAGCTACTTTTAAATATGCAGTTATAAATCTGAGTTATAAAGCTCAGTACACAGTATTTTAGTTCAAGCTACTTCACAGCTAAGACGTATCACTGAGATCCTTATAGAAAATTTATCAACCTCTTTTACAAAGAGAGGCTCTGGTTCCTGAAGACCTTGACTAAAGCAGCAAAATCTACTGCACTAAATTGTGCTGATTAATGCTTCAGTGCTAAAATTAGTTACATTTATTTGAGGGAAGTCATTAGAAGGGAAAAGAACTTCCTAAGAGTGGACATTTATGTACAACTTTGGGCAAAACAGTACACTATACAGTATTCTATATTAAAAATAAAATAAAATACAGAGATAAGGTATTCATGGTCTCTTTCCAAGTTATTTCTGCACTGAACCTGAAACTACAACCATGACAACAATTCATACATCAATTCAGCAAAATGTGTTATGATGTATGATTTATTTAGAAGGAAAATGTATTTTTACTTATCCCTGAAATTTTTCTGTAGTGTTCTCAAATGAGGCACACTTTTTTTTTGAGACAGAAACAAATCAGCAAACTGAGTCAGAAAAGAGGCTATGCTCCTAACATCTATATATTTTAAACCAATTGTTAATTTATTCTCACTAATGTTGTATAAGAAAAAGTGCTCATACATAAGAAGACCAAGGGTGCTTCACAAAAGGATTGTTGTGATAAAGTGTATGTGTATGTGTGTCGCTGTAGGCTTCTATATTATACTAGGCTATCTGCAATTGCATAGAGGCAGCAATCTCCTTCATGGCAACAATGTTGATTAGTGTATTACTTTATTTTTCTCCACAGACATATGGAAGCCATTTACTTATATGGGGAATAAAATAAAATAAGAGGGTGATTTGAGAACATTCCCTTAATGGGAGATGAACCCGTGGAGTTTGACCTTATTTTGGTTTCTCTGGTATATAGGGCACATTTTTCACCTTATCAGTTATACCCCAGTGAAAAGCCATTGACATTATTCTAGAGCAGTTATGGCGAAACTTTTAGGGGCTGTGTGCCCAAACTAAAAGGCCTTCTGGCACCAGGTGTAACCCAGTGCCAGGGGCGGGACTTCCACCCTCTGGGGGTGGGACTTCTTCCCCTCGCATTGTTCATGACCTTCACACACCTCTTCCTCCTCCTCCCTGCCCTCCACGTGCTGGGGAAAATGGCTTTGCATGCCATAGGTTTGCCATCACGGCTCTAGAGAGCTCAATAATAACTACTGAGAAATTAGCCATGGCATATGTGGACAATCTCGGTCCAAGGTCCATTTCTTGGACCAGGTATAGCAGGGGTAGGCAACCTTTCCCCTTTAAGGGCCGAGGGACTTCAGCTCCCAGAATCCCAGGAGCTATTGGCCAACATGGGACTATTGGCCAACATGGCTGAGGTTTCTGGGAGATGAAGTCCCTCGGCCCTTAAAGGGGAAAGGTTGCCTACCCCTGAGCTATAGAGTAGCATGGTCTTTCTTAGAGATACCATTCAAAGCTTATTTTCAAGTTTACCACTTTATTTATATTTACCTTATACAGTGGGCCCTTTATATACACGGGGATCCATTCTAGACCCCGCCCATGTGTGCAAAAAAAGCAGAACCTCAAGTCCCATTGTCGTTAATGACCACGGGCATGTATGCCATTAAAACATTCAGGGCTTGTTGTCCACGTAGGCATAAAACCGCAGGTGGCAAGCCCATGTAAGGCATAGGCATGCTGTACATTTTACTTCATATAATGGATTATTTTCTCCATGTCTGGAGTAAAATAAAATAATACACAAGTAGACACTGTTGTCATGAGAGAAGTAGATGTTTCTATCCCTGAATGAATATAGTCTAGTATTACATGGAGGTCACACACACACTCCATCACAACAGGCCTTTTGTGGGGCACCTTTTTTCTTATTATTTGCACAACAAGTTGCCAAATGAGGCCTGTCCACCAATAGGCAGTATAAATATTTTTTTATTTAGATGGCAACATATGTTTTGGACTTCTTTCATGATGATTCTAGGTATGTATCCCAAACAGAACAGTTTTCGCTGCCTTACCACTCCACACTTCAGCGAAACAGCCCTGACCCAGCTTCTTTTCCAGAAACAATGAATCTCGTGCAACTTCCCATGCATCCTTAGATAATCCGACAGTTTGTGGAGTGTAATTCGATGCAATCTTAGTTAAGTTAAAACATAAACCATCAGCTTTCTCTACAGGAAACGAAATTGATAAAAGAAATACATATAATTTACATAGTTATTGCATGCATTAAGAAAGATGGAAGGTGTCTTTGACCTTCATTTGCCTGAACCCAGATAACTTCTAGATAAAAATTTTGCATAACTAAAAAAATAGAATGTATCAGTCTTGATTGTTAAGCTGAAGGTAATTTGTCAAGCCTGACAACTAAAGCCAGGAGTGCACAGGAGACTGGATTTATTTTTTCTTTCCCCTGTATAAATTATGCAAAGTTTTGGAAGGAAAGGTCTTCAGCATCAGGAGTATGTTATCCTAAGTAATCATTTGCTCATTGATGCTGTTGGTCATGAGTAATTTTGTTTCCACATTCCATCTTCCACACTCCTCCCCCATAACTGGGAGACAATTAGAAAAAAAAATATTTTCTCTGCATACCCATCCATACTTCCCCAAACTGCCCATTTCCCAGTCTCTTGATCAACTGTAGTGATTCTCGTGGAATTTCCCAGACATCTTTGGTTTTGACAGATAGATCAGTAAGCCTTGGCATTCCTTTATGACAAGGGACTACTAAGCGGCAGCAAAGACCTGCAGCTCTCTCTGATGAAGCATAAGTGAAGCAGAGGGGAAAGAAAAGAGTAACAAACATGAAACAAACACAGCAAGCAAGAAAAACACTGCTAGTAAACAAGTTGCATCATCTGTTAGTAGCATTCAAAAAAAAAAAAGGGGGGGGAAGGCTTGAAGATAAACACACTGCACATTTAAAACATTGGTTTTTGAAAATGTGTTTCAAGACCTCCATATCAAAACCTCCATTTATTAAACCTGTTCTTTCCAGTAAAAGAGTGGGTAAACCACTTCTCAGTTTTTTCCTGTTATTCCAACATTTTGTATTGATGTGAAGGCAGTATAATGTAATAATAGTACATAGAAATATTTTCTAACACCTTTGAGACTAACTGAAAGAAAAGAGTTAGCAGTATGAGCTTTTGTAGACATCTTCCTCACATGCATTTCGATGTAATATAATAGTAATTTAAAACAGGGGTGGGAATCGTTGGACTGTAAATCCCAACAGCCCTAGGAAGCATAAGCAATTGTAAAGAATGATAACAGTTGTAATCAAAAACACGTAGCAGTTCACAAAATTCCTACCACTGATTTTAAATATCTCAGTGATTCTTAAACCACCCTTCCACAATTTAATTTCATGTCCTTTAAATGGACCTGAATTTCAGAAAAGCATTTCATGTTGTGGCTTGCATTTTTTTAAAATAATAATAATACAGGGATACATCAGTTAACAAAGACTTTGACAAGGCTCTTTTTTATAAAGTCTTATTATTGGGTGCAGCCCAGCCCACACTTTATCAACAATTTAGCTGGAAGGTGTTTGCTTGTTTGGTTTTGTATTTGAAGCATTGCCATTGGAAGGATGATGAAGGAGGTATAAAGAAAAGACAAGCTTTCAGTGTTGCATTGCAGTAAACAATGCAATAAAGCTTGAGCTGAGAAAGAACTCTATTCTACTCCTGGTGATCCTACTGTAGCTGTGTGAGCTTACGTATAACAGGCAAGGTAAACAGCTGCTTCCAGAATCACTTACAGAGCAAGAGTGAAGTGCAAAACAGAAAGAAAAGGGGAAAGCAGATGAGCCTGCCTCACCAAATAACCTCAAAAGCAAAAAACAACCAAGTAACCAAACAAAAACAAGCAAACAAACAAAACAAGCAAGCTCTGGGATATGATAAAACTCAGAATAAATAGATAAACCTCAGAACATACAGTGAAGTTGTACTCCTTTTACAATTGATCATGGGTATTGTTATTCTATTACACAAATTTCAAGATAACTAGTATTTTATCATATATTACACTATATAACAAAGGTTTATAGTCCAAAATATATAATTCATAAATGCATAATACTGGTGTATCACATTGCTTAGACACCAGTAAATCCAGTCAGTACTAGTAAAGAAATTGATCTATAGTCATATCCTTAGCCAATGGTTGCAGTTGTAATTAGTCCAAGGCTCAATGAGTGTAAGCTCATCCCTCCATATTTGTGGCTTTGACTTCTACGGATTTGATTATTCACAGATTTTATTAATATGTTATCTCTAGGAATATTTAGGTCCTCCAGTGCAACCCTATGGTCAACTTTAACCAAAAGTTGCACTGAATGACCTAGAGATTCCTAGAGAGAACACTCCACTAGGCATTTGTAACTCCTCCAGCACAATTCTAGGGTCAATGCCTGGCAGATTTTGACCACAGAGTTGCACTGGAGGACCTAGAGATTCCTAGAGAGGAGTTCTCTCAATTAAAAACATAGTGTATTTTGGTTATGTGTGGTTTTTCAACATTCACAGGGGTCCTGTGCCACTAACCCCAGCAATTGTGGAGAGACACGTGTAGTTGTAATTAGTCCAAGGCCAACTAATCACAACTTCAAGCACTAGCTAAGGATATGACTATGGATCAATTTATTTTCTAGTACTGACTGTGGATTTATTGATTTTTTCATATCTAGCAGTGGAGCCTTGACTGCACAAGTACTGAGATCTTGGTGTTAAATTTCTTATCCACAGAGAATACAAAAAAACTGTGTCTATAATAACAATAAGATCTTGCCCATGATACTCCACAGACAATCAAATAACTCTTGCATGTACATGAAACAAAAAGCACGTAACTGTCATGCACTGCAAATGCAATTTCATATGCAATGAGAAGTGGCCAGATCTTATGAAACTACAGTGGTTGCTATTTCCCATGGTTCTGCCTACCATCCTTGTCTGAAGACAAAAACTGATATGGGAGAGACTGATTATGAGCCTATTCTCTAGCAGCACCTACACCAGGTGCTTCACGGTCATGTTATTATTATTTTTAAATGCTCCTTCCTTGCGATGTCTGGGATAGCTTTAAAAGAAGAATTAACACAAGAATAAAGTTAACACAATGATGCATCCTTTTGAAAAAGTCATGTCCATAATCTTTAATTCTTTGAACATTGACTCATTTAGTGATTTAAAAAAATACTGTAAAAGACTTTCTGTATATTTTGGGTGGGCAACTTAAGACTCTCCACATATTTTGACAGCAAATCTCCCCACCTCCTCACCATTGGCAATGCTAGCTAAGGCTGATGTGAACTGATATCCAATAGCAACTGGAGGGCCTTTGCAAGCAAAGCAGAAGGGCAATGTAGGGAAATAAAGACATGTTCCTACAATCTTAACTATGGTTAAGTGAATGTTCAGTGAGATGTATGCCAACCTCTCCCTTTTGTAGAAAAGTTTCTTCCTATTGGGTTTAATTATTGTTAAGTGTTGTATCAGCACCAATGTTATCTAAAATAAGAGATATTCATTCATTCATTTGTTCATTAAGTTAATTTATGTCCTGCCCCCTTCTTGGCTTATGGTGGCTTACAACAAATGAAAATGAAGTACAGCATTTTAATTAAATACTATTAAATGCACAATGTTAAAACAGTTTTAAATACATTTAAATAATAACAAAAGGGTAAAAGCACAGCACACGCCATTAAAAGATCCTTCTGTCACATGAGTTAAGAGCCAAAGGCCTGCCTAAATCAAAAGGTCTTTGCTGGTCTGTGGAAAGAAAGCAGGGAAATGAACCTCCTGTGGCTGGGAGTTCCACAACCTGGGAGCAGCTAACCAGGATTCTCACTTAACCCAGGACTTGAGGGTTCAAGTAAGAAAAAGATATTCTAAATGACATGCTATACCTTTAATTTAGTGTGTTGTTCAAATGTAATAAAGGGGAAAAAATGGAGAGATGGTTGCCATGAGAAACTACTTGGAGAGAGAGGAATGCTCCCTCTTTATCAGTGGGCTTCTCTGGAAGACAGCTAAAACAGGCTGTGGCTCATGCACAAAAGAACATGTGTCATGTTGTTAAATGTTCTGCTTGGCTATATGCTCATGAGAGCATTGGCTATGGCCAAAGAGAATGATGCTGTCCTTTTGCCATCAGCATAGGACAGCACTAGTTTCCTCCTATCTTGAATGCCTGTTGCTTTGAGAACTTCAGGAGAGCTTCTTCTCTCCATCCCACCCACCACAGGATTCTCACTTAACCCAGGACTTGAGGGTTCAATAAAGAAAGAAACCACATCTGATGGGAATGTGGGAGAGGTCCTTCTCAGTGGCTGTCCCTAGACCAGGGGTAGGCAGCCTAAGGCCCGGGGGCCGGATGCAGCCCCCCGAGGCCTTTGGACTGGCCCCAGGCCAGTCCTGCCACCGCCGCCCTCCGCTGCCGCCACCTGCCATGATGATATTGATTATTGTTGTGATTACTTGTTCTTGGGGTTTTCTTGGCAAAACCTCCACAGGGGTTTTGCCATGGCTTTTCTGGGGCTGAGAGAGTGTGCATGCATATTTTTAATTTTTATTTATTTATTTATTTATTTATGGTGCTTCGGCCCCCCAATTGTCTGACAGACAGCAACCTGGCCCCCGGCTCAAAAAGCCCTAGACACTGGAACTCCCTTCCCAGAGAGGCTAGATTGTTGTCACTGATAATGTCCTTCCAGCAACTGGCAGAAAAAAATAAATCTGTTTTGTCAGGTTTTTGGGAAAGATTTCTCATGAGGGAAGGGCTTTTTAATAATATGCTGTATTCCTCCCCCCTATATTTCTTTCTTTCTTTACTGGTAAACTTTTAAATTGCTCTGAATTATTGTGATAGTTTAATTATATGTTAATTTTTGTATACTTTAGTGATATGAACTTTTATCTGTATGCTTTTGAACTACCGTAAGTCACCCTGAGGCTCAGTGCTGAGAAAATGTAGAATCATAGAATCATAGAGTTGGAAGAGACCACAAGTAGTAGCAGCAACAACAACAACAACAACAACAACAACAACAATAATAATTATTATTATTCTGGTGCTGGCCAGAGATAGCTATCTACCGCTCTCCATCCCAACTCATGTTCACATCTTGTCTTGAAACAGTTAGCCCACTCCCTATCCTGACAGCACTGCAGAGGCCATGGAGTTATATTGAAGCAACAGATTTTCATGTCTTTGTAAAAAATCTGCCTTAGATAACAGTTCCAGCACTACACCAGCAAAAGAACTGAGGCAAGAAGCAACAACAATTAGCATACTAGAGGCTTAATGTATATGGAGTAAACAGAAGTTAGAATCAAAATGGAGTGTTTTGACACAAAAGGGAACAAGGAGGCAGTGCCTGAGAGTTATATGTAGTATTTATTAGTGTTTTTAAAAAGTAGAAGCATTAAATTTGACGTGCGCTTCTCTATTAGCACAGCATTGGGCCAGGCATAGTGAGAAGGTCAGCATTTCTTTTATAGAGCTAACTTAAATATAGCAGAAAAAGATGAGTAATGTTAGGAACAGAAATAATATTATGCAGTAATAATCCCAGATAAATGTTTTACTATAGTTTATAAAACATTTAAATACTGAACAATCTCAGTAGATACTGTTACAGCTATGCTACAACAGAATCACCATGTGAAGTACATTTTTAAACAAAGTTTTTGAAAGGGAAGAAACATTTTGTAGATAAATTCAAACGTTTATAGAATACAGTGTGCATGTACATGCATAAATGCCCACACAAGAAGTGGAAAAGCTAATTTTAAAAAGTAATAAATATACAATATAGGCATGTATTTAGCTTATTTTACAATGGTACTGTAGAATGGAAACTATAGACATAGGAAATCCTACATTTGGTTCACTATAATAATATTAAGTTAAGCAGAAAAATGTAAGTTTTAAAAAAAAGTCTCAGCAATTTTTTAAAATAATCAAACTTTTAAAAAGATTAAATATTCCCTACATACTTAATGAATAAAAACTATTTTAAAATATTTTATTTGCTTTATAAATAAAGATATTTTGAGACTGTATTTCATAAAATAGATATTCAGGTAGTAGAGGCAAACAAAACCAAAATGATCATGTGTCATGAAATACAGAAAACATAAAATGGAGTTTATGCATTTATAAAATGTACTCATAAAATCCATTCATAAAATGTACTCATTAAACCATTTTAAAGGCAATAAGAAAGCAAACATTTGTTATCAATAAATAGTTGTTATCAAACATTTGTTGTCAATAAACTTTTGATAACAATCATGACCTTCAATAGTCCCAAGCAAGCAAAACGTTTCACCATATATGCAGCATCGCCATACACATATTAGGACACAAGAAAGCCTCCTTGCTGCTCCAAGCCTCTGCTTGCCACATTTCCCTTCCCGCCTCTGGGCTCTGGGTCTGGCATGCCTGCACAGTACCACACAGAGCCTCAAGGGTGGGATCTGGATGAGTTTTTCCTGTTTTACTCCTGCATTTAAAAATTCAAGACATGCTGCTTTTCAGACTTCAATCCAGGACTTTCATAGTTTTTCAGCAGCAATGGCAACCCTACCTGCAACCCCCATCCCCACAATTCCCTGCCGCCCCCTACCCCCGCTTAGTGCCCCCCTGCTGCTCTTTTTTCCTTAACACCTCCTGGAGCTTTCCAATGCCGCCAGGGGGTGCTACCACCCGCTTTGGGGACCACTGTTATAGATAGAAAGGTGATGTTGAATTTGGAGGCATTCAAAATGAAATCCTTGATGTGAAAACTGAAGTCTAATCTGGAAACCTGTGTATAAAAGATACATACATGGACTAAGGGCCTTTGCAGACTGCCAGAAATAGTGCAAATTGAGTCCATTTTAACTACCCTGACTCAGTGCTAGGGAATCATGGGAACTGTAGTTTATTGTGGCACCAGAGCTCTCTGACAGAGAAGTCTCAATGTCCCAGAAAAAAATATAATTTCCATGATTCCCTAGCACTGAGCCAGGGCAGTTAAAGTGGACTCAATTTGCACTATTTCTGGCAGTATGCAAAGGCCCTAAATTAAAAGTTGAAGGGAAATAATGCAGTCAATGTCATGTCTTCTTTATTGCTTTACATGGTACTGGTGTAATTAATGAATAGCACAGCAAAAATGCTTCAAGACTTCTATGACCATTAAAAACAACAAGAGGTGATTCTTTAAAATAGTATGGGACATTCATAGAAATTACTTCCTTAATAGTTCGTATAAAGACCAATACAAAATATATGTATTAAATTATTTAACATTTTCTACAGAAAAAGTGGTATAGATGCTTTCTTATTTTAAAACAATGTAGAACATTTTCTAGATATTTAATTGTAAAATTACCTGAATAATGCTGAACAAGTTGTTGAAGCGTTTCAAACTGTGCCCTGGTTGTAATATAATATCCCCCATTGTCAAGTTTTCTAATTTTATAATGTTTAACATGATCTCCTTTCACATCATCCCAGTCACGAATAGACAATGAATAGGCACCTATTTAGCAACCAAAATAAAATAGAGAAAAGCTATTGTTTTTTGAAAATGAAAATAATTCAGATTCCTTTGATGACACATTATAGTCTAAAAAAAATAAAAAAAATAGGGCTGCCCTGTTTACTTATTAAAATATTTAAAGCCCACCCTATAGCTAAAGATCTCAGAGTAGCATATAATCAGTAAAACAACATAATCTAAAGAAAATGAAACAGTTTATCTCAAGTTAAAACAATTTAACAAGCAAAATAAACTCACAGGCTGAAAATCAAACTATACCCTCCCTTGACAAATGTTAGCAGTTTATAGCTTTGGAAATAACCACTAGCATATTGAAATTAAATAAGTAACATATATGCAATCTGTTCAATTTCTTTAAATCTTGTGTAATGTGGCTCTTATATAGGGTTAACAACAACAACAACATTTATTTATAATGCCCTAGAATAGGATTGGCTAGGATTCCTTCTTCATTTTTAAATCTCCCTCTTCTTGGGTTTTCCAGAATTCCATAATTTTTACAAGTCAGCCTAAATAATTTCAGCTACTTTTCTCCATTCAAGAAAACAATTTAGTGATGGCAAACTCAAACCAGTGCAAAAAACGGTGCAAAAGTAACAAACTGAACACGCTGACTACTCATTAACACTCATTAACAATTCATGTTTGTTTTAAATGTAGCACTCAACTATTATGGGTGGGGGGGGGAATCAATACCCATTTTAAAGTTTTGGTTCTGTTTGAAACTGGCTTAACATTCTGCTTAGGTTCAACTTTTTTTCTTTTGTTCATCAATTAAAACAGAGCCATCCTACCTTTGGTGGTTTCACTCTCACGAATCAGGAAGGTTCCACGTGGGTTTCCAAATGATAGCAACTGCCTCTCAGCATCCTTTCGTCCAAGTTTGCCAAAATACCATCTAAGCAAAAAATACCAGTAAGTTACATTTTATATCCTTGACCAAGGAATGGTATGCTTCGTCTATCTGGGATAGTTGTTCTCTTCCACTGAGCATGGAAGTTTGAAGGGATTCACTGATATTGGAAGCTAAGCAGGGTCAATTTTTGTTAGTACTTGGATGGGAGGTTGCCAATGAATACCAGGTTCTGTAGGTTATATTTCAGAGGAAGGAACTGGCAAAACCACCTCTGAGCTTTCCTTGCATAAGGATGCCCTATGAAACTCATGGGGTCACCACAAGTCAACAGGTAATGTGAACACCTACTTAGTCAACCCAATCAAATCAACCCTGATAATCAATGGGGTGACAAGATGTCACAGCCAGATCATCTTCACAAAGATGTGCCATCTCTGTGAGGTTATGATTAGGTGCAAGCTTTCTGCTATCAGGACACCTTTGTTCCCCCCAGGTCTCAGAGATCTGTCAGCAGAGAAACCTTGTAGTAGTACTTTATTAGTTCAGATATTTTTTTTATAGGAGAGCCAAAGAGAGAGAGAGAGAGAGAGAGAGAGAGAGAGAGAGAGAGGAGAAGGGGTAGGGTGAGGGAAGAGCTAAATTAACCAAATCTCTTCCAGCCCAAAGTCGGTCAAAGACAAAGATAGCCCTAAATTATTTTCAGCATTTAAGATTGGGAGATCTTTGGATTCAGCATTGCTTCAGATGATGTAGTATTGGTTTATCTGGCCCTTGGTCATTTTCACCATTTAGGGTTAAATTCTAAAACTGCAATAAGCACATTTACGTGGAAGTAACCCCAACTAATCTCAGTGGAATGTAAGAGATGTGTTCAAGATTAAACTATTATTTTGATTTTAATTGAGCTTTTTTTTTTTTTTTTAAATTATCCTGCCCCTCTGCTTACGCAATCGGGGCAGCTGGCTCCCGTGCTATGGAGCTTACATGGAAACTTGATTTTAAAAATGCAGGGATATTCTCCTCAACATCTACATTTAAAACTCTGGTCATGACACCTAAAGATGTACATTGCTGGACTTGTCCTTATTCACAGAAGCGTTATTTATAGTGTTAGAAAAGTGCAAGGGAAATCCTGTTCAAATCCCTACCATGCAGGAATACACAATCAAAGCACTCCTGACAGATGGCCATCCAGGCTCTCTTTAAAAACATTGTGTATTTAGTTCCAGCCAGTTAGCCTGTACAAAAGGTAGGCACTTTTCCTTCTGTACTTACATGCCAGATACAACATATCCACCAACCTTATGAAACATTCTGCATTGTTCTGACTTTGACCTGATACAAACATGTTTACCCCCTCCTTCCCCCACTGCCTAATTACCCAAATCTCTATCAGCATAGCTGGAAAAAGAAAAGAAAAGAAAGAAAGAAAGAAAGAAAGGTATTGTAACACTTCTTGAAAAGTATGATAATTAATCATGCATAAATCTCTTGTACTTCCTTTAAGTAGAATTAAGTAGCTTTCATAACATTAAAAGAAAAACATACTCCTCAGCTTGTATGGAGTCAACTGGAGCGACATAATTACTGGGAATATAACCAGTTTCTCCTGTAGTCAAAGAACGGGCTTCCCACCAGTCGCCTTCCCTGCAAAACAAGAGGAAAAATCAGAAGAAAATCTCCTTTTTAGTGTAACATTACATATCTTAACTATTATAGATGCAAGTTCCCCCACCTTTAATTATAGGTTCATTCTGTCTTTTTTTTTTAAATACATAATTGGTGGATTCATAATTCAAAGGAAGTAACAATAGGAAGTGCCATTTGGTAACAATGGGATAGCTAAATGTCTGCTGAATCCATTTATTACTCTGTACTTTGATATTGCTGCCTGAATATTCCACTAGATGGAGATATTTTATCATATCCATAAACACTGTAGCCCAAGCTATCTAATAAGGAGGGGCTTTTTCTGAAAGAGATCATTTGTTTGTATTGCTGTATTGCTGCATTTTGAACAGTTTGCCTCTCTTTTTAAAGAATGTATCAGTAAGCGTGGTTTCAGTAGCTGTAACAACAAGATGCACACATGTACAAGGCTGAGAAGCTCTGAAAGGCCCCATGTTTAAAAGGCTACTTTGCATGTCAGTAGAAAGCATCACAGAAAGGGAAATTGACAGAGAGGCTCCATTATATGAATGGGAGCTCATAGGCATGGCACTGTGGCAATTTCCACAGCATAAGAAGGTGATAGTCTTACAACACATTTCTTGAAAGAAGAGTACTGCAAAGCCTTTTATTTCTCCTAATAGTAGGACAGGCATCAATAAAAACTGGTTATAAAATGGGTACTGTAGTCTAATTTCGTGTAATGCAGATTCAAGCAGTGCAATCTTGGAATTTATTTTCTACACAATGGGACTCCCTTACTTTACCTTCTAAAAATATCTCAATAAATCCACAAAGGGCTGGCAGTATGCTCAATGCCTGGTTTTAAGCCTTAAGGTCCTTGAACATGATTACAGAGCAGAGCGAAGTCCTGTACATGCAAGTTCACTTTTAAAAATTCTAGCAATATGAACATCAGCATGCATTCCAATATTGCTGTATGAGCATAAAATTCTCATTTTTAGAATTCTGCTAGTTGGGTATTTGAGACTTACCCATTGCAGTCAAGAATCTGTAATGGGTCTGTTTATTATTCAAGCAATACTTTGTTAGGTTTACAACAGTATCATTTTGAAGCATAAAGGAAAGTAGATAATGTAAATCTTTTGTCTGCCTTTTTCCCCATTTCAAATTTAAAAGCAAAGTATGATTTTAAAAATCCTGTTCTTTTTGTAAGTCATAGCCAAAGCAGCTATGCTTTCATGTACATCAAAGCTTTTTGGGTACACAGAGTCATGAAATATTCCTTAAAATTATCTTCCACCTTTACGTCAATTTCCCACTGTTTTATGCTTCACTGTGAAAGTATTTCATTGCAGTTTATGCATTTACAGCAAAAACGAAGATGTGCCCAACCTCATCATGCTTATGTATGTTGAACAAAATTTTGAACTGAAGCAGAGCAATGTATCGCACTGATGGTTCAAAATAACCATTCTAAAAACTGCAACAATATAATCACTGGCATTTAAACGGCTGTATTAATTGTTGATTAATCTAGTCCAGCTTTTAGTTCAAAGCCTGTCTTGTAATAACAATCCACTTCAGCAAAGTAGAAAGCAGGATACATGGGCTCCTTGCATGAAAGAATAAACTCCAGCTAGCCAAGGGTACTTGACAAGGGATTCTTCTTGCACCTCCTATTTATTTACAGCACCTGATGGCATGTTCTTGTAGGTGCATCCAATGAGTCAAGTCCAAAAGCAGAGCTACTCACACCAGGAGTGGAAATAGCTCTGGGGGTGAGCTTTTTGGATGCATTCTGAGGAGATGGTGCACCACAAGGTATATCAGCTGAGTGGCAAGAGTGAGGTGTAGAAAAGAGGCTATAGGAAAAATTAACCAATCTGACTCATTCCCTTCCTCCTCATCCCTTCCTGTCTCACCAAGCCCCCTCCCTTCATTTGTTGGCATTCAGTCCTCCTCATGCAGAGCCAATACATACTTCCCTCCTTATGCAAAGAACATGGATCACACCCAAAGTGCAGTGTATTACCTTCTTATTCAAACACTGCTTTGGTTATGGCTTTCAAGCTTTTTACTTAAGTTAATGCATAGAAATATGCTATCAATATAGATCTCTGTCAGCCTTTGCAAGCTGAAGCCATTTGGTGTGGAACATAATTTCTTTAAAAAATACATATGTACATATGTGGAACTTAATTGCATTCAATCACTTCAAGTAAACACAATAATCCCTATCTGCTCCCTAAAACAATTAAAATGTGAGGACAGGTGGCCCTAACCTAATGTACCATATGCCTGTTCAGAAACAAAAGAGGATGCAAATGAATCAGTGCTGCTGGGGTAGCTTTAAACCAGCTTGAAAAGCATTAAGAAGGTCATGCAGTAGCAGAAAACTTACGAGCTGTTAAGTATCTGAAATTTTTCTCCTTTATGAAAGCTTAAGTCATCTTCTGTTCTTGCTTCATAATCATAAAGAGCCACAAAAAGAGTTACACCTATGTAAAGAGACAATAATGTGAATAAAACAGCCACCAGTTGCCTTGAGTCCTGTCTTGAGTTCCAGATTTGAGGGTATAAATAAACAGTACAAAACATTTGTCATTTTATTTCTTTTAAAAACAAATGTGCTGTTCCATAATTGGTTGTGGGATATAGACAGCCTATAGGGGAATAAAATCATAGAATCACAGAGTTGGAAGGGGCTATCAGGTCTAATCGCCTGTTCAATGAAGGATCTCTAGTTAAAACATTTGCAGAAAGTCACTGTCCAGCCTCTTTTTGAAAATGTCCAGAAAAGGAGACCCTGCTATCTCTCTAGGCAATTGCTTCCACTGCCAGACTGCTCTCACTGTCAGACATTCTTTCTAATGTTCAGTTGAAACCTACCCTCCTATAACTGAAACCATTAGACTTAGTTCTACCCTGTGAAGCAGCAGAGAACAAACCTGCACTCTGCTCTCTGTGGCAGCCCTTAAGGTATTTAAAGATGGCAATCATAGATTGCCTACAGATCCTGCAGTCAGATTTTTTAAAAAATGTGTTAATTACAAAAGTTTTACATAAAACACAAAGTGCTTTTGTCAACTGAACAGAGTGTGTGGAGTACTGTATTGTGACTTCAACCAGAATAATTTCCCTGGCTTCTAATTAGGGAGAAGTAAGGTGAGAATGAAGAGGATTCTGAGTAGGAGAAAGCCTGACATTTTAATCTTTCTACTGAAGAAATTTTCTGAACTTGGAGGAAAAAAATGAATGTATTTAATATGAATGAATTACCTGTTCCTCCTCTTGTACGTAATGTGCCAGTATGTGAAGAGGAATTGACACCACCAAAGACAGTCAGACCCTGTCCTCCAGCTGTTGGGAAGTTGTTGTAGTTTGGAATAGAAGTCACACCAAAACTTGGATAATGCTGAGGGGTGGGATCGGTTCCATAGCGATAACCTGAACTCTGGTTTAAACTTCCATCCCTCTCCTCTGTCAGTTTTGTTGCTTCTTTATCCTTACATTGCACACAGCCCATTATCTAAAATCCTGCAAGAAACGATGGCAAAGAGAGAAAATGCATGTTTGTTTTCATGTTGATTTCTAGCACAGCTCACCTACATGGCTTAACATGAATATCAGTCCTGGTTCAACAATAGTCTGAGATTCACACTTATATAGTAAGCTATGTATAAAGCTATCGTACCTGTAATCATACTACTAGTGTAATGGTTAATATAAACTACAATTGTAATCATAATAGATATGCAATACAACATATACAAAAGATGTAAGTTTAATGACAAACCTCTGTAAAGGGCAATATACAAACAGTGTTGGTACCCAATCAATATACAGTGTGCATAATACAATATCTACCTCACTTGAACATGTAATAAAATATGCTCCTCATGAGTAATTATATGCCTCGTAATGAACCAAAAATCAATAATTTACCCACAATATAAATAAAGAGCAAAGCAAGGAGCGACACATATACATTTAAAGAGTGTTAAGTCCATAGAGGTCAGCTTATCAGATTAGGAGGCACACACATCCTTTACAGGTTTTTTTTTTTTTTTTTTTTTTTTGCCTGCAGCTGCAGCTGATTTTTGTAGCTTAAGAGGAAAGTCCACTTAAAAAAACCTTGGCTTTCTGAAGTAACTTTACACCCTCATTACCACTGTGGAAAATATTGTTCATAAACCACTGAGCCTGCAGTCGCTGATTCCACAGACGCACTTCCACCCACTCTAAAACCTCACTCACACTGACAAACTTAGAAGAAAAAGGGGGGCACCACACCAGGCTCTTCAATCTGGCATGTTTTCTTCAATAGAGATTTATTCATGTTGCAACTGCCTGATCCGAATAAACTCAGAGTATTCACTGTTGTCAGATAAGAATTTGGAAATCCACAAATTGTTTTTTTTTAAAACAAACAAACTAGGTACACTTGATAATTAATACCCTTTTGGCATCCCTGACAGTCTTCCTCCTCATTTCACCTCCTCCAGGAAGGTAGAAGCCTTTTTTGTGATCATCCCACACTACTTGAGGCTAGTAACTCTGATGTCATTGGGATCATGAATCCAATTTGAAGTCTGAACATCAGACCTTAATATTAAAAAATCTGGAATTTAATGGAGCTTTCCAAGGTGTTGAGGTTGAGCACCTTGGATAATTTTCAATTAAAACCCATAGTGGATGGACCACACAGATGGCACTGGAGTCACCAACTGCCACTGCCCAACACTGGCCCTCCATTTCATCATTGCTACATAAGAGGCAATTGCTGATTTGCTGCATATACACTTCCTATGTAAGCAAATACTGCATTCAGAAAAGCACTGCTACGTTTCCATGCACAGAATGAGCCAAAATGTACCTCTCATTAACAGAGCGATTCAGAGGCGTTGTAAAGGCTCTGATGTGCATAATCTCCACCCCCGTCCCTCTATCTCCACTCCTGGTGTTTCTAAGGTCACAAGGAGTGGCAAGGATTAGTATCCAGTGACCCACAGCCTTTCCAGGGTCTCTAGGCACTTGTAGGGACTAATTATGATGCTGCCTCCAAAAAACGAGAACGAAAACTATTCAAGAACTGCAGGTCCTCCGAACAAATAATTGAGAAAATTATGCCAGTAATGAATATGAACACAGGCAACACAAGCTGAAAAGTACACAATGAAATGATCAGATTTTAAAAACAAGTAATGATGACGCGAGTACAGCATACATTTAAAATGAACAGATTTTAGCCTGTTTCTTTTCTTTCTTTTTCCCCTCATGACCTTTTTTTGCTGGCATGAATTTTTGGGACAGTGGTGGGAAGGAGGGTGTGAAAAAGTTTGATGGAGTGGCTGTTTCCCTCTCTATTGTCCTTTGCAACTTGGCTTCAGTGCATAGACTGCGCACGTATAAAGACTGCTTGATTGCAGGACTGTGTAAGATGTGACAGAGGGTATAACCTACATGTTTCTTTTCAAGCCAAGACTTTGAAAAGTTGTCCATTTCTTCTTGAAGGCATGAACTATGCATGATATCACTGGCTGCCTAGTTAAGATTCAGGAAGAACTACAAGCACATGGCTGGACTTGATTCAAAATGACTCTAGGGTTTTTGTAGATAGGTTTAAATATACTCTTCAGCAGTGCTAAACAAGCAGAGGGCAATCGTCTATTTTCTGCCATTACTGCAAAGCCTCAAAACCTTTACTGTGCTGAATGCAGGCATTCATTTTTTTAAAAAAAAAGACAAACACACATACTAAGGATGAAAGTGGTGATGATATCATTCAAGAAAATCTGGAAACTATTTGTATTAGACTCCGTAGAGGTTTTTGTTCAGCACTACAAGCAGTAAACAAGATTTTATTATGGTTTCAATTTTAAATATTTAGATATTGCTAGGTCATATGACAGTTCCACAAACTGACATTAGTGTTACAAAAAACTGTGTAAAACAGCTCAGTCGCAATCCACTTCTCCAAAGCAAAATGGGACAGTTTCAACATAAAACAAATTTTGAGAAATAAAAGATAAGTAGCTTGTCATAAGAAACTCTTAATTTTATAAAACCACCAATTCCACACCCACTGTTCTTACAGTTACAGCACTATGCCTTCAGTCCTATATGTGCTTTGCTAGACTGGAATGCTACTTTTAAAAATGAACTTCTTACATTCCTCATTACTCTGATAGTTAACAGATTGTTACTTTTTACCAATGTAGTCCAGAAAGTAACTTATTGGATGCCTCATTACTAACACTGTGTTGTTACCTGAAAAATACAGAATGATCTGCTCCGCTTTCCCTTCAAAATGCTTACAGATTAGGCTTCATAACCTGCATCCAGAAAGGGTTACTATGTCTCTCTGCCTTCCCATCTCAACTGCTCCCCAAACTGTGCTCTTTAAGGGATTTTGGACTTCAGCTCCCAGAATCCCAGACTATAGGCCAACATGTCTGACCCAATAACTCTTTTTCTCTGTCGGATATCAGTAGCAATCTCTTTCACTTCAGCAGAATGGAAGCAGAGTAAAGCAGGTTAACTCTTAAAATTCCCATTTTAAATCTCCAAATCACCATAGGGCCTTTGCAGACTGCCAGAAATAGTGCACATTAAATTGAGGCACTGCCCTGGCTCAGTGCTAGGGAATCATGGGAACTGTAATTTATTGTGGCACCAGAGCTTTCTGACAGAGAAGGCTCAATGTCCCAGAAAAAAATACAATTCCCATGACTCCCTAGCACTGAGCCAGGGCAGTGCCTCAATTTAATGTGCACTATTTCTGGCAGTCTGCATAGGCCCATAGTTTCTAATGCCACTCATGTTTTCAATATGTCTTCTCTTCCTCTGGTTGCTGATTCCTCACTTAGCTGCTCTCAACATCCCAAGGGACTCTCTCCAAATTATAAGTAACATGTTTCCAAGAGGTGAGAACTTGGAAGTAAAACACACTGAATGCAATGAGACTTAAGTTACACGCAACTCTAAATTCCTAGACACATTTACCCAAGAGTTACCCAAGCAAGGGATATCAATATATATAATTTCCAAATAAGAGACTGTGCCATTATATGTGTGTTTGTGTGTGTGTGTGTGTGTAATACCATGAGCTGCTGTGGAGAGGACAGATGAAAAGTCAAATTCTATGGATTATGGAAGAAAATACTCACCCACCCACCCCTTTTAAGCTGAATATTAGTAAGATGAAGACTGTGGACTGCTGCTTTTCAGGTCCAGAAATTGCTTAAATTGCCTGTGCTGAATGAGCTTGCACTCCTCTAAAAGAGCAGATGTGTAGCTTGGCAGTGAGTACTCCAGAGCCATCCCTCTCATTGGAGTCCCAAGTAGACTCTGTGGCTTAGGACGTTTTCACACTACCCTCCCTAAAGCCGGGTGGAGCCATTCCGGAACGGGTCGTGCCGCCAATTCCGGAATGGCTCCGCCGCCGGCAGGCTAATTCCTTTTGACACCCGGAATTACCTTTAAGCCGCAGAAGCCGGAGTTACAGGTCTTTTGGCTGGAGTGAGGCCGGACTTACGGCTCCGTGCGTCTGAACACATGGAGCAAGAAGCCGGACGGACGCAGGGATGGCACCGGAAGGGGCGGGGTTTGCCGCCGCGCGTGTGTGAACACGCTGGAAATGGAGCCGGAGTGGGGCCAGACGGAGGTAGGATTGAGTCCTCCTAAAGCACCGTGTGAAAACGTCCATTGAGTGCTTGGTGTCACTTTTGATTGGCATACCAGTTATGGCCTTTCTTGAACAGAGAAAACTTAGCTACAGAACTGCATGCACAATACTGCACAGTACTACATAAATGACCTCCCAATTATACTAAGGTAATGTGCTCTATGCGGGGCTGCCCTTGAAAAAAGATTCAGCTAGAACAAAATTTGGCAGCTTGACTGGAACACCACACAGATAGCAATTTATTTATTTACTAAATTTATATCCCACCTTTCTCCCAAAATGGGATTCTTAGAAGAATTGCACTGGCTGCCAATACATTTCCAGTCTGAATTTGAGGTGCTTAGGATGGCATTTAAAGTCCTAAATGGCTTGGGATCTCAATACCCAAGGAAGTACCTCTTCTTGTATGTACCTGCCCAAGGACTGAGGTCTTCTGGAAGGGGTCTAATCTGCCTTTGAGGCTCAATTGGCATCAAAATTGATTTCAGTTAGGCACCAAGTGAAAAACTGGCTGTTCATCAAAGCCACTGAGTCTCACTGATTTCTCTCAAATACTAATATATGTACTTTTAAACTGTTTTAACATTTTAAATCTGATTTAGCTCATTAATAATAATACAATAATATTAATAATAATATGTTTTAGTTTGCTTACATTCTTTTTCATGTTTTAAACAGTTTTAATCTGCTTGATTTAATTTTGCTTGTAAGCTACCTTGATTTCTTCTTGAGGCTGTAATATTTTAACACAAATAAATAAATAAGTAAATAAATAAATATTTAGGAAATCAAGACAATCTCTTACAAAGGCATTCTGATCCTATATATTTATTAGTATCTATGTATTAGATTTTTGCTCCACCTTTCTCCCCCTGACTGGAATTGAGGAGTAGCAACAATAAAAAGAATTTTAAAAGTACAAGGTAAAAATATAAATAATAGCAAAGAACTTTAAAGATTATTCAAAATAAATAATGTTTTCCTAAAGACAGTGCTCACTTGGCTTAAAAGCTCCTCTTATAGAAAACAAAATTGATCGCTAATTCAGGTCTATCTGAATAAGAAGGTCTTTGCCTGCTGGTGGAAGGAGAAGAAGAAGCCTTGTACTTTCTTTTGTATCCATCAAAAAAGTTTCTAAGGTGGAAGAATCAAGGGAAGGACCCTTAAATAAATACAGTAATAAAATAAATGAACTGCAAACCTGAGTTTTCAAAGGGATATGACCCAATCCACCACAGAGTGCTTCCTTCTTCCCTGATCTGCATTTCACCTTACCTCTGGAAGAGCACCTCTATCTTGTCTGGATTAAGTTCCAATTTGTTCATCCTTATCCAGTGATTACTGACATTAGGTTGCATCTGCATTGCAGATATATTCCAGTTTGACACCACTTTAATTGCCATGGCTCAATGCTATGCAATTCTGGGGATTGTACCTAATTGTGGCACCAGAGCTCTGTTCTGTGTGTCTCAAGAGCTCTGTGACAGAGCTTTGGAACCACATCAAACTACAGTTCCCAAAATTCCATAGCATTAAGCCATGGCAATTAAAGTGATGTCAAACTGGATTATTTCTGCAGCGCAGATGCAGCCATTAGACTATAAAGAGATTCCTTGGATTTAGATGGAAAGGAGATAGAAGATTAGGGTATGGTCAGCCAAAACTCTAGAAAGCTTCTCCCAGGAATTTTATATGGTGTATGTCATAAAGCACACAGCATCCTGAAATGCAGTGCAGGCCGATGGTCAAAGCATCAAACAGGAGTCCCTCTGCACTACATACCAATCATTATTACAAAGGCTATGAAGTTATTGGGAAAAAAACAATAATGTTAGGAAAGGTAGAGGGAAGTAGAAAGAAAGGAAGGCCACATGCTAAATGGATAGACTCTATTAAGGAGTTCATGGGTACGAAATTATAGGAACTAAGCAGAGTAGTGGAGGATAGGGAGTCTTGGAGATGTCTCATCCATGGGGTTGCCAAGGGTCGAGATTGACTAGAGGGTGGTTAACAACAACAGCAACAATGACAACAAGTGTAGCTTCAGCAGGGATGTTGCAGTACCCCGGTACAACAACCCAAGAGGATTTTAGCATGACCTACAAGACCACTCCATTAACTCAGAAAGAGAGAGACTGCTGGAGCAAGGTGGAGAGTATATTCTTATTCTCTCCTGAGCAGCCTGCTTCACCTTACCTGTGAACTCAAGCTCATGTATTTGCATGATCTATCAAACATGAGCACCTGCATGTCAGCACAAAAAGTCTGAAAGAAAGTGCTGTTTATTTTCTTAACTTACCTAGCTCAAATTTCCCTCCTATACTTCAACTATATAGAATACATGACAGAAATATAACACAATTATAAAGAATGAAAAGACAGTAATGAATTTGGAACTTATCTAAGCAGAATGATTGTGGGGGCTAGAACCAGTTAAATAAATGCATGCAAACCTCTGTGCTTGCTTTCCTCCCACTCGCTCTGCTAATCAGTTTTGCATGGGAGAAGGAAAAGAGCTGCCAAACAAGCAGAGTGCAACTTAAGCAGACTTTTTGCTGTGATGCTGAAGACTAAAGAGATGAGCTGTGTACTGTTCATGTGTATGGGGTGTCTTCCAAAAAAAAAAAGAGCGTTCTGCTCAATTTTTTTTCCGGCCACACGACACACCTAATCTCCTGAAACCTGGACAATATTGCAATACCAGCTCACTCAAAGGGTAGAGCCCCCCAAAAACCCTATCCACCTAAGGTATTCATTTATCACAGAGTTTTCAACTTTCCTGTTACTAAAATGTAGGGAAGACAGATTCCTATAGAATAAAAGGGTTTTCCTTTGGCTCAACTGAAAAATTACCAAATTTACCAAATTTGTTACCAAAATGTGCCAATCACATGACATATGGCAGGTCACAACCATGCCAGAAACAGAAAACTATAACTCAAAGGGCATGTGGAGCAGAAAACTCATCAGGTGATCTCAAATCCCAATGGCAACAACACAAACATATGAGAATCTGAACAAATTAATGCTTAGGCAGCACTCATATTATACAGTTATAGCACTTTGCCATTAGTAAATTTGGCTATTAAAACTGAGACAACTGAAAGTGCATTCTAATGCCTCCATGTTCTATCACTCAGCACCTTATAGGCATCTAAGGAGAAAGTGAGAACAGAGGCACTGATAGCAATGAGGTTTTGCTCTTGAGAACTGTCACTCGCCTTGCCACCCCCTTGAAGTTTTCTCTGCTCTCAGTAACATATTCATATCACTTTCTCTATCCGCATTTCCCAAAATGCAGAGGCATCTCAGTATCATATTGCTGTCCCCCTTCATTCTATTCTTAGGGAGCCTGCACCCTTTCGCCCCAAAACTGTTTTATTCCTGGCACAGGGAGACAGCCATCCTAAATTACCACTATATGACAAGCCTAAACATGTAGAACTAGAGCTTCAATATTGTTTACCTCTTTATCTTCCCACAATGGAAGTAAAAAAAGAAAATGAAATTAAAGGTCTTTCAAAAAGAAATGAAGATAAATCTCACAATATATCATGTTTGCTTCACTTAGGCTGCATCTGCACTGCAAAAACAATCCAGGCTGACATCACTTTTAACTCCCACAGCTCAAATGCTATGGAATTCTGGGAATTGTAGTTTGTTGTGGCATCAGAGCTCTCTGACAGAAAAGAGTACATTTCTCACAAAACTACAATTCCCAGAATTCTATAGCACTGAGCCATGGCCATTAAAGTGGTGTCAAACTGGATTATTTCTGCAGTGTGGATGCAGCCTTAGTCTATATTCCCATAGGGAGATGGGGCGGTGATACTGAAAGATATTAAAATGGCCAAGAGTAGGAAGCCCCAAATCAAGCCTCCTTTATCAAACGGAAGACATGCCTGCCTATTGTCATTAATCGTTGTTGCTAATAATATATTACTGACCAAAAATAAATGGGGCTAGTCATAATTAGGGACTATTGTTCAATACTTTAATTTTTTAATGGTTTCATCATTTCTTTCAGCACTTTTCATATGAACACTTGCATTTTGTTGGTTTGTAAAATTTACATAACTTTTATATTTAACAATATACATAATGATACAGAAAATAGCAAAGAAATAATAATCTTTTTAACATAGTGATTTGGAGGATGAACACTATTCTAAAATTTATCTTTCCAAAACGTATGCCATTTCTCAATAAGCCTGTTTTCAAATATTTGTTTCTCTCTTGTCTTTATATAATAAGTGCCTAATCATAACAGCAAAATAATTGTTTTTTTGTTTGCTTCTCATATTTTTGATTCATTATTTTGAATCACAATTAACTCAGTTAAACTCATTTGCATTCCAATGTTATTACCACTGGCTAATTTAGAAAAGCAATCAATCAGTGAATAAGGAAATACATGCTTCAACAGTTTTATGAAATACAGTTTTGGAGTTTAAAAATTGGATAATATCAGTAAGAGAGCCTATGTGATATAGCAGTTTGAGTGTTAGATCAGGATGCTGGAAGAGCAGGGCTTGAAGCACTGCTCAACCTTGAGAACCTCAATGGATGACCTTGGGTAAAACACACTCTCTCAGCCTCAAAGGAAAGCAATAGCAAACCTCCCCTGAATAAATCTTGCCAAGAAAATGGTAGGAGAGGGTTGCCATAAACTGGATTTGACTTGAAATCATATCACAATTAATAATGTTTGTAACTGCAATCTATAGCAAATGGCGATCCATTTGTTTTGTACCTGTATAAACAGTTTTCTGGCACTTGTTTTGAATCCTAAGTGAAAGCAGTGTACAGTATTTTGATTTTAGGGAACCTTTATCCAGCTCTGTTGCCTCTGTTTCCAAGAGAGATGGGGAATATGTTTTCCCCAAGATACTGTTACACTGTGGTCCAAAATACACTGCAGAAATAATCCAGTTCGAGACCACTTTACCTGCCCTGGCTCAGTGCCAGGGAATTCTGGGAATTACAGTTTATTGTAGCACCAGAGATCTCAGGCAGAGGCGGCTAAATGTCTCACAAAGCTACAGTTCCCAGAATTCCCTAGCACTGAGCCAGGGCAGTTAAAGCAGTCTCAAACTGGATTATTTCTGCAGTGTATTTTGGACCTATGTTGACTAGGGCTGATGGGAATTGTGTGTGGTTCATTACAATTTTTAAATTCCCTTCTGATTCAACACACCTCTTTTCAACCACCTACAAGTCCAGGCTTGTCCTTGAGCTTTAAAGCCAAAAAACAGGATAAAAATGTCTCTGGCAGTGATCATTAGTACTATGGAAGATTTTTATCCCACAGTGTTAAGGAAGCTGTTCTCAGTGGGAATAAATCCTCATCACTCTTTCATACAGAAGCTTACATGAGGTAGAAACAGAGATCACGCCTAGTGTTCATCCTTCTACCACAACAGCATTTATATTACAGTAACCATTATTATCTAGGATAAATAAACTACTCTGGGTAATGAAGCAATTCAGTTCAAATGTCCTTGCTCTTCTGTGCTACCCCCTGCAAGACAGTAGAAGTTTCTATTATCTTGCAGCACTGATAAGAAACAGCTGCAATGCTGCTAGGTTCAGGAGTTTCATTAAGGCCAAAAAGAGCTGTTGTTTTTAAAGTCAGAACCCACCTAGCTTCCTTCCTTTAAGGGATTTATATCCCGTCTATCTCCCAAAATGGGATTCAAGGCAGCTATTCCTAAAGGGAAGTTATCCATCTGCTTGGGACTTTTTTTGAGCCAAAGGAAAAAAACAACTTTTATTCTATGGGAATCTATCTTCCCTATATTATACAATGGCGCTCCCGCATTCTAAACTTTAGTATCAGCAATGCATTATCCCACATTAATATGATGCTGCCTTGTAATTTTGCCTGTCTATAGTTTATGAGGATGTAGTTTATGGAGATGGGGGTGGCTTAGCAGTTAAGATGTTGACTCCGATGATTACAAAGTCAGCAGTTGAACTGTAGTTTTGTGAGACATTGAGCCTTCTCTGCCAGAGAACTCTTTTGCCACAACAAACTACAATTTCCATGATTCTCTAGCACTGAGCCAGGGCACATAAAGTAGTTTCAAACTGGATTATTTCTGCAGTGTGTTCTGGACCAAACTTGTCAAAGGGGGAAACTTTTACCTTTATAGTTTATTACAAAGAAAGTATGGCATTTACCAGTATTACAAGTATGGCACATGCCAAAAACATACTATTGCATGTTGTATAATCTCAACATACATTCCTCTCTAACAGCATGATTTACAAACTGTTTCAGTCCTAAAAATATCCAAAATGCACTGGGACTTCGTTGTTGTTGTAAACATACTTTAAAATCCCCCCAAACCTCTTGGTGACCGATCTGGTGGGCCCATTTTTGTTTATAACCCATAAAAACAGAGAAAGACAAGTCAGTTGTTCCTGTTGCTCACCTGTTGTCTTTACACTAGAAAAAAACCAAAACAAAAAACCCAAACTAAAACAAAACGAGGAACCAAACTCGCTTACTAATGTCATTCTTCTTAGGACGTTATCACACGGGGTCTAAAGCAGTCCCATCCCCGTCGCATCCCCGTCCCATTGCGCTTCCTTTCCCTGTGTCTTCACACGACGTCGCACCCATCCCCGTCGCATCCCCGTCCCATTGCGGCATCACCCGGTATCATCCCCGTTCTTTTGAATGCCAGTTTCTTTGGGAATTACATTTTGCCGCGACCAGAACGATACCGGAATGATGCTGCTTTCTGTATGCCGGTAAGTTCTGGATTGAAAAGGAACTGCAATGGGACGGGGATGCGACGGGGATGGGACTGCTTTAGGCCCTGTGTGATAATGTCCCATGTCTAATTGTGAGAAACCATTTTGTGTGTACAGAGAGAACTCACTGACAGAAGCTGAAGGAACAAAGGAACTCCTTTCCACTAGTGGATTTCATAGGATGAAAACCCACCAGTATGAAGAGTGGTACATTGACCAACAGATAAAATACTTTATAGAACCTCATCGATAGCTATCTTTATGTTGACAGTCAGAGAAGTGTCTTTCACGTTCTTAAACCAAGGTTCAACCTAGGATATATTCAGCACTAGCTGAAAAGGAACAGGAAAGTCAGTGTTCCATCTGGACAGCAGTAGCAAAACCTGACTTCACTTGCTGTGCTTGTTTAAGGAATAGTCGCTGTGGTGGAACTGGCTGGGTGCCCATGTGTCAGGGGGTCACCTGGCAAATCCACAAGAAAACACAGAAGCACAAAGTGGCTGTTTGAGCAAGAGTAATCAAAACCCTTCCAATGCAGCAAATGAAAGAGGAGGAGGAGGATCACCCAAGCTCTTCACAAAAGACCACTTTGCCACTCTTCTCAGTTTGCAGAGTTTCATTGCCAGATAATGCTATGAGTGCTAGGGCCTCCTTTTAAATAGGAAGAAAGGAATAGTGAATTCTTTTTCATTCTCTTTGCTTGTACCAGTTTCAGTCAAGGGGGGAAAGCAATGCCCAAAGGGAGGAGGGAGTGTAAGAAACAAACTTCAGCAAACATGATGAAATATCTGCATTGTAATTGTTGGTCTTAGCATATTCCTTTAAAACCCCACTGCTTGAGAAATCTTCAACATGGGTAGCTTTTCTCCCCACCCAATAAATGTATTTTTGGGCATGTATTATATGTGTATTTAAAATTATTTTTGATCGACTTTTAAGGGTAGAACCCCTAAGAAGAAGAAGACCCTTCTATAGCTGAGAAGAAAGCGGCAGATTCTTTTTATTCCTAAAGAAAACACCAAAAGGACTAAGTATTCCTCTCTGAAGCACCCTGTGTAGATGGCAAGGATTTATTGTTTTCTTGCTCAAATTAATACTATTTTAAATTTCTGTCTTTGGTAGAAAGTTCCAGAACACTGATCAGTGCTCTGAAGTGTTTGTGTATTACAAAAACCCACATTTGTGATTTTTTTTTCATGTGTTAGTATTTATTTCAAGAGAGTTTGAAACACTTTCCCCCCCTAAAAAGGAACTTTCCCCATTCATTTTTCTTTCACAACTTGTTCCAGGAAAATTCTAAGAATCAGGAAGAAATCCTGCTGTGTCATTGTGTCTCTCTGCAAGAAGAGTTGCTCCTCATGATTTCCTTATTTCTGCTACCAACCCTTCATTATTTCTATTTATATACAACTTTTAGTTCCCAAAGTATGTTACAAGAAATTAAAAATAAAAGCCAGCTGACAATATATTAAATAATTTAGAAAGCTCAAAGATAATGAACTAACAGACTGCAAGTTTGCCATTTTAGAGTGAGACCTCAGCAGGAACTATGGGTGCATCTGCATTGTAAAAATAATGCAGTTTGACACTACTTTAACTGCCATGGCTCCATCTACCAAATCCTGGGATTTGTAGTTCTGTGAGGTGCCAGCATTCTTTGGCAAAGAAGATTCAAAACCTTGCAAAAGTGCAAATCTTATTACTCTATAGGATGGAGCTACAGTACTTAAAGTGGTGTCAAACTACATTATTTCTACAGTGCAGATGCACCCTGTATGTGTAGTATGAACAGCACAGAAATCTTGCAAACCATATGACTGGGGATGCATCTGCACTGTAGAAATAACCCAGTTTGACACCACTTTAACTGCCATGGCTCAATGCTATGGAATTTTTGGAATTGTAGTTTTGTAAGACATTTACCGTAGCTTTCTCTGTCAGACAGCTCTGGTGCCTCAACAAATTACAAATCCCAGAATCCCATAGCACTGAGCCATGACAGTTAAAGTGGTGTCAAAGTGGATTATTTTTGCAGTGCTGATGCAGTGTTAATATTGATCCACTGATCCTGATAAAATCCTTTGGCAGTAATAAATGCCATAGTTCCTAAGGTGTGCACTTAGAGGTCTATATTTTGTCTGTGATCCTGTTGGCTGGAATAACTGCATAGTTGCAAGCAGCAGGAGTGGGGCAATCCCACAGTAAAAAGCTACTAGGAGAAGGAAGAAAAAGCCACAATGGTTCAAAGAGAAAGTAGCCAATTTCCTTGGTGCCTGTGTTCTTGGTGAGTCTTTGAAACCAAAGGTGCTCTAAGAACATTACTTTGACAAATCTGAGGCAATTTTTCAGGGCAGTATTCCCAGAGCACCTTTCACTTGAAGGACTCACTTATTCATTTAGAGCATTTAAATCCCACCCTTTACCATTTAATGAGTAAACAGGCTTTAGAAGATGGCAGTTTGTTCTTCAGATGGTAACAGAGGCTTTCTCTGCCTTCTTCTGAATATCACTGTGCAACCATGAAAAAAAGTGCAATACACTAGTGTAATGGGCAGTTACACCAGCATAGTGCATCAGCAGGATTCAGTCCAGTAAGCTTCTGGTCATGTGCTTCTTAGTGTATGTGTCTGTATGTGCCTTCCAGTTGCCTCTTGATTTATGGCGACCCCATTGATTTCATAGTTTTATTAGGCAAGAAATACTTGGGAGGTGGTTTTGCCAGTTTCTTCCTCTGAAATACAGCCTGCAGCCCATGGTATTTATTGGTGGTCTCCCATCCAAGTACTAACCAGAGTACTTTAAGATTTATTTACAAATTGTGTGACCTAGTAACAAAGCAATATTCCTACTAATATGATCATTGACTAGGTGACCAGTTGGAAAGCCAGTGGTTTTCAGAATCATGTGCCACCTTTTCAAAGGCCAGATTTACTAAAATCATGATAAATATATTACTGCTTTCTATTTAATAACTAGTTTAATTCATTTTTAGTTTCACTAAAGAAGACACAATTTAGAAACAGCATATAATGGACCGTATATAATGTATATTAAAGAATCTGGATGGACTCCTCAGGCAAAGCTACAAAGCATTAACTTACTATAAAAATGCCAACTGTCAGGCTGTATTCTGCAGACAACAGTATTCTGCAATTTAAGAGGTACAGTATTTGGAAGATGATTTGTTCCCATACTGTCAGCTACAGAATAATCCAAAATGTGAGACACAGGCTTGGCAAGAAGCATATTATGACAAAAACCTTTCAATAAGTGTTAGTGACAGGGAAACAATATCAGCATATCACAGGAGAAATGTGGTAATATTTTATTTCAAAATACTACCAATAGCTCAATTCAGTACAGACTCAATCTGCTCTTCTGGTCAAACTGCCACCAAGATTCTTTTATACTAATGCATTAGTGTTCTTGGGTTTCTTTTGTATGGTTCCTAGTGTCTGACCAACCTGGTTGCATGAGATAATAAACTGTAATAGAGCTTAACTGAGCGTTTTACTTGAATGCTATAAACTACCAGTTCCTGTATTTCCCCTGCAGCCATCTTATAATGTAAAATATCTGATAGTGCAACACTTCAAATTGTCAAGTACCTGTAATGCTATAGTCAGCACTCAAAATCATGAAATTGGTGTGTAATGATTTAAATTTAAAACCTCATTATCTTTTATTTGCCTCCAGGATTTTGAGGCTTGGGCATTCAGATGTTCCAATCCTGTCATTTTTACTAAAATGCTATTAAACAGTCAGACTGACACCAACATATGATTACATTAATCATGGATTTTGCACTTTGGAGCAAAACTTTTTATAATATGGGAAAAAAAACCAACACATTTTGTTCCATGTCCTCACAGTTTATATTTAGTGGGTTTATGCATATGTACATCTACTCAAACAGTAACTAAAAAGTTTAGAGATCAGGTATGAGCAAAAACTCCTCACAATCTCCTCTTCCATCCCCTTATCCCTTAATTCTGGATTAAATTAACTACGGTATTTGCTATGTTCATGGATGTTCCTAAATTTCCTAAAACTAACTTACATATAGAAGTTTAAAATTTTAGTCTGACCATTAATTACAGCAAATAACCGCAAAACAGCTAAGCAAAGCAGAGAAGGATTTGTGGAAGGTGTAAAATAGAATTCTGCCTTCTTTTGAGGGCTAAACCATTGCAACCATGGACGTTATCACACGGGGGCAAATCTGCTGGTTAATCCACACAAAACCCAAACAGAAACTGGATTAGTGCCCCGTGTTTTCACACGACGTCGCACAGAAACTGGACAGAAAGTGGACAGAAACTGGTGTTAACCGCAATCTTTTGAAATTCGGTTCTTTGGAGGAAATGCAAATGCGCAATTAAGGTAATTTCGAATTTATCGTAATGTGATAACCAAATGTGCATTTGGGAGCATTTCTTTGCTGTTGCCATGGTTCCAGCGAGCATTCCTCTATCTGCGCATGTGCAAGAGGCTCATTTCTAGTACATTTACGGGCTTTTTTCGTTTGTGTGTGGACGTTTAATGCGATTACTGTAAATTCGCAATTAAGGTAATGACGTTTGTGGAATTATTGTTTATTTCCCGTTTATTTTCGGAATGCCTCATTTCCACTTTATTTTCGCTTTCTGGCCCACGTGTGATAACGTCCCATGTCAGGGTGCTCCCAGGTCAGGGTAGATATTTTGAGGGGAAAGATTGGCTCCAAATGATTCCACAATCCCATAGGAAGTGTGGAGGGAAATCTGGCACCACCCCCTTTTTAGATGCAGGAGATACTTTTAAAAAAACAACCAGAAAGTCAGTCAGGAGCCAATTTCCAATTGACCTCCTACTGTAAAAAGGCCTCTCCTGGCCTCAGTTGGGAGGGGGATCCAAAAAAGGGAGTGTGGATGCCATACAGGGCCATTTTAGAAACATTTTTGGAGATGTGTGTTAGAAGCCCAGAGTGCCTAAAATAACTTTGGGGACCCACAATGTGATCAACAGACCACACTGTCACCATCCCTGTTCTAGAAGTGTCTAGTGTACACAATAAATTGAATTGTGTACCAATTCCTTCTTTTTCCTGAATGGATTTTCTGCTGGAAAAGGGAAAGAAATAGATAGGAAAACATGGGGCTTGCAAACCAAAAAATGTCATTATCTAGATACCCTTTCAAATTTAGTGAATGGGACATGCCAAGAGCATTAAAAAAATGCAGTCCCATACCTTCAAGCATTTCACAGGTGAAAAATGGAACACATGTGGCCAAGTAACATTAGGGTGTGGTCAAGATGGCAAAAGTTACTAACAAGGAAGAACACACAAGCTGGGACAGGCTGCAGCAGTTTCCTTTTGCCTGAACCTGCTGGAGAGACCAAGAACCCATCTCCTCCCTGCTGAGTTAACTGAGTGCAAATGACTTCTGCAACAACTGAAATAAGCTTGATGAGAAAAGGGGAAAATGGGAGGGGGGAAGAGAGAGTGGGACATTTTTAAAGCAGCGAAAAAGTGGGACGAATAAGGATTAATCCATACTGTCCCTGCCAAATCTGGACAGATGGAGGGTATTGTAGCCTAGAAACAACCTGGGCATTATTGTCTATAACATTCTGCACTTTCCAGGAAGTTGTGCCATTGTCTACTAGATTCATGAGTATCTGCCACGGTGATGTAAAATAGTATAAAAACACATTTGCAATGGATATTACGTTCTGTCACAAGGGAACGACATCACACAACATGCCCATATTTGTTATTACACATTGTGTGCCTTGAACATTTAGGTTGGGGTAGGCAAATGTATGGTTCTCCAGAAGTTGGTTGACTACTAATCCCATCAGTCATAGGACCTTATCAAACGCTGGCCACGAAGCAAAGAAAAAGCGAAGACTAACCGAAGTAGGAATAAATTCGGTTCCATAGCGAAACGAACGGAATATCGCCCTTTTGGCCATTTCGCAATTAATACCAAGGCTCCCTTCTCTCCCGTCACAAAAAGCCGGGAGGAAAGGCAGCCATGGGAACCGGGGAGGAGGAGGAGGGCTGGAGGACTGGAGAAGGGAAGGCAGCCCATGGAGAGAGAGAGATCGCCTCCCTCTTCCCTCTTCCCTCTTCCTCTCCTCCTCTTCTTTCCAATCCGGTTTGCCTTTTGCCAAGGCAATCCCTTCCCCTCGCTGGGATTTTCGCCCTGCCCACCAATTCGCAATGAATGCGAAGGCTCCCTAGGTACTTCCTCTACAAACCGAATGTCAAAATCTCCCTACTCCTTACGGATTAGCTCCGTATTCTGCCGAGTTCTGGGGCAGCGTCGTGTGTAGACACGGGGGAACAATACGGATTAGCTCCGTGTTCTGAGGCAGCGTCGTGTGTAAACACGGGGGAACAATACGGATTAGCTCCGTGTTCTGGGGCAGCGTCGTGTGTAAACACGGGGGAATAATATGTATTAGCTGTGGATGCCCTTTGGATTAGCTCTGCTTCAGACCCCATGTGATAAGGGCCATAGTCAGTTTTGTCAAAGTTAATGAATGCTAGGAGCTCAGTCTAGTATAATCTGGAAGTCTCTACTTTACTACCCCTGTTTGAGACAAATTAAGGTGGAGTTATCAGACATCTCATAAGGTTGCTAATCCAGAGAAGCCTTCTGGTAAATCAAGAAGTGGTGTGACAAAAAGGAGTCAAAATATTCCTTTTCACCTTCTCTCCGTCTCAGTCTGTCTATGTCAAATTAATTAGTGGGGCAGGTGCACCTGGAGAGAGTTGTGAATGAACAAATAGGCTTCACTCAGACCAATCCCTGAGAGATAGTAACAGGCCCCCTGTACTCCACTGGCATTCAGGATTTTGTTGCCTTCCCACCTTCTCTCTCTAAAACAACACATGCTTTTTGTCTGTTATCTATGATGTGTAATTTTTTGTCTCAACTTTTGAGGTTTGGCATGGGATCAGATCCAATTGGAGGGCAGGCTTCACCTGAGTGTCACAATGGGGGTGCAGGCAACCAGGATCAAGTCCAGCTTGGGGGATATTGACTGATCCCATATGGCAGGGAACCACTCAGTGGTTTACACCCAACTAGATTCTGCAGCTCTCACCCCAAGGGAGTCCCTCTGCAGACAGGCCAAGAGAAGATGGTGCCAACAGGCTAAAAGCCTAGTTATCTGATTTCTGGATCCATGACTCGTGTCAAGCCATTGCTATATAACAGTAGTCAATAAACGTTGTGGCTTTTTGTGTGTTTTTCTTTCTAACCATATGATGTATGTGTATTACTTCCTCTGCCCATGGCCCCATCACCACGCACAATGGAGTGACATCTACAGCAGGGGTAGGCAACCTTTCCCCTTTAAGGGCCGAGGGACTTCAGCTCCCAGAAGCCTCAGCCATGTTGGCCAATAGTCCCATGTTGGCCAATAGCTCCTGGGATTCTGGGAGCTGAAGTCCCTCGGCCCTTAAAGGGGAAAGGTTGCCTACCCCTGATCTACAGGTTTGAGGAAATCATGCTATAAGCACTTTACAGTATGGTGCTTCTAAACCTTTTGCCCAAATATGTCCACTTTGTGATATCCAGGCACTACTGCCATTTGGAATATTAAATTCTCCAGCTCACAAAAAGGCCTCTTTGAATATCAACAAGCATGTGGCACACATGTATTTCACATCACAGATAATCTGAGCAAATGCTCTTATGGTTGCTAAATTTTTGCTTTCCACTATTGATCCTTCAGGGAATAAATAGTGTACTTGACTATAAGTTGACCTCATGTATAAGTCAATGTCAACTTTTGGGGTCAAAAGTATGGATTTTGGTATGACCCATGGATAGGTCAGGGAGCTTCTGGATGAGTGATCGCCCTGCTCAGCATCTCTCCAGCTGGCTTCCTCCCAGGATAAAGTCCAGCCAGGGAGAGGCTTCTGGGCATGCGATCACCCTGCCCAGTATCTCCCCAGCTGGGCCTCCTCCCCGGGAGAAAGTCCATCCAGGAAGAGGCTTCTGGGCGAGCAATCGTCCTGTCCAGCGTCTCCTCAACTGGGCTTCCTCCCCAAGAGGGAGCCCAGCCAGGGAGAAGCTTCGGGGTAATTGGCTGCCATTCCTAGCATCTCCCCAACTGAGCTGTCCCTTGCAGAGGCAGCCCAGCTGGGGAGAGGCTCGGGTCAATTACTGTATTGACCCATGTATACGTTGACCCAGGGTTTTTTTGACCTAAATTTCTTGACGTATACATGAGTATATAAGGTATCTTCCAACTTTTCAGGTTAGAAATGAGGGATAGTTTAGCACAGAACTGATGTATCTTTAGATGCATATGCACAAGCTTTGTAATTCCCACAGGTCTACCTGAGAGAATTCACAAAAGCTATAGTAATTTCAGCTCCTCCACAACCAAAGTAATAATCATGAAGTACATTTGGTGTGCTTCAAGGACACAGTACAAGCTTTTGTTCTCTCTTATGTGGGACCACAGCCAGGGGCTTCAATCCCATCAATGAACATGAGTCGGTGGTGGCCGAGTTGGAGAGGAGGGGAGTTGTTTGGTCTGTGGCAGCTGTTGTCTCTAAATTCATTTGGACTCCTGGAATAAATCCCAGACGGCACAATAGTGAGCAGCAGCAAATATAAATTCTGTCAATAAAACAAACTGTATAAGTGAAAATGTACTTTATCTGGAAGCTGAGTCACATGTTTCATCTGCTAAAGTTAAATTAAGTATAAAATACTTTCATGAAGTACATGCTAACTGGCAAGGGCATTATTTGCTAAGAGAATTTCTGTGTAGATACATTGAACCATTCAGAATACAAGGAGCCGTAATTTGGAATTTTCACTCCAATTTTCCATTTACTATGCCTGGACTATTGCTGTTTTGTGTATCTTATCTACTGCTGTTCCAGTTTCTCATTTTCTGTCACTGGACCTCTATGCAAACAGGTAGCATGGGTGCCAATGCTTTGCATTTATACATCATCTAATAAATAAATATACTCTTTTTGGACACTGTTTCCAAAGTACCCTATCTCACAGCTCATACAAAAACATGAGAAGAATGGCAGCTGTAATGCACATGCTTCTAAAACTAAATGTGCTCAACAGCAAAAACTGCCTGTGACCAGTTCTAACATTATATACCAGCTGTTGCAGCACTGATCCTGGCCATACTGCTGGGATAATATATAGCTTTCTGGGAGTGGCCTGGCCTGGAGAGGAGCTACAAAGTGGCCTCCTTCTCCATTTATTTTTTTAGAGCATTTATACTTCAGCCTGCAGCCAAAAAGGCTCTGAGACCAGCTCAAAAACTGTTAATTTGTCAGTTCTCTGCCCTCAGGTTTACCATATAATAAGAAAAAACACAAAAGGAGAAGGGGATGCTATTGGGAAAGGGATTGAGTCCAGCAAATGCTGGCTGCTTTTCTCTCCCTCTGAGGGCACTGTGGTGGCAGCTGGAACAGGAGGAAAGCTTCACACCAATTGCTGAGGCCAAGCCATATTGGAGCTTGCTTGGTTCTCTCTCCCAGGGGCCACAACAGTGCCAGTTTTCCATGGCCACAGACTTTTTCCCCTGTTACCAGTTTTCTCCCCACATGCAGTTTCTGAAGAGGCATGCCATGGGGACAAAATATCTTACAGCAAGGAAGTCACCCTGACCTGCCCCACATGACAGCAATAGGGAGCAGGTGGGGCAGCCAAGGAGTCAGAGATTGTTGTCTTCCAGATCCTTGGCTACCCTTGCCCAATCCCTGCATGATATTGAGGAGGGAGTAAGGTAGCCAAAGATCTGCAGATTGCAGTCTTCCAGGACCCCCAGCCTTGATCCCCAACCCAGGTTGAAGTCTTCCAGGATCCCTTGCTGAACTAATGTGACATCAGGAAGGGGAAGGCAGCTAAGAATCGGGAGAGTGCCGCCTTCCAGATCCTTAGCTGCTCTTTCCCCTCCCTGGCCCTGTGTGATATTGGTAGAGGGAAGCAGCTGACTATCTGTAAGACTATAGCCTTCTCTCCGTTGTGATGATGGGTAAGGCAGTCAATGATCTGGAGGATGTAGCTTTCTAGGACTCCTTCCTACTCCTATGCTCACTTGCCACATGACTACTAGAAGTAAGTATATTTGAGGACGTAAGGGGCTGACTGAGTTTTTTGGACACTTGAAAGGCACAATCCCCCCCCCCTTCAGCATCCAAATATTCCTTTCATCTCTAATATAAGGTTATATCCCTTTAGCACAGGGACCAGCAACCTTTTTGAGACCTGGGCCAGTCTCCACTAGCCCAGGTCTCAGCTGGGCCAAGGGGGGGGGGAATGGTGGCGTGCGCGCACCGTCCACAGACGCGCGCGGCCCCCCCATGAGTCCCCTTACCGACCCAGGCGGACCCCTGCTGCCGCCGCCGCTGGCTCAGCGGCCACCGCTGGCTCCGCGGCCACCGCTAGCTCCGCCGCTGCGCCCGCTTTCGTCAGCGCGGGACGCATCCGGCATTTTGGAGTCCAAAATGCCGGACGTGTCGCGTTTGCGCATGCGCAATTCCCGCGCATGCGCAGATGTGACACGTCCGGCATTTTGGAGTCCAAAATGCCGGCCGCGTCCTGCGCTGACGAAAGCGGGCGCAGCGGCAGAGGCGGAGCCAGAGGCGGCAGCAGAGGCGGCAGCAGAGGCGGCAGAGGCACCGCCGCCTCTGCCGCCACCTCCGCTGCTTCCCCCGCCGCTGCCTCCCAAAAGCGGGCATTGGTGGAGGCAGCGGCGTCGGAAGCGGCGTCGCCTCCGCTGCCACCTCTGGCTCTGCCGCCACTGCCTACACCAATGCCCGGTCTTGTCGACGTGCGATAGCGCGCGCCACGGCCGGCATTTTTTTCCTCCAAAATGCCGGCCGCGACGCGTTTGCGCATGCAAATACAAGCGGCCAACAAATACAAGCGGCGGAGGTGCCGCGGCGGAGGCGGCAGGGGTCCGCCTGGGCCAGTAAGTCTGGCGTCCCGGGCCGGAACCAGCCTGGGGGCCGTAGGTTGCCGACCCCTGCTCTATACAATAACTCTAAGCTCTCTAACTTTAAAATGTGGGGAAAACATTCAACCTGGCTACTGGAAATGTAAAGAAGGTATGTAGGTAAGTGGAAAACCTCTCTGGAGAATAGCACACACCCTGATATAGCAGAAGGTACCAAAATGATGGAGTGAGCTCCTGTCACTAGTCCCAGCTTCTGCCAACCTAGCAGTTTGAAAGCATGCAAATGCAAGTAGATAAATAGGTACCACTTCAGTGGGAAGGTAAACAGCATTCTGTGCAGTCATGCTGGCCACAGGATCACAGAGTAGTCTCTGACAATGCTGGCTCTTTGGTTTAGTAACGGAGATGACCACCGTCAAACACGACTTGGCAACTTTGTCAATGGGGAATACCTTTACCTTTACTTTACCTACCAAGATGATAGATAGATGCTTGTACCGAAAACTCCTGGAATGGGGACCAAGGTTCTTCAGTGAATAAAATCTAGCTGCTGCAGTGGATTAAAAACAAAAACAAAACTGCAGCTATGTTTTTTTCAGGAGAAAAACAAGGGACAAGAAGACTGTAGTATGGAGACTTTTCTCTCTGTGTGTGTGTTTTGTATTGATAAACTTGCAGTGTGGTGAATAGCACCTTCCCCCAAAAACTCACTAAATGGACATTACAATCATATGCATAGGATGACAGGAGTTAACAGGTCCCCTTCCTGTTGAACAAAAAAAGAGAAGGGATAAAATGTGCATTTTATCAGTGGCAAGTGATGTTAAACATGTTTAAGGAAAGAGATGTGGGATTGTTTCCATGGTCCAACCTTCAACATTATGTGTACATCCCAGAACGCAGTCTTTATCCCCATGCAAAAAAAGCTTTCCATGAAATCATTACTTTTTACTGAGGTAATATCTAAAGGCACCAGATCCTGACTGGTTTTGGAAATGAAGCAGGGTCAGCCCTGGCTAATACTTGGATGGGAGACTGCCAATGAATACCAGGTGATGTAGGCTATATTTCAGGGGAAGGAACAGGCAAAAACACCTCTGAGCATTTCTTGCCCAAGAAGGCCTTGTGAAATTCATGGGGTCACCATAAGTCAATGGGACAGGCTATAATTACTGTGCTTAAGTTGATCGTGACCCATGACAACCTTACTATAAAACATCAAAACATTCAGGAACTCCAATAACACTGCCATAAGCTCCGAAATTTGATTTGATACCCAAAGGAAATTTAATTTCTTTCTTTTGTCCATTCTTGTTAATATCTCATTACTAAAAAGGTTCCTCATAATCTAAACAGTTTCCATGAAGCATAAAAACATATACCCTATGATAGCTTTCCCCATCTCCTGCCCTCCCCATGTGCTGGACTACATTTCCAGATAGCTTGGAAAAAGGCAGTGCTGATTTGGGGATTGTGGTCTTTGCAATGCAACACATTTGGAAAGTAAAATGCAGGGGAAGACTGCTCTCACATGGATTTGCTCTCTGTTCAGAAGGATTCCAGTTACTGCAACAAAATAAAATAAGCTGAAGAGTGTCTATCTCTACCCATCTTCTCAGTAGCTTATTTTCTGCTAGGGTAGTTTTGTCTTTTTGTTTGTTCATCATAGAATCCTAATCATGTCATCCTTAATTGTAAGTGATACATAGTCGTACATCTGTTTTCTCTGTAGAGCCTTTTAGAATTCTTTGAAGGGCACAGGAAGGATGTGGGCTCCTTTTCAGATTCAAATGAGGCAAATTAGCCTTACATTGGGTGCTACAAAGTAATTCCTATGTTACATTTAAGCGTGAGAAAGAGGAAGGAAGCACACCACACCATTCTATGTAGGTTAACAACCTTGCCAAACTCCATTTGTCTTCCCACTCAAACTGATTTAAAAACTAGGGTTCCTCACCCCCCAGGTAAAGTGTTGGGTATAGTCGGCAACTAGTATGGGGAAACATAAAAGAGAGAAAATGGGTTACATACACAAAGCCAGCTATATCTTCATCTGTCTATAAAATGTGTAATTTTTTTTTTAAAAAAATGTCTTGCAGCACCATTTAAACAATTCCTCCACTCTAGACCCCAAGTGACAGCCTTATTTGCTTCAGTAGAGGAGAAAGACACATCAACTTTTGCAAGTGTGGGCTTTCCCTTTTCATGAAAGAGACAAAAATGCTTTGTGGGCAGACAGAACTTTGCACATGCACCAAAACTCTTTCTCCCATGCAGATGTTAATGGTATTGTCCAATACATACAATAGTCACTGCTGGGGACCTGGAAGGCAAGTAGGGCTGCTTCAAAATACACAGATAAAATTATAAAGTACAGATACGACAGAGAGGTATTTGAATACACTTGTACCAATTGAGCATGCTCATGAGATTGCTGAGATTGGCAGTGGTTCTCTCTTGATAACAAACATGGCATTAACTTTATGCTTGCTGCATAACATGTGAAACAGCACTTAAAATTAGCTCAAATAACATTTTGGAAGGTGTTCTACAAAGTTATTTAATTTTGCTTATATTTCATAAAGAGTTCAAATAATTGCTATTTGCTACTAAGGAATACTAATGTTTTCCTGCTGTGCAGTGTTGAGCCACTGATCATATTATAAAATGGTGAGAATTAAGAGTTATGCACATTCTTGTGTTAGTTACAAAGAGATGGGTGGGTGAGGAAACAAAGATTGAGAGTAAGGCTGCAATTCTACTACACAGAATAATATTTACTAGATAATAAGTCGTAATGAACACAACAGCACTTAATTTCTGAATAAATATATCTCGGATTATGTTGTAAATCTACAAAACAACCCTGATTACTAGCACATAGGTCAGAGGATTGTTTGATAAGTTCTGGCATACAGGAATTCCTAATATCTCTTTTTTAAAATTATGGTCTTACTGGAAACCCTTTAAATGCTTCAGAAATTGCTAGCAATTCAACAGACACATGGAAAAGAAACAGTGGGACCTTGGAGGCATCAAAGGAAGTTCTTAGATGCTCCAGCTTTAGCAGTGAAATCCCAAGAGCTTTCAGCTTTCCTCAAACTTGTGTATATGTCTCCTTAATGTACTGGATTTTGCTTGGTTTTCCTCTGACTGCAGCTCCACTTTGAAAGCTGGTATTTAATCTTTGCCTGCTGTGAACCCAGGTGGCTTCAGTTCTACCCTGGTTTTGCAACTCAGCAGGAAGCAAGATGAGGTTCACAACCGGATGAACTGCACCATGCAGGGATGACACAGAACAACTGAATTATACAGACTCAGCCAAATGATTCATTCACAGTCATAATTCTAATGGCCGGTTTGTACCATGACTTTGGGAGACTATTATAGATTTTGCTACCTGAAAGTGGCTAGAAGCTAACATAGGCAAAAGCACTGTCCCTACTGAGAAACTGCAACATCTGTTGCTCTTCTCTCCTTTGATGCTAGATAAGTAGCAAGTAAATAAATAAATTGGGGATTACTGAATTATTATATTTGAAAAACTATATAGGGATCATAGTGCAAACATACACTGATAATGGAGCATACCAAAGAATTTCAATTAGCCTGTGCTTTATAGATTATAGCAAAGCAAAAATCGTGAAAAGCTATGGATCACTCTTAATGAAATGGATGTGCTACAACATTTGATTGGCCTGAAGTGTAGCCTGTATTGAGAAACAGAGGCTACTGTTAGAACAAAATATAGGGAAACATAATGGTTTCCAATTGGAAAGGGGGTCAGCTAAGGCTGCATTTTATCACCCTATATATTTAACTTGTGTGCTGAAAATATAATATGTAAAGCAGGATTAGATTCAGAGGAAGGGGGCATGAAAATTGAAGGAAGAAACATCAACATTCTAAGATATGCAGATGACACCAAACTATTAGCAGAAACTAGCAAAGACTTGGAACAATTATTGAAGAAATTCAAGGCAAAAAGTGTAAAGGCAGGTTTACAGTTGAACATTTAAAAAAACAACCCAAAACAATGACCACAGATTATTTACATAACTTTAGATGATGAAGACATTGAAATAGTTCAGATTTTCCATGCTTTATCTCAGTCATTAATTAGGATGGAGACTGCAGTCAAGAAATCAAAAGACTTGGACTTAGAAGGGCAGCTATGAAGGAATGAGACAAGATCCTGACATACAAAGATATTTCATTGAATACTAGAGTTAGGATGGTCCATGCCATTGTAGTTTCTATTTCTATGTATGATTATGAAAGCTGGACAGAGAAGAAACATGATAGGAAGAAAATTAAGTCATTTGAGATGTGGTGCTGGAGAAAAGTTCTTAAGATATTATGGATGCTAAAAAGACAAATGAATGGGTCCTAAGCAAATCAGGTCAGAACTCTCCCTATAGGTCAAAATGACTAAACTAAGGCTGGCATATTTTGGCCATACTATGAGAAGACATACTATGAGGATGCAGAGGCTCAAGTGCTAAGATGCTGACTCTGTTTATTGCAAGATTGGCAGGTTGGCAGTTCAAGGCCCAGGTGCTGCATGATGGGGTCAGCTCCTGTCACTAATCCCAGCTTCTGCCAACCTAGCAGTTGAAAGCATGCAAATGCAAGTAGATAAATAGGTACCACTTTGGTGGGAAGGTAAACAGCGTTCTGTGCAATCATGCTGGCCACATGGTCACAGAGTAGTCTCTGACAATGCTGGCTCTTTGGCTTAGAAACGGAGATGAGCACCGCCCCCTATGGCCGGACACGACTTGACAACCTTGTCAACGGGGAACACCTTTACCTTTTTATGAGAAGACATGACTCACTAGAAAAGATTATAATGCTTGGTAAGGTGGAGGGCAGAAGGAAGACTGTATTCCAGATAGATGGACTCAATCAAAAAATCCACAGCCCAGAGCCTGCAAGACCTGAGCAGGGCTGGTGAGGATAAGTCTATCATTCAAAGGATGCCATAAGTTGAAGTCAACCTGAAGGCAGTTAACAACAAATATAATTTCCAGACAATTAAGGGGGGGGGGGAGAGTGAAACTTGTTGAAAAAGCCAAACTACTACCTAAAAGTATAGCATTCTTATTCCCATATTTGGGGTGTGGTGATGTAAAAAGAATTTGATTTTTAAAATGAAAATAACTTCTTAGTTTATTAGGTTCAGTGGATGAAGCCAAAGAGTCAAACTAAATTTCAAGTCTAGCTGTTTTGCTGATGTTGTGTGCCTTAAAATCATTTTCAACTTATAGCAACCCTAAGTGACCCTATCTCTGGCTTTTCTGGGGCTGAGAGTGTGTGACTCACCCATAGTCACCCAGTGCGTTACTATGGCTGGGTAGGGATTTGAACCCTGTCCTCCAGAGCCACAGTCCAACACTCAAACCACTACATTATGCTGGCTCTCCCTACCTGTTTTTCCTGCTCCATACTCTCATCTCATCTTTCAAATGTACATCAGGTTTCAGACATAAATTTCACACTAGTTACTGAGATACACTTCAACATTCCTAATACATCTAATCACACATTTATATTAGCAAAGGAACACACATAAAACTAAACTTGTACACATTCTACATTTTGGTAATAAATAAATGGAGAAAAAAAATCAGATGATCTCCCAAATAACTCTAAAGATTCCAGGTGTGAAATCTAAGTCATAATGACTTGAAAGAAGTTAGCAGATGACCTGAATTTGTGGAGGACAGTAGAACAGTTGCAGAATTGACAAAAACTGGCCCTGTCCAAGCATAAAAAATAAATCAGGTGAAGAAGCAGTTAATGGGCAGTTAATAGTTAATCTAGACAATTAAACTTTAATTTAAAGCCATCTCCCTTCTAATACCTTGTTAGTCAGGAACCCTCTAATTGCCTCTATGCCTGCTTGCATAATTTTATAAATGTCATAATAAAATACGAGCATATGATTTACAAGCTAATTCATCTTTGGCAATGATTTAAGAAAATGAGAACAGGGAAGGCAAAGCTTATGTTGGTGCACAGGGTTCACTAATAAGATTAGAAAGGTCAAAATGACTACAACAGAAGACACCATATACAGACATATATGCACACTGAGAGCTGAACAAATGAAAGCAAGCTGATAGAAAAAGGAAAAATTAGAGTTTCCAAGAAATGAGGTAAAGAGAACCACACTGTTCAACATTTAGATGAGTGCTTGGTTGAGTATGCTAAGGCCACAGACCTCAGTGGACCCATGTATACCTAATTACAGATTAGACTGCAAGTCAAGTGAGCAATGGCAAACAGCTCATGGGTTTACCCAAGGTGAAGTCTGAAAACAATGACTGAAGTGGTATACCATATGTGAAGGAAGATGGTGGCTGAATGCAATCTGCTTTTTAAAAATGCAGCATTCTACAGTACTAATGGCTATATATTACCTTCATTTTCAGGGGCAACATGTTGAGGACCTTGAGTGGTGAGAAGTCTGTTATTGTTTTTCTGTCATGCTTTTGGGGCTTATTTGTGGAGAAAGAATGCTTGGTGGCTGGGACATCAATCTGACCCAACATGGTGGTTCTTATGTTCATCACTTAGAGAGGAGAGACTTGAAGGTACACACAGACATTCCCATTTATTTCTTTCAGAAGAGGGAATTTCTTCCACTGGGAAGATATTGGAATTACTTGCAGTCAAATAAGTGTGCAAATCAAGATGTGTTTGTGTTGTTAACCGCCCTCGAGTCGATCTCGATTCATTCATTCATAGGAGCCCTGGTGGCGCAGTGGTTAAATGCCTGTACTGTAGCCACTCACTCATAAACCACAAGGTTGCGAGTTAAATACTAGCCAGGGCTCAGGCTTGACTCAGGCCTGCATCCTTCCGAGGTTGCTAAAATGAGTACCCAGCTGTTGGGGGACAATGAGCTTATAGTTGTAAATCGCTTAGACACTGCATAGTGCGGTATGAAGTGTTATATTAATGAAGCTGCTTTGCTTTAGCTGCATTGTGCCCCTGTGGATGAGACAGCTCTAAGACCCCCCTTTCCTCCACTATTCTTCCAGGTTTCTGCAGATTCATACCCGTGACCTCCTTAATTGAGTGCATCCATCTAACATGTGGTCTTCCTCTCTTCCTAGTACTTTCCACTTTTCCCAACATGATTGTCTTTTCTAATGAGACATGTCTTCTCATGATGTGACCAAAGTACGACAGCCTCAGTTTAGTCATCTTTGCCTCCAGGGAAATTTCAGGCTTGATCTGCTCTAGGACCCACCTATTTGTCCTTTTTGCTGTCCATGGTATCCTCAGTGCTCTTATCCAGCACCACATCTCAAATGAATTTATTTTCTTCCTGTCCATTTTCTTAACTGTCCCGCTCTCGCATCCATACATGGTAATGGGAAATACAATTGCTTGTATGATTCTGATTTTCGTGCTTAGTTGTGTATGTTTTCTCTTGAGGACCTTTTCTAGTTCTTTCATAGCTGCCCTCCCCATTCTTAATCTCCTTCTGATTTCCTGACTGCAGTCCCCGTTCTGATCAATGTTTGAACTCAGGTATAGGAATTCTTTTACTATTTTTATTTCCTCATTGTCTACTCTAGTCTGAACTTGTGAAGATCCTCCGTGGTAATTATTTTTGGTTTTTTTATGTTCAACAGTAATCCTGCCTTTGCACTTTCTTCCTTGACCTTTCTCAATAGTTGCTTTAGGTCTCCAATGTTTTCTGCTAATACAATAGAGCAGGGGTAGGCAACCTTTCCCCTTTAAGGGCCGATGGACTTCAGCTCCCAGAAGCCTCAGCCATGTTGGCCAATAGTCCCATGTTGGCCAATAGCTCCTGGGATTCTGGGAGCTGAAGTCCCTCGGCCCTTAAAGGGGAAAGGTTGCCTACCCCTGCAATAGAGTCATCTGCATATCTTAGATTGTTGATGTTCCTTTCTCCTATTTTCACTCCTCCTTCTTCTGTGTCCAAGTCTGCTCTTCATATAATGTTACTGGATACAAGTTGAAAAGATAGGATGAAAGGATGCATTTTTGTCTGACCCCTTTGCCAACTGAGAACGATTCTGTTTCTCCATGTTCTGTTCCAACCATTGCTTCTTGCCCTAGGTACAGATTCCTCATCAGGATTATCAGATATGTTGGCACTCCCATGTCTTTAAGGGCATTCCACAGCCTCTCATATTCTATGCTGGCAAAGGTTTTGCTATAATATATAAAGTACATGCTGATTTTCTTTTGGAATTCCTTGGTGCACTCCATTATCTGTCGTATGTTTGCAATGTGGTCCCTAGTGCTTCTTGCTTTCCTGACCCCTGCTTGGACTTCTGGGATTTCTCTGTCCATGTATGGTTGGAGTCTATGGGCTTTTGCAGACTGCTAGAAATAGTGCAAATTGAGTCCACTTTAAGGATTAGGGTTAGGGAATCATGGGAACTGTATTTTATTGTGGCACTAGAGCTCTCTGACAGAGAAGGCTCAATGTCTCAGAAAAAAAACAATTCTCATGATTCCCTAGCACTAATCCTAACCCTTAAAGTGGACTCAATTTGCACTATTTCTGGCAGTCTGCAAAGGCCCTCTGTTGCAGAATTTTGAGCATGATTTTGCTTGCATGGGAAATTAGCACTATGGTCCTATAGTTGCTGCAGTCTTTTGTGTCTCCTTTCTTGTGGATGGGGATGTAAATTGAGTGTTTCCAATCCGCTGGCCATCATTTTCTTTTCCACATCTGTTGACATATGTTGGTTAAGATTGGAGTTGATTCTGTCAGTGTAAGTTGTAGTAGTTCGATTGGGATGTCATCTGTTCCTGGTGATTTGTTTTTCCCCATTTCTCTTATTGAAGCTTTTACCTCGCTTTTTAGAATTTGTGGTTCATCTTCATATAGCTCTTTGTTTCATACCTCCTTCACTTTTTCATCTTTTTGTATAGCTTTTCTGTGTATTGCCTCCAACATTTTTTTATTCCCTCCTGGTCTTGAATTCTGTTATTTTTGTCATCAGAGTATCTTGGCCCTTGGTTTGAATGTCCCTTTAATTTCCCAGATCTTGTGGGAAAGATCTCTCATTCTTCCTTTTTTGTTATTGTCTTCTTTTTCCTTGCATTGGCCATTGTAGTAATTGTCTTTGTCTTTTCTCACTAGCCTTTGTACTGTTGCATTCATGGTTCTGACTGTTCCTGTCTTCCTTTTGTTTTGCTTCTCTTCTTTCCTTTACTGCTTGAAGCATTTTATCTGTCATCCATTGTTTTTTCTCTTTCTTTTTGACTACTGTAAGTGTCTGTCTGCATTCATCCTTTATTGCATCTTTGGCTTCTGCCCATAATTCCTCTGGTTCTTAGTTGATTATGTTGAATAGTATAAATCTGTTTCCTATATTGTCTATGAATTCTGTTGAGATGTTGTTCAGGTCACATTTTGGTATGATGACTGATTTTGATTTTTTCTTCTACAGTTTTACTCTTAGTTTTGATATAAGTAGTTCATGGTCTGTACTGCAGTCAGCATCTGGTCTAGTTTTGGCCATCAGAATGAAACTTCTCCATTTTTTGTTTCCGAATATGTCCATGTGTGTAGCCTTCTTTCTGGTTGTATGAAGAAGGTGTTTGCAATGAATAGATTATTGTTCTCACAAAAATCTATCAGACGTTCACCTGCATAAATCCTTCTGCGTAATCCGAATTTGCCTACTGTTTTTGATTCTTCATTTCTTCCTACTTTGGCATTCAAATCTCCTATTATCAGCTTGACATCCTGTGCTGGTGTGTTGTCAATTTCTTCCTATGGTCCTTCATAGAATCTTTCTATTCTTCATCTCTGTGGTTGGTGTGCATATTTGTATTATGGCGATATTTATAGGTTTTCCACTGAGCCTTATTGAGATGATTTGGTCTGATTTTGCATTGTAACCATGGTTTGCTTTTAAATCTCTCCTTAATATGAAGGCCACCCCATTCCTTTGTGTCTTTTCATTTCCTGAGTAGAACACTGTGTAGTTGTCTGAGTCAAAGTGACCCATTCCTATCCATTTTAGCTCATCTATACCCAGTATTGCTATGTTCATACATTCCATTTCTTTTTTTACTATGTCTAGTTTCCCTGGACTCGGCTTCTTACCTTCCATGTTCCTATAGTGTGTGTGTTGGTGTTTCGGACAGTGTTTGTATTTTTAAGAGTGTCTATTGTTTGTCTTCCCATCTTTTGGTTTTTTTTTTTATGGCCTTGGGTCCTGTATGTCTCTTGGGTTGCCTCATCTTAGAGTTTTTGTGGTGGTGGTGGGTCACATAAGGAGAGTCACCAGGCTTCCCTGGCGTTAGCTGTGGTGTCACTGCTGTTTCTCAACATCAGTGTCACCTACTGCTACTCCTGCTGCCCAGTAGCTATTTATCCTTCTATCCCACCCATTCCTATTTTATTTGCTTCTTCCCTTCCCCTCCACCCATGCCTCTCCCCTTCCCCTCCCCTCTTGTCCTTTAGTTCTTATCTGTTTTGTCCTCCATTGAGGATCTTGCCTGTCCTCCAGCTCAGCTGGGATGGGAGGTGGGCTGAATTGGTATTTAGCTTCTCTCACCTCTGCTTCCTCAATGGTCCTCTTTTCTCCTCTGGCTCAGCTAGGGTGGGTGGGTGAGTGGTTGAGTTGTTGTTTGGCCTCTCTCATCTCCGCTATAATGTCAGGAAGTCACCAGGATTGCACTATCTTATCCTAGATGTTACCCCAAACCAATGCATGCTACACCTTACTTACAAGATATGTACACTTCATTTATCTGATTTTATTTTGCTTTTATTCCACCTTATGTTTTTTTGGCTATGGGTATTTGGGTGAAAGCACAGGAACACTACTTTTGACACAGGCCTTTTTAAATATTTTGCAGAAAATTCTCCACTACTTGTACAATGGAAGTGTTGTATTTTCAGGAGAATCAATAAATGAAGATAGGAATGAGTTTTTGCCCCTGCATGTGGGCTTTTCATTTTAATTTCCTGGTGCAAGCCAGCAAACCTAGGAAACCTTAACATAAATCTCTTTTTGCCTAATCAGGGAAATAAATTGTGGTCATGAGATTTGAAACAAGCCAGGATACTAAACTGACCTAATATAAGGGTTCTGTCAAAACTGGTAAATAGATTTTTCTTGTTTGGATGAAATTGGAAACTGTGGTTAAAATGAAGATCTCATAATTTAACGATAGCATACATGAATGAGAGATGGGGTTGTGCACATGGGTATCACCCATATTACTGCTTATAAAGCCAGTATATATGATCATTTGACAGTGGATTTCAACATACAATGAAATTTTACAGTCTACTGATCTACTTGTAGAATTAGTCAATTCACATTAATTTATTACATTTTTAGGAATTTCCCCTTTTGCAGCTTCTCCCTATGAATCACATACCATATGACTATACAGATGACAAAATAATGTCGGGAAGTCACCAGGATTGCACCATCTTACCCTAGATGTTACCCCAAACCAATGCATGCAACACCTTACTTATGTAGAAGAAATACACAAAACAATGAAGAACAAAATGGGATGTAGACACAGACCTCGTAGCTAAGTAATGATTGTTAAGGAAACATAAAGAGAAAAACAGCCTTTGCAAATAACTGGGTTTTGAACAGTTCATAAGGTGCTTTGTGTACTGCATATGAGAGTAGTACCTTACTGTCAAAGCAGAAAACATGGTTGAGACATTGGCTGATGCGGATAAAATCTACATGATTTAACAATAGTGTTGCTGACATGTGCAGTCAATGCAGATGAACAGGGCCCCAGAAAAAGAGACAGAGAAACCACTAGGTTTCAGTTTGAAGCTTGCCTCAGAGAAAAGGCGAAAAAGGATCGGGCAAACTAGATAAAGAAAGGTATAGATGGGAGCAACTAGAAGAGCAGACTGGGTCGTAGACAGGATCAGCAGTAGTGGCTGAAAGCAAAGAGAAAATTGGTAGAAAGAGATAACCAAGGAATGAGAATAATGTTTCTTCAGATTTCTAGCAATTTCTAGACAGACAATCATTCTTCTTCAGTTCATCCTTCAACCACCTGCATAGGCAATACTGTTTCCTGCAATGTTTCATCAGACATACACACCAGTGTGTCTTACAACTTGTTGGAAAATTTATTTTTACATTCTCCTTCATTATATAGATCGGGACTCCCTCCTTCCCATTTTAACTATCATGTGACTTTGGTCACTGAATCTTGGAGGCAGTTTAACAGCTCTCTCTGAAGATTGCAAACTGCTAGTAACTGCAGTCAGTAAGCAGTAAGCAGTAACTTGTCCCATCTTCCTGCTATCTAAAGATAGTGAGATTTATCTTTCTTTACCGAAACCATCACCAGTTAGATTAGGTTTCAGTTATTTTATGTAAATATTTATTAATGCCATTAATGTTTGTTTTTAGACTACAAACTGCATGTTTGTTGTTGTTTTTAAGTTAGACTTTATTCTTTAGGAAGGTAGATTTAGAATAAATAGTCTGCCTCACACTTTCACTGCTCTGCTGGTGAAAGCTGAACTCTAACAAGTTTAACTTTCATATTTGCATATTTTTGTTTCCCTTTAAAAGGGTTAACACCCTGGGAAACTAAAATTGCACCCCACACAACCAATAGGTAAGAAATGATGAACAACCCATTTGTGACTCGTGTTTTTATAATTTCCAGATTATTCAAGGATCTGTATTCAAGAATACTGATTTTCCTCATAACCTTTAAAATAAAAACTGAGCTATGCAATTAGCACACTAATGACTGCTTAATCACACACTCAATGATGGCATGCACAATTATAATTTTGCCTTGCAAATTAAACAATTTGCCATGCTGGTTCATAGCATCACACATATCTAATTCCATGTTAAAAGCACACACTCTGTTATCGCCCATGCCACAAGACAGCATCTGTATGTATAAATACATAGGCAGAGAAACTCAGGTGCCTGTATTAGCATACTTAAGTTCATTGTATCCTATGATCTTATAACAGCCAATTTAGAGTAAAACTCTGGTGATGTCACACAATATTGTGATCCTCTGGAGTATTAGCTGTTGAATTAGATGTTGAAGAGCCATTGTTGAGTACCCTTTGGTTCAGCCAGTCAACCAATTACTAATCCACCTAACACTCACATTGTCTAGCCCACATTTTACTAACTTGTTTGTGACGATATACACGGAGGAACCTGTCAAATGCCTTACTGAAATCAAGACAAACTACATCCACAGCATTCCTTTCATCTACCAAGCTTATGACTCTATCTAAAAAAGAGATAAGATTAGTCTGGCATGACTTGCTTTTGAGAAACCCATGTTGACTTTTAGCAATCATGGCATTCCTTTCTAAGTGCTTACAGACTCTGTTTAATTATTTGCTCTAGAATCTTTTCTGGTATTGATGTCTGACTGACTGGGTAGTAATTATTTGGGTCTCTTTTTTCTCTTTTTTGAAGATGGGGGAACATTGCCCTACTCCAGTCTGCTGGGAGTTCTCCTGTTTTTCAGGAATTCTCAAAGATTATTGACAGTGGGTCTGAGCTTACTTCTGCCTGTTCTTTTAATACTTTGGATGTAGTTAATTTGGCCCTGAAAACTTCAACTGGTTTAGAGTACCCAGGTATTCCTGTACTACCTCTTTACCTATTCTTTGCTGCATTTCCCCAACTGCATCATCTGCTCCATTTTCCCAGGTTGTTTACTGTTCTCCTTTTCAGAGAAGACCAAGTCAAAGAAGGTGCTGAGTAGTTCTGATTTTTCTCTGTTCCCTGTTAGCATTTAGCCATGTTCTTCATGCAGCAGACCTACCATTTCTTTGTTTTACCTTTTGCAAGAGATATAACAAAGAAAACCCTTTTTATTGTTTTAACCTCTCTAGCAAGCCTGAGCTCATTTCAGGCTTTAGCTTTTCTGGCTTTCTCCCTAACAAGTTAGCTATTTGTTTGAATTCTTCTTTGGTGATTTCCCCCTTTTTCGATTTCTTGTATATGTCCCTTTTCAATCTTAGCTCAGTTGAACATTTTTAGATAACCATCCTAGTTTCTTTAGGGACCTCCCATTTTTCCTCCTCATTGGAACTGTTTGAAAATTGTGCCTTCGATATCTCACTTTTAAGAAACTCCGATCCCTCATCGACTCCCTTCTCTGCTAGTATTCCTGGCTATGGGATTCCTGATAGTATTTCTCTAAATTTATTAAAATCAGCTTTCTTATGTCTATAGTACTATAATTCTTCAATGGGAAATGCTCCTCAGTCACCACATAAATAGCAGTCCTAGCCTAAAGTGTTTTTATAAATGAAAGAGGAGAACAGCTGCTCCATCGCTATCATGGTCCCAAAGGTTTCAGTTGCCCAAACTGCCATCCTGTTTTGTGTCCGCAGCTTATCACTCTTGTTTCTGAACGAAAAGGTCTTAAAAGAGAATTTTTGGTGCAATCCCTGCTGTGATGCTTTTTTCTCAAAACAAACAAACAAACAACATAAAACAAAACTGCAGAGTACTCAAAATCATTGAAACCATTTGGATATTTTTTTAAAAAAGAGAAGTAATAAAAGATTATTGAGGTAAAATGAAATGCAAAACTATACCAAGCCTCTAAAAAGGATGATAACCTACACTGTACAAACATGCACAATTTCTCAAAGCCATGTGGATTGCTATAAGACTAGAAGAACCTGGTTTGACCTTTTTCCAATGCCAGTGGCATTTAATTTAATTGATTATCTGCATATACTGAATAACAGTCGTGCTAATTACCCACGGGGCTTAAAGCAATCAAAGTACTGATGAGAAAACAAGAGTGGCAGATATGCCTGAATATAGACAGCTTGTGTTGTGATATTAGAATGCAGAGCCTCTGCAGTACAGTTTTCTTGAACAGTGGAGCTTTCTGCTGCTGTTACAGCTGTATCAAGGGGATCACAACTGTCATTTACATACAGCTGAAAGCTCTGCACCAATGTGAGAAATACATTTGCTATGGAAGCAGAGGAAACAGTGAAACTTTTGTGGTAAAATACCTTGTTCCTGAAGGTATTTCAAATGGTGATGCTGAGAGGAAAACAATGGCAGCTTTGTAAGACATAGCTCTGTCAGTCTGGAATATCAGTATGCAAAGGGATCTTGTAACACCTTTGAGACTAACTGAAAAAAACACAGGGACTTTCGTAGACTTAGGGTGCATAATAATAATAATAATAATAATAATAATAATAATAATTTATACCCCGCACTTCTGTCAACCAATTGGGGCGGCTTACAACAATTTAAAATTCCATACAAGATAATTCATCCTAAAATACAATCTAAAAATCCCCAGAACCCACACACCCCTAAAAAGGTATTAAATCATATATCTATTAAAACATGTGAAAACATCACAAGAGAAGATTAATAAAACAAGCATGTGAAAACAAGGAAAATATAAAATAACGAGTAACGAGTAGTAACGAGAGCCAAAAAATAATAATGGAGAGATGACTAAAACAACTCCTGAGGCTGGGAAAATCTAGTCAGGGAAGGCCTGCCGGAAGAGATCCGTCTTCACAGCATTTTAAAGCTGCTTAAGGTTGTTATCTGACGGATCTCATCCGGTAGGCCATTCCATTGTCTGGAGGCGGTTACTGAAAAGGCCCTCTGGGAGATTGCAGACAGCCTTGTTTTCACTGGCTGCAACAAATTCCTCCCAGAGGACCGGAGTGTGTGGGGAGGACTGTATGGGAGGAAGCAGTTCTGAAGATAGTTTGGACCCAAGCCATTTAGGGCTTTAAAGGCCATAACCAACACCTTATACTGGGTTTGGAAACTGATGGGCAGCCAGTGAAGAGACTTCAATACTGGTGTTATGTGTTCTCTTCTAGATGTCCCAGAGACCACTCTGGCTGCCATATTCTGGACTAACTGAAGTTTCCAGACCAAGCACGAGGGTAGCTCCATGTAGAGCGCATTACAGAAATCCAGACGGGAGGTTACCAGTGCGTGTACAACAGTCTCAAGGTCCTTCACTTCCAGGAAAGGGCGCAGCTGGCATATCAGCCAAAGCTGATAATAGGCGCTCCTGACCATCGCATTTACCTGATTAGTCATCAGGAGTGATGAATCCAAGAGCACCCCCAAACTGCGAACACAGCCCTTCATGGAGACTGTGACCCCATCTAGGACTGGAGGTTGCAACCCAATTCCCGGTTTCGGGGCCACTATTGTGAGCACCTCCGTTTTGTCTGGATTCAGCTTCAATCTGTTTTTCCTCATCCAGCCCATTACTGCCTTAAGACAGTCATTGAAAGGAGAGATGCCATTGGGAGCTGCGGCCAACGATCGAGACATGAAGAAATAGATCTGGGCGTCATCAGCGTACTGATAACACCCAGCCCCATGTCTCTGGATAATCTCACCCAGCGGCTTCATGTATATATTAAACAGCATCGAGGACAGTATGGCGCCTTGAGAACGCCACAGTTGAGATCTTTTTTTAATGAGCAACTGTCCCCGAGCAGCACCCTCTGGGATCTGCCCGAGAGAGAGGAACGGATCCACTGTAACACAGTGCCTCCGATTCCTAATCCACTCAGATGACCCAAGAGGATGCTATAATCTATCGTATCAAAAGCCACTGAGAGGTCTAATAGCACCAACAGGGTCACACTACCCCTGTCAATGCCCAGACAAAGGTAATCGGTCAAAGCAACCATGGCAGTCTCAACTCCAAATCCCATCCTAAAGCCCGTTTGAAATGGATCTAGATAATCGATTTCATTCAAGACAGCTTGGAGTTGAAGAGCAACCACCCTCTCGATCACTTTGCTCAAAAATGGTAACATGGACACCGGCCTATAGTTGTTCTGCACTGTAGAAAGAATGCCATTTGACACTGCTTTAAGTGCTTTAGCTCCATCCTATGAAATCCTGGGATTTGTAGTGTTACAAGTGGGATGGGACTGCGGAATATGGAATGTATATTTTAATGTTGTAAGCTGCCCCTATTGCATTACGCAGAGAGGTGGGATATTAATTATTATTATTATTATTATTATTATTATTATTATTACTACTACTACTACAAGGTCTTTAGCCTTCTTTGCTGAAGTGTGCTGGTGCCTCACAAAACTACAAATCCCAGGATTCCATAGGATGGAATCATGGCAGTTAAAGTGGGGACAAACTGCATTATTTCTACAATATAGATGCACCTTTAATTATGTATGTATAACTAAGTAATGTCTCCTACCTAGTCCAACCACCCCAGCCCACCTTAACATCCAATAAAGGAGACTGGGACAATCAGAATCAAAACCCCTGTTGCAATTCCTCATGACAGTGAGAGGAGGCTGGAAACATGATCTTCTTTGTATCTTGAACAGCAGCTGAATGAATATCTTTCATCCAATGTGGCTGCTAGCAATTACATAGTCTGAGATGCATTTACATAGTCTTACTGAATACAAAGCAGTTACAGATCCATAACTCTTGATTATGCAATAGAAAATGCCAATCATGATTTAAAAATTCTACTGAAATAAATGAAACATACATATCTTAAAATAACAACCAAAAGCATTCACTCTCCACGTGTACTGGTGGTGTCACTAACTTCAAAAAAGGATTTAACCTAAAGAAGAAAGAAATACACTATTATTCACAATGGTGCATGCTACTTAACATCAGGTGGGTATGAGAAAAACTCTTAGTTATTTTCCAATGAACCTATCACCTCTATGTAATATGAAATAGTTAATGGGAAGAATAGGCCAATTTTCTAAAAGTGGAATCTTTAAGTTCACAGAACTGTTCACAACAGTTGGAGAGAACCTATGGCTTTCCAGATGTTACTGGACCACAACTTCTGTCACCTTAAGCTTGCAGGACCCATGGTTAGGGATGATGGGTTCTATGGTTCAACACCATCCAAAAGACCATAGTTCCCCATCCCCAGCTTAGAAGCTATTGAACTTTTCGTTGTTGTTTTGTTATATTACTTCATTATCAATATTGCAGTCCTCACCATTTTGTATCTGGGCAGAGCTGCAGGTAGTTTGCTGGGCCAAATGTTGGCCCGTCAGGGCTGATGTCTGGACTTCAACTGATGTATCAGGATGAGAAAATTAACGACAAACAGAAGCATGAGGAAAAAGGAGTCTTCTTTCATTCTCCTCCTTTTCCCCAGCTACATAAAGGAATAGAGTTGTGTATTAGTGAATGTATGAATCAGAAGAAATAGCCTCTTTTTATTTCCTTCCTTTCCTTCTCTCTTTCTCCCCCCCCCCCCCCCAGAAGAGCTAACTACAAACATCTTGGAGTATGCTTTTCTAACTATCTGGAGCACACAATATTGGCTCAGGGATGACCTCAAATGACATTTGTTCCCTTTCTTGTTCTGAGGAAGAAAGAGGAAAAAAGCGGCTGTTCTATAAGGGGTTCAAGTTTTGAAAGCAGACTTTTCGCCTGTGTGTGTACTTGTGGCTGTGTGGAATGAAGAATTCAGTGATTTATAGTCCTTTTTTCAGCACATAACTGACTTTCTCCCTTTCATCCATTCTCCTTATATTCTTTATAAATATTTCTGGGTTGGAGAGGGAGGTCAGCGACAAAATTATACTGCTGGTAACTGGCAAACTCTCAAGACTTACAAAGCTTTGCAATTAATGTGCCATTTTTTATGGTACATGTAACAATTGCAAACTCAAGATGCAAACCAAAATCCATTTGGCAAGCATATTGTACTTGTGTATTATTCTGGAAATTTTGGCTAAATAGCTAGAGGGGAGAAGCAGCACAATATTGGCTGCAACATTATAGGCTCCTCACTTTTATATGTACAACATCCACTGCAATCATATCTTTCGAGCTGATCTTTATGACACAGCTTTCTATTTCATAAACCAAAAAGCTAAAAATGGTCTATTTATTTGGGGCTTGTTTTAATGTCCACACAAAAATACCTCAAATGCAACACTGTCAGCCACAGACCAATGTCTAGCATAGGTCTGAATCTGACATAATGGTGCAATATATGCTTTCAGTGAACAAGCAACATTACATTATGTGGGAGACTAACTTCTACGAATATGGCAATGGAAATGAAATTTGAATGAACTAATGAATGACATTTATTAGGGGCATTAGATCAGCACACAGGAAATAGAAAATGCTAAAAATCTGAACAATATAAAATACAGTAAGTACAGTATAGAAAACAATACAAAATAATACAATTAAATTATTTAATCATCTCAAAAAAGAAATAAAATATTAAAATATCATTGTTTTGTCAGCAGTATTTGTTATTTTGACAGTGATTTACAGCAGGTGATTGCAGCTGCACAAAAACTAGTCACTGTAATCTCAGGGCTCGGGTGTGATAACAAGATGCAATAATAAAAATTAGATCTTCCAGGCCCTTTTTTGTAAAATAGGAAATAATTTAAGTCAATAAAAACATAAATATAATAAAATATTTCCAAAATGTTTCAACGTCTTCCAGTTAACAAGGACATAACTGCTGTTTATAAAGGCCCCTCCTGAATCTTCATTCTAGAAGCACAGATGGTTGAACATTGAATCTAGCTAGTGTAAACACTCTTCTGAATTAGGAGCTGACAAGTTTGCCATGCAATTTGAAGGCACAAATATGTCTGTAAGAAATGAAGGTTAACTCACTCTAAGAGTTCCTGGAAGGATATGTCTTTGTTGCTGTTATCTGCCTTCAAATTCAACTCTGACTTCACTTCTTGTGAGATTTATTCAGGGGAATTTTGCCATTATCATCCTACTTATACATGATATGGACCAAAATGCTTTCCTAAAAAAACCACTACAAGTATATATTAATATGTTCACCATATAGTGGTTAGATTTCTAAGACCACAGTGCTTACCTAGATTTGGTTTCTTTTGGAGGGAGGTTACTGGAGGGTTATTAGCATCTTGTATTATTTGTGTTTATTTACAAATATACAGATAGATCAAAGGTGGAGGCACATTCCAGAGACAGCCAAAGGATACTTCTCCTGCATCATATGAAACAGAATCAGTATGCTAAGATGTTTACTGTACTCAGTCAGTTCTCTGTGACTGACTCCATTTTCTCTTCACATATAGACACTTCTCAGGTTTTGGTGGGAGTGAAGAAGTTATGCCTTCCCCTAACAGTATTCCAAAATCATTCTCACTTTCACAAGCTAAGGTCATCTACCTAAAAAAAAGTTTGTATTTTGACAGGTTGGTTAAGGTAGACTACTAGAATCATCTTCGGGCGTGCTAATCTCCCCCCATCCAACCCTCTTGTATTAAAGCTATATCTCATTCTGCCTCCAGAGTCATATATCTGAACATAGTTTATGGTATGAAAATTAACACTGCATAAAATAACTTTCTTCAGGTGCCCATTATTGTTAGTAATAAAAAATGGAACTGCCAATGTGCCAACAAACGTATGGTGCAGCCAAACTTGGAATACCAAAGATCAGTTCTAGTTGCTTCATCTCCAAAAGACATGGTGGAGTGAACATAGGTACATAGGTCTTTTGAACATAGGTACAAAAAACATCAAGGTGCAGGAGCAACTCCTATGAAGGAGGAGTTGGAACTATTCAGGATAGGAAAAAGGTAAATAATAGAGGACATGCTAAGAGATCTGTAAACTGATGTGAGTTATGGTAAAAATAGGCAGAGATTTCCTCTGTCTGGTCTAATCTGCACTGCAGAAATAGTGCAGTGTGACACAGCTTTAACTGCCATGGCTTGGTGCTATGGAAGTTTGGGCTTTGTAGTTTTGTGAGATATTTATCCTGTCAGAGAGCTCTTGGTACCACAACAAACTACAAATCCCAGAATTCCGTAACATTTAGCCATGGTAGTTAAAGCAGTGTCCACCTTCATTATTTCTGCAATACACATTAGACCTGTCACACAATAGAACAACATCAGTAAACATTGATATCTTTATTCGGACAAACAAAATGCACAAAATACAGAATACAGAGCAACACATCTACAACACCTTTACAAAATAGAGCCCCCCCCCAGTATGATTTTTAACCTTTGCCTGATGAAGAAGCCAGCATAGCTTCAAAAGCTTAAATCATGTGTATTGTGTATTTTGGTTAGCTGAATAAAAGTATCACTGTTTTGTGGATTTTTGATGTTACTGTACTTTGCTATATAGCCAACGCACACAATTAAACTTCAATAACTTCAATAAAGTGAATGGTGGTAAAATCAGGACAGACAAAAGAAAATCTTTCTCCACATATTGCAGTTAAGTGATGGAATTAACTTTCTCACTATGTAGTGCTGGCTACCAATTTAGATGATGGAGGTTAGAAGTGTGTTGGAGAAATTCATGGAGAATAAAATCTATCCATGGCTGCTAATCATGCTATCTCTATATAGCTTCTAGGTTCAGAACCAGTACCCTTCTCAGTTCCAGTTACTGGGAAACCACAATGGGAAATGGCTATTGTCCTCAAGGTCTTTATTACACTTATGGGCTTCCCATGGGCATTTGGTTGCCCACTGTGGGGAACATAATGATGAGCTGAATGATGCTGAATCAACAGATTCTTGGCCTGAGGCAGAAGGGCTCTTCATCTTATGTCAATGTTTTACTATTACTTTCAAATCAGTAAATATGACTTCCATAAGTGAATATTTGGAGATGCCCAGTTCTGGGGAATACCAGGCGCAGCAACTGTTCTGAAGTCTTTTCAGCACTTGGCATTTTTTTTTTTTTTTTTTTGGCCTCCAACTCCCAGAATCCCAGATTCTGAGAGCAAAGATGTAAGTTTTCCAAGTTCTGATTGTAGGTTGTTTTACAGTAGGACAGGTTGTTTGTTCATACTTCATTCTGCTGCAACATCATTTCAACAAATTTGCAACAGGAAATATTACATGCTGTCATGAAACATTTACACAAAAACTAAAACAGCATAAAGGAAAGAAAAAATGATTAACTAAATGCCCCCAAAAAGTTTGTATTTGAACAAAATGCTACAGAGAACTGGAGAAAATGAGGAAAACATCTGAGCTGCACTGAACTGCAAGTGGAACAGATGAGAAAAGTAAATGAAGTGATAACAATATTTCTTCAGGTGGCAGCTGTAGAATCAAGAAATCTATTTAATACATTGATGACAGTGAAGATGGAATGATTATTTAAATCAAGGTGGGTTAGACTCCATTCTTGCATGAATATTAGCCTTGGAACAAGTCTCACTGAACTCAATGGAGTTCAGTTCTAAAAAGATACATACAGGATTGCACTGCATCATTGTTTAAATCAAATTACCATCCTGAAATTCATACATTTGCTGAGCAAGCATACATGCTAGCTGGTTGCCCTAACAATTGGAATGTATTCATTTTCAACTAAATAGAGCCTTTATACAACCCAAAGACATAAATTCAAAAGCTTGGCAAAGCACAAGACATGGTTTTTGTACTATAGAATTATGCTTTCTTATAGACAAGGTATGTGCAGCTGCAGAATTGTAAGCAAGATGGCTTGCTTGAAGGCTAAGGCTTCAATTCTATGCAGCTTTATTTAGAAACAAAGCTGACTGAGCAAAGCAGAATTTCCAGCTATATAAACATGAATGAGAGTGGGGTGTAACTTTCTAGAAGCACGAAATGATAGTTATTAGGCAAAACAAGTTTCTCTATGGGCTTTAAAGTAAAAATACATGTTGTTGGCAATAAGTATATGAGTTTAATAATTTTAAAAGAGAACATGTTACAGATGTTAAGCAGCTGAGCATAAAAGTATGAATTCAAGATCATCCATACTGGTACAATGGATGATATAAGTAGCATCATTGAGACTTCTAGTAATAATTTATTAATACCTGGCTCAATATTAAGGCATATTCTGCTCTTAAGGGTTCCCATATTTTAGGACCTGCTCTCTCTTCTTCAATGCTCAGGGAGAGGAGCTAAAATATTATAGTGACAGCACTGCCTCACCTGGAATACTGTGTCCAGTTCTGGGCACCACAATTCAAAAAGGATGTGAAGAAACTGGAGTGTGTCCAAAGGAGGGCAACTAAAATGGTGAAAGGTCTGGAAACCAAGCCCTATGAGGAATGACTTAGGGAGCTGGGAATGTTTAGCCTGGAGAAGAGATGGTTAAGAGGTGATATGATAGCCTTGTTTAAATATTTGAAGGGATGTCATATTAAGGAGGGAACAAGCTTGTTTTCTGCTGCTCCAGAGACTAGGACACACAACAATAGATGCAAGGTACTGGAAAAGAGATTCCACCTCAACATTAGGAGGAACTTCCTGACACTAAGGGCAGTTCGACAGTGGAACACACTCCCTCGGAGTATAGTGGAGTCTCCTTCCTTGGAGGTCTTTAAACAGATGCTGGATGACCATCTGTCAGGGATGCTTTGATTGGGAGTTCCTGCATGGCAGGGGGGTTGGACTAGATGGCCCTTGTGGTCTCTTCCAACTCTATAATTCTATGATTCTATGCCCCAAAATACATGGATCTATGTTTACATCTGGGCCGTACTAAAGGCTTCTGTAGACCAGGGCATCTGCCTTCCCCCAAGCTTTTCAAACAGTGGACACCAGAGCTCAGTGGAAGGGAGTGATCAGCGGGGAGAAATATTGAGCTGTCTCAGTATTCTCTGCCTTAGAAGCTATTAAATATGGTACCACAAAACTGCTGCTTTATGGTCTATTCCAATAATCCTTACTCTAAAATGGTTGCTGTCATAGTATGATTTCCTTGCTTGGCTGAAGGTATATGAGGGTTAAACCACTGTTAGTAAAAAGCATGGTATGAGTGCTTTTGTTCTTTAGCACTGGCTAGACCAGGGGTCGGCAACCTACGGCCCGTGGCCGCCCCCCCCCCGAGGCCTTTAGACCGGCCCCTGCCGCCACGTGCATTGCGGCTGCCATTTTGTTTTCCAAAATGGCGGCCGCGACTCACTCGCGCATGCATAGTACTCCCCCCACCACCATCGGCCCACGGAAGACCAGGGGATCCACGGCCCGGCCCCAAGTAAGGGGAACTTGCCGACCCCTGGTCTAGACAGTTGGTTCCTTTTAATTTATAATTTTAATTCACTTTCCCCTCAATGTGCTTTCTTCCCACCCACCTGCAACTCTGTTCTGTCCCCATGTTATTTAACATATATATGAAATTATTGGGAGAGGTTGTCCAGGGTTCTGGAGTTTAATTCTATCAGTATGCAGATGACAATTTTATTACTCTTTTTCACTACAATCTTAAATCAGTGCCTCCTATCAATAAAGGACTGGATGATGGTGAACAAACTGAAACTTAAGCAAAAAAAGACAGAGGTGTCATGGTCAGTAGAAAGGCAGATCAGGGAATAGGGATTCAAAGTGGGCTGCGTGGGGGTCACACTCCCACTGAAGACACAGGTCCATAGCTTTGGTGTGCTCCTGGATTCAACTCTGAGCCTAGAAGTTCAGGTTTCAGCAGTGGCTAGGAGTGCATTTGCACAGTTAAAGTTTATACACCAGCTGCACCCATTCCTTGAGATGTCAGATGTAGCTATGGGGACACATGCCTTACTTACATCCCCATTGGATTACTATGTCTCTGTGTGAAGACCTTCATGTTTTAATAGACCTTTGAGAACTGATTGTACAAGATCTGTCCCCCCTAAAAAGATTTGATAGATTTTCTACTTGTTGATGGTGTATTTTTGGTGCAGTATTTCTAAAAAAAAAGTTCATGTTTTTAACAGGTTTTAATTTATATTAATAGTTTAATCATTTTTTAACTTTTGTAGTTTGTGAATTTTTTACTAGATCTTTTAATATATAGTAATCCACTTTGAGTCTTAAACTGGAGAAAAGGCAAGGTTTAAATATATCATTAACAACCACAACAATCATTATTAATAATATTTCTCCTTTTCCCCTCTCCTTCCCACAATTTCTGAATAAATTTATTTCCCTTCCCTTCCTTCTTTCCCCTTCCCCACATCTATTTGTGCTTATCTTCTCTCTCATTCCCAAGTCCCTTCCTTCTTTCTTGTCCTCTTTCTTCCACCCACAATTTTCCTGGCTACATTTGTCTTTGGGCTTGTTTTCACTGGCCAGAATGCTCTGGACTGCCCCAGGAGCATTCTTATTTTATTTTATTTATTTTATTTTATTTTATGTCTATCCCATCTTTCTCCCAAAAAGGGACCCAAGGCAGCTCACAATATAAAACCACAGTAAAACAGTATTTTTAAAACAATTGAAATAACCTAATTTAAACACTAGAAGATTAAAATTTAAAACATGTAATAGTTAAAAACATAATCTAAATCAACACCCTCCCAATAAAACCATGCTTGCATGGTTTTTGTGCTCTTTTCCACATGTGACAACTCTCTCCACAGTGGCTATTTTCCCCATGCAAACCCTGTTCATCACCTGGCACCACTGCTGAGGTACAGCCATTTTATATACACTGGGTGCCGCGTTCTGTCCACAGAATAACTTGCCTCCACAGCAGCTGTGTTGGGCGACTTTCAGGGACCACATGGGAAAGAGCCAAAAACTTGGAGCAAAAGATCAAGTTTTTAAATTTGGGAAACACTGAAATTGGGGGCGGATGGTTTGGGGGAATTGTAAACAGGACACAGCAAGCCTGGGAGAAAATTTGGAGTAAATAACCCATGCAGGCAAGCCCTAAATCACCCTTTCTCATTCCTCGCTCTCTCTCATCTTTCTCCTTTAACCCCCCATTTCTCCCATCTATAAAAAGGTAAAGGTTTCCCTTGACATTAATGTCTAGTCGTAAATGACTGTAGGCGGTGGTGCTCATCTGTTACTAAGCCATATAGCCAGCACTGTTCAAAGATGACCCCCATGCTCATGTGGCCAGCATGACTGCACCGAATGCTGTTACCTTCCCGACGAAGTGGTACCTATTTACCTACTTGCATTTGCATGCTTTCAAACTGCTACGTTGGCAGAAGCTGGACTAGTGACGGGAGCTCTCCATCATGCAGCACCTGGGCCTCGAACTGCCAACCTTCTGACTTTATGATCGCCAGAACTAACATCTTAACCACTAAGCCACTGAGTCCCTTTCTCCCATCTATACTCATAATCTTTCTTGTTCTTTCCCTCTTTTTTCCAACTATTCCCTCCTAACTCTTGTAATCATAACTGGGATATGTTAGATTCTCAGCATTTTAAGGTTGCAACTCCTGTTAAACTCAATAGGGTTTGCTTCCAAGTAGATATGCATGGATAGGATTAGCTGACCCCTTTAGTGGTCCTCTTCCTCTCCTCCTCCTCCATCATCATCATCATCATCACCAAAAATCCACAAAAAGTCATGGGTGCTGGCTGTGAAAGCCTTCAACTTCACAATAAACAATCATAATGCTGCTTCCTGACGTTATGCCTGCATTTGTGGCTGGCATCTTCAGAGAATGGTGGCATAGTAGGTGTGTGGGGTATATATACTGTGTTATATATACAGGTGTTTGTGGAGAAAGAGTTTCACTTTTAATGGTTTTGTATTGCTGTTTTGTTTTGTTTTTCCCCCTGTACATTATGCATAAAACTTTGGCTAGTAGGTGGAAGAAAAGTGTAAGATATAATGAAACAAACATCATTTGCACCTGTATGCCAAGGCAACACCTGTGGCCAGGAATGCTTTTGTCCAGCTTTGGCTGCTGTGCCAGCTTCACCTGTCAAAGATGACATTTGAACTAGCGAAGCTTATTGACATCCAGATGAGAGCAGTGAAATGTATTCTGCATTTCTTTATAGCTGTATTGCTTATATAAATTCTTTCAGTGTTTACAAATATTATGTGTTAGCTGGACATAGATTTCTCTCCAATACTGTTATCAGACAAAATAATCTTAGTAAATAAGACAGCAACACTGTCTTTGAGTGCTCAGCATATTTTAAATCAGAAATCTGTTTAGTTTTAAAATGCCTTTGACAATGGCCCTTCCAGGTAAATTAGGGGAAAACATGTCAGAATATGATCATTACCACCATTCTATTGATTAATTTTAATTTCACCTAAACATTAGGGCTTCTTTACTGATCCACCCCGTGCACTCCAGTCCTCTGGGAGGAATTTGCTACAGGCTATGAAAACGAGGCTGTCGGCAACCTCCCAGAGGACCTTCTCTGCCACCGCTCCCAGATTATGGAATGGCCTGCCAGACGAGATCCGTCTTATTACCACCTTAAACAGCTGCAAAAAGGCTGTTAAGGTGGATCTCTTCCGGCAGGCCTTTCCTGAATAATTATCCCGGCCCAAGAGTTAGCTAATTCCTCTCCCTTTCTGCGCTGCTGCTGTTGCGATGCTTTTTGTTTTATGTTGTGATTTATTTTAAAATGTTTTTAATTGTCTAAGTTTAATATTTTTAAGGGGTGGGTGGGTTTTGGGGTTGTATGTATTTTATTGTAGTTTTAATTGTTGTAAGCCGCCCCGACTGCGCTCCAGAGGGGCGGGATAGATATTATTATTATTATTATTATTATTATTATTATTATTATTACTGTAAGAATTGTTTGACAGTAGTATAGACTGCCTCAGAGGATGGTGCAGGCTTTCCTTTTTTGGAGATCTTTAAACAGAGTTTGGACGGATATATTTCAGGAGTGCTTTGATAGTGTATTTCTGCATGGCAGGGGGTTTGGCCTCAATGGCTGCCCTTGTGGCCTCTTTCCCTCTATGATCCTAATGCTTTAATGAGCTCAGCAACTTGATTAATAAACAACTCTAATAAAAATTTGTTATTTGTTGTAAGGTTTTACCCCACAATTTCCAGTCTGGTGCATTGTTTTCATAATCTACATTACAAAGAAATTACCAGGAGAGAAAATAAAATAAAAACTTAGAAAAATAGTATGACAGCAGTATATGCATAATGAAATGTATATATTTTCTACAAGATGCCACATCCTTACTAATAAAGCTACATACCAAATAATACAGAAATGCCATAAAAGTTTTAAATAAGTACCATGTTATATAAAATCACTAGTATATCTTAGCTGTAGGAAATGGATATATGTTGGTTTTAATCTCCTTTTTTCAGGGACACCAAGTCACATATATTGTGAAACAACCTCAAATACACTGTGACTATTATTCACACCATCTCTATGGCAGAAAGCACAATATCTGCATAATTTAATATATTATAAAATAAAATATAGCATCAAAATTGATGATTTCTTCTTCTACTCTGCCACAACATAAGGTTATTTTATAATTTGAATAAAGATTGTGAACTGAATAATTAGTTTCTTTTACAAACAGAAATAACATGTCATCATCTAAGCCAGGGGTAGGCAACGGACGTATTCACACAGGCGGCTCTAAAGCCGCCTAGAAGCCCCCTGGAAGCCATCAGGAGTCATTCCGGCGGCGAAAACAGCAGCCGCCGGAATGACTCCTGATTGCCTCCGGCAGAAGCGCCTGTAATTCCTTTTTAAAAAAGGAATTAAAAAGATGGCGCTAAAGCCAGCTAGCGGCAGGGATGGCGCAGGGATTGCGCAACATGGGGCGGGGCTTGCTGCGACGTAGTTTGAACACGTCGAGCAAGACCCCGGAGTGAGGTAGGGATGGCGCAGGGATGGCGAAGGATGAGGAGGGGCTTGCTGCGACGTCATGTGAACTTTTCCTGCACAGAGCCGGAGTGGGGCCAGATGGAGGTAGGAACGACTCCCTTTTTTGCTCTGTGTGAAAACGTCCAACCTTTTTTCTGCCTGGGTCAGTCCTGTGAAGTCCCTCCCGTCGCTGGGCGGAGGGGGGGGGATGGCGGTGCGCGCACACACATGCGTGTGCACCCCCTGCGCGCCGCCGCTGCCGCCGCCACCACCGCCACCTCTGCCTCTGCGCAGCTGCCTCCACGTGCGCCACCGCCACCATTTTGGAAATCAAAATGGTGGGTGCAACGTGTTTGCGCATGCACAGTACTCCTGCGCATGTGCAAACGAGTTGCGGCTACCACTCGCGGCTGCCATTTAAATTTTCAAAATGGCGGTCGCAACTCGTTTGCACATGCGCAGCAGTACTGCGCATGCACAAACGTGTCGCGACCGCCATTTTGATTTCCAAAATGGCAGTTGTGGTGCGCGCAGGCGCACGGCAGCAAAACCACGCGCCGGCGGTGGCAGCCTTCCGCCTGGGCCGGTAAGTCCAGGGACCTAGGCCTTAACCGGCCCCCGGGCTGTAGGTTGCCGGTCCCTGATCTAAGCTATTCAGATATAAACCACAATTAGTATTTGGCTGTCAACAACAACAGCAACAACAAACCACTGGATCAGTTTCTTTCTCTCTAAGATTAAAATGTCACAAAGCTCACAATGGGCTTCTGTACTGACTCACTGAAATGTTTATCAGGATACTTTTCATTTTGAGGGTGGCCATTCCTCCAGCTGATGGATCACTGCTGATGGCATACAGAGGTGGTACAAGTCAGTAGCTACTCTAGGTTTGTTGCTGTTGTTGTTAACTGCCCTTGAGTCAATCTCGACATGGCAACCCTGTGGATGAGACATCTCCAAGACTCCCGAACCTCCACTGTTCTGCTTAGCCTCCATAAATTCTATTCTAAGTACTGACTTCACAAATGATCTCTTATAGCTACAGTAACTTTAATCACAAATTATGCTTCAATGTGCAAATGCACAATTTTCTTGCTCCCAAAGTAACGAGTATTAGATGATACAATGGTAAATTAGTTGTTATGGAAACATTAAAGCTCAAAGCATTAGGTCTTAAATTTTCTTTGAAGGCACACAACAACAACAACAACAACAAATGCTTCTTCATGTTAGGAAAGAAACAGTATGAGTCTCACAGAGGAATGGGAGGTGGGTAGGAATATAACTGCTGTATACCACTTCTCTCTTTAAAAGGCAAGCTCACAGGGTTTCAGTACCAGCAGGTTTTTTTTTTTTGGGGGGGGAATAAAATTTTGGGCAGAAGCTAAGGGTAACAGGTAGGGCCTAATCCCCCTTTCCCCTGGGTCTATTTCCATTAAGTTTTATATTTCATAAAAATTAGATGTAACTCTCTTTGTTCCAGAAGATTTTAACCAATGACTTGTCAAGAAAGATGTCTCTGTGTATTGCTGTTTCCTGTATTCAAAAATGACAAAGATGGAGGCCTTCATAGTCCATTCTTATTTTACATTTGGAGCAAGGCAAAGCAGTGGAAGAAAAATAGTCAGTATATCTTAACAGCAGGACCCCAAATAATGAAAAAACCTTTACTAATAAAATGAACTACTGTACTGAGATGGAGCAGCTAAGTACCTTGAGAACAGCTGGAGAAATTATACAACTTCCACTCATAGATTATTGCTTACCATAGCTGACAGTGTTCCACATACAAAGTTCAGTGGATTAAGTATGTGTCAATAAGTGCCACTCTGGAGCTTGTATTCATTTAAAACGAAACAGGTCATTCAAATCAACAATCAGATATCTTAGATGGACAAACCTTTCCAAGCCTCTGATCTAAACAGTGTTTTTCCAGTCAGCAAGTTAGAAAACTGATGGACAAAAACAAAGTTATGAGGGAGAACATATCATCCAAGGAGAAATCTCTACTTAAATCATCTTCAAGGAGTCTGATGTGCTTCACTTTGCTCTAGCAAAATGACTTATATCAAAGCAGACTATGGGCCTAAGCAGACGACTAAAACAGTCGTCTTGGAGGCCCGGAAGAGGAGGAGCCACCGCACGCGCGGCGGCCCTTCCTCTTCCTGAGGTCGCCCTGAGCGCTTCCGGGCCACCGCACGCCGGACGCGTTCAGGGCGACCTCCCTCCACAGCGTCCGGACGTGCTGTGGAGGATAAGTCGCAAAAAGGGCGCCCGCCGCTTTTAGGGCGCTCTTTTTGCGACTTATGAAAGGAGTGCCTTTTTGGCGCTCCTTTCAGGGTCGCCGGGGAGGCGCCGCGGTGAGGCTGCCATAGCCCCGCGGCGCTCCGGACCAGGGCGCTCCAAACGCCCTGGTCTGCATCCCCCCTTAGACAACTTTAGAAAAGGTATTAGAGACAAGAAAGAGCTGTAGTATGTCAGTTCCACTGTCTGTTATGAAATAGCATAACAGTTAAGTGACACTTGCACAGTTAAGTGTCACAGTTTCTATAGGAACTATAGTACCTGTTTTCATGGTAATATAATGAATTTCTCTCCCCACCCCCGTTAGGCAAGGCTTTCTGATATCCCTGCTTTAAATTTTTAGCTTCAAGGCTTTTAAGTACTTTAGAAAAGCCACAGCACAATAACTAGAAGCCATCTGAGAAATTAAACTTTCTAGTGCATTCCTTGCCTCAAGGCTCAGCTTGATTTCTTTCAGTGTTTCTCATTATAACTCAAGAGTCTTTATGCAAAAACAAAACAAAACAAAACAAAACAAAAAGGAACAAAATACTGCCCACACCAGTGGTCAACTTGCACAATTATAGGTTTCAAATCTCAGTAGAAATTACATTAGAACAAAAACAGTTGGAACAAGTTAATGAGAACCACTACAAAAACATATGTAAGATATATAGTTGCTTACCAGAATTTCCCCCCTGTAGATACAAGCAAGCTTTTATTCACCACATTTTCTCAAGAGCTTCTGTCAGATTGTTTCTGCAATAAAAGAGAGACCAGCTCAGTTATTTACTTCCATCTTGATTTGACACACATGCTCAATACATTAGATGCTTCTGACAGATTTCCTTTTTAAAAATGCCAGGATTGGGTTACCAAGGGAAAGAGAGAACAGGGGGTAATGAAGACGGCACATCTCTCACAAATACTCCTTTTTTGCTGTGAAATACATATGCCTGGAGAGTCTACAGCCATCAAACTTAATTGGCAAAGGGGGAAAAAAACCAAAACAAAAAACCCCCAAACCAAACCAAACCAAACCAAACCAAACCAAACCAAAAACCCGTATCATTTAAAAACAACAAAAATAATTTTTAAGGTATGAAATTACAATGCCAATAAAATGTAAACATTCATTTTTGTTAATGAACTCCATGTAATAATCAAGCAGAAAATTATAAATTGGCTACCTTTCTAAATAGCCACAGTTTAGCACCATGTGTATGAGTGCAAAAGTGTCTTCTTGTGGCATGGATTTACATACTTCCCTTTCCCTGATTTTCCTCAATTGCCAAGAGCAGAAATAAACCAGACTATACTTCCATTCTAGCAGCCTCTTAGCTTGTTACACACAAATCAAGAATTGTGGCTTAAAATAAATCCCAGGTTGTTAAACAAGCAATACAAGCCAAAGTTTCTTGTTTCCCATACTGTAACACTCCAGAAAAGTGAACTGATTAGATTATTGTCCAAATGTGGCCAAATTGGACCATGTGTAAAAAAGCAGCTGTAGGGATCAAAGTCTGAAAATTCCTTTTCCATGTCACCCAAATTCTTGGTGCTTTTGCTACTTCTTTTTGTAAAAACAGCAAGAAGCAGTTTTATGCTACAGTACAGCCTTTCACAATTTTACTGCACCTGCTAACTGGAAACAATATATGAAAGCAGGATAGAGGTACATGATGTAACTCAGGAAGTCTAGAAAGTAAGAAGAGTAAGATGGACAAATGCCACTATTTTTCCAAGGCTAACTAAATTCCTCTTGACAGCTACTCCAGTTCTTCCCCTAGGATATATACACAGACAGAACAGCATGCAATATAGGCCAGCAGCCCTGTCAAAACAATTTTTATTATAATAATCATAGGGAGAAAGAAAAATCTGTGTCTTGTGCTTATATAAAAATCTGATGGACACAACAAGTAAGATCTTGGAGGATCTGGGCTTCAGTGGGAAGTGGTGCAATGCCAATTAAGACTTTACAAATCAAAGAATTGTGCAAAGAAAACCAATTTTAATACCTTCCCAACAGTGCAAAACTGTTTCCCCAGCAAGCAGTGATAAAAACATTGTTTAGGATCCTTTGAGAAGCTTTCTAATAAGTAGCCTTGTGAGGCAGCAAAAAAACAAGGAAGAAAAGGGAGAAGAATGAAATGTGGCAGCACCTTTAAGACTAACTAGTTCTTATTTTTAAATGAGTTTTTGTGGATATAAACCCACTTTTTTGGATGCCATATTGACTGAACATTATTGTATGCATTTGAAGATACGATCCTGTTTGCTCCATCTGTTGACTTATGACAACCCCACACTCAAGAGGTGGTTTTGCCAGTCCTTCCTCTGAAATATAGCCTAAGCTATATTTCAAACACTCATTTCAACCACAGGCCCTCTTGGGCTGCATGCTACAGCACTCCAGCAATTTTCTTCTTTCATACTTGCTATTCTATTTCTTGTGAAAGCAACAACAGCTAATGGCCCCTGTGTCAGTACAGGGTGATGAATCACTCCCCTGAATTTTAATGTATATTTAGTGTTTTCAAGGAGCTGAACCCATTTTAGGGATATGGTCCAGCACCTTTAGAGTTCAGGTTATAATTTAGAGTGAATTCACAATTCTATGGACAAGGAAGCTGCCAGCTGCCACTGGTTGAGAACAGCTTATCTCACAGGAATGTGGGAAGGTGGTGATCAGTGCAGAATATTGCAGAAGAGCCTCTTCTTGAAGTGAACATTTTTATATGCCATTTAACCACTGGTGGCGCAGTGGTTAAATGCCAGGACTTTAGCCAAAATGTTGTGAGTTCGATCCTGCAGGGCTCCAGGCTGACTCAGCCTTCCATCCTTTCGTAGGTCAGTAAAATGGGTACTCAGCTTGTTGGGTGCAATTGGCTTACAGACTGTAAACCACTTGGAGAGTGCCTAGCACTATAAAGCAGTATAGAACTGTAAGTGCAATTGCTATTGCTATATTAGTGCTTCTCAAAACATAGGTCTGCATTTAGTGGGATTTATTCCCTGGTCTGTATGGATAGCCTCTATGTTTTCTGAACTACAACAAGCAAAACTAGTAGTTCAACAACACTGTGTTGTTGTTAGTTTAATAGAGGAATATAAGATTTTTGCAGCAAGGTACAAGAATTTGTGTATCATTTTAGTACAAAAAGTGAAGAGCTATTATCCGCATTCACACAAAAGACAGGAGTAGTATTTTCTTCTATAATGCTACAGATTCACTTATTCTTGGAGGTTAGATTGCCATGGCAAAAAAGATCAGCATCTATAAAAATCAGCCAGGTGGTTTAATTCTATTGTTTTTCTTCCATATTTAAGATATGACAGATGACATCATACTACTGTACTAACAGAAAACAGGAAAGATGGAACGATTACTGAAGAAAGTCAAGGTAGAAAGTGCAAAGGCAAGTTTACAGCTGAATAGTAATAAAGCAAAAATAATGGCCACAGATTATTTACATAGATGTAGATGATGAAGACATTTAAATAGTTCAAGATTTTCGATACCTTGTCTCAGTCATTAATCAGAATGGAGACTTCAGTCAAGAAATTAGAAGAAGGCTGCTATGAAGGAACTAGACATACCGTATTTTTCGGCATATAAGACGCACCCAATTTTAAAGGAGGAAAATCTAGGAAAAAAAGATTCTTAATAAAATACAGTCAGAGGACGCCTCCGACCCAGGCATCCGCCCAAGGAAAGCAACCAGGCTTTCCTTGGAGGGATCCTGGGGTTTGAGGCATCCTCCGACCCACGGAGGACGCCTCAGACCCACGGCATCCACCCAGGGAAAGCAACCAGGCTTTCCTTGGAGGAACCCTGGGGTCTGAGGCGTCCTCCCACCCACGGAGGACGCCTCAGACCCTAGGATCCCTCCAGGGAAAGCAACCAGGCTTTCCTTGGAGGGACCCTGGGGTCTGAGGCGTCCTCCGACCCACGGAGGACGCCTCAGACCCTAGGATCCCTCCAGGGAAAGCAACCAGGCTTTCCTTGGAGGGACCCTGGTGTCTGAGGCGTCCTCTGACCCACGGAGGACGCCTCAGACCCACGGCATCCACCCAGGGAAAGCAACCAGGCTTTCCTTGGAGGGACCCTGGGGTCTGAGGCGTCCTCTGACCCACGGAGGATGCCTCAGACCCACGGCATCCACCCAGGGAAAGCAACCAGGCTTTCCTTGGAGGGACCCTGGGGTCTGAGGCGTCCTCCGACCCACGGAGGACGCCTCAGACCCACGGCATCCACCCAGGGAAAGCAACCAGGCTTTCCTTGGAGGGACCCTGGGGTCTGAGGCGTCCTTCGACCCACGGAGGACGCCTCAGACCCTAGGATCCCTGCAGGGAAAGCAGCCAGGCTTTCCTTGGAGGGACCCTGGTGTCTGAGGCGTCCTCTGACCCACGGAGGACGCCTCAGACCCACGGCATCCACCCAGGGAAAGCAACCAGGCTTTCCTTGGAGGGACCCTGGGGTCTGAGGCGTCCTCCGGCCCACGGAGGACGCCTCAGACCCTAGGATCCCTGCAAGGAAAGCAGCCAGGCTTTCCTTGGAGGGACCCTGGGGTCTGAGGCGTCCTCCGGCCCACGGAGGACGCCTCAGACCCTAGGATCCCTCCAGGGAAAGCCTGGTTGCTTTCCTTGGGTGGATGCCTGGGTCGGAGGCGTCCTCCGACCCAAGCATCCGCCCAAGGAAAGCCTGGTTGCTTTCCTTGGGGCAATGCTGGGGTTGGAGGCGCCCTCCGACCCCAGGATCGCCCCAAGGAAGCTTTCCATGGGGCGATGCTGGAGTCAGAGGCGTCCTCCGACTCCAGCATTGCCCCATGGAAAGCAATGTTTTTTTCCTTGGGGTGATCCTGGGGTCGGAGGAGTCCTCCGACCCCAGGATTGCCCCAAGGAAGCTTTCCATGGGGCGATGCTGGAGTCAGAGGCATCCTCCGACTCCAGCATTGCCCCATGGAAAGCAACGTTTTTTTCCTTGGGGTGATCCTGGGGTTGGAGGAGTCCTCCGACCCCAGGATCGCCCCAAGGAAGCTTTCCATGGGGCGATGCTGGAGTCAGAGGCGTCCTCCGACTCCAGCATTGCCCCATGGAAAGCAACGTTTTTTTCCTTGGGGTGATCCTGGGGTCGGAGGAGTCCTCCGACCCCAGGATCGCCCCAAGGAAGCTTTCCATGGGGCGATGCCTGTCCTCCGACTCCAGCATTGCCCCATGGAAAGCAACGTTTTTTTCCTTGGGGTGATCCTGGGGTCGGAGGAGTCCTCCGACCCCAGCATGGTCCCAGGGAAAGCAACGCTCCTTCCCCCTGTGGTCCTCGGTGGTTCAATGGGCTGCTCGGCCTCCGATCCCAGGAGCAGCCCATTGAACCACCGAGGACGAGCGGCGGCCTCGGAGGGGAGCTACATTCGGCCTATTAGGCGCACCAACTTCCCCACCGCCATTTTGGGGAAGAAAAAGTGCGTTTAATATGCCGAAAAATACGGTAATCTTGAAGTGTAAAGACATATAATTGAATACTAAAGTGTCAGATTATGACTCTAGGGACCAGGGTTTGATTCCCAGCTTGGCCATGAAACCCACTGGGTCACCTTGGGCAAGTCACATGCTCTCAGCATCAAGGGAAGGCAATGGCAAATCTCCTATGAACAAATCTTGCCAAGAAAACCCTATGATAGATTCATCTTAGGGTTGCCACAAGTTTGAAATGACTTTAAGGCACACAACAACAAACAACAAATTAAAATTGTTCATGCCATCATATTTCCAATTTTTATGTATGTTTGTGAAAGCTGAAAAGTGAAGAAAGCTACTCAGGAAGAAAATTAACTAATTTGAAATGTGGTGCTGGAGAACAGTTCTGAGGAAACTGACTGTTGAAAAACAAATACAGTACATGGGTCCTATAGCAAATCAAGACTAAACTCTTTCTATAAGTTTAGCATGTAATTTGTTTTAACTGTTGTAGTAATTTAATTCTATTTTAATGTACTATTCTTGTATATTTTAAATTGTATTTTTTAATGTTGTAAGCCACCCTGATTCCCAATCCTGGGAGAAGGGCTGGATGATGATGATGATGATGATGATGATGATGATAGCAGCCAAGACAACCAAACTGTTGTACTTTGGACACATCATGAGAAGGCGTGACTTGCTAGAAAAGCCAATAATGCTTGGCAAGGTAGGAGGCAGTAGGAAAAGAAGAAGACCGCACGACAGATGCATAGACTTAATCAAGGAAGCCATGGGCCTGAGTTTGCAAAATCTGACCAGGGCTGTTGATAATAGGGAAACTTGGACATCTCTCATTCATAGGGTCACCATAAGACAACTTGTTGGTAGTGAACAACAACCCCCTTGAATCTGTAGCCTAAACTGGGTATGTTATCTACATGTGATTTTCAAAAGTCACTGATCACTTGTTTTGAGCTGTTCTCAGATGCCACTCCAGGGGAAAATAAAACGTCCATATTCTTACATGATGAAATAAACTGCATCGCTGAAATGATGTCTACTTATGAATGGAAACAGCATCAATTACTGATTGCTACTGATTCCCCTTCCTTCTTCCAGCCTACTGCCACCTTCCCCCATCCACCATCTCTGGTGGATTGAGAAGATGAGAAAGGTCCATTGTATGAATGGGTGAAAACAGATGTAGTCATCAGTTCTTATGTGAAGCAGAAATGAGGGTGGTCACTCTGACCTTAGAACTAGAAAGAATAAGAAAAGTTAGAACAAATTCTTTAGTCTGAGAGAGATTAGTTACAGGAGTTCATTCTTGCATTTTCAGTTACTGGACTAGAATTTTCTCTTTGTCCTGAGAGGAGCCTCTTGACTGTGCAAGACAGATCAGCTTTTGCTGTTCTATTCAGCTTTTCACAAGCCCATTTAATTAGAAGTCAACTGAGGGTAGGTAAAAGGATATTCAAAACCAAACCAAAAGAAGTATTGATGCAGACTAAGCTCTTTGCTTCCCAAAGTTAAACTGACCTCAATTCTCCATGCTTAAATTTAATCATATCTATGAAGGCTGCTTAACTGATCTAACATCATTTCCAGTGAGCAGGGCTTGGGCCCTTTTGTGGTTCCATTGGATATCCTCTGTGGTTTTAAGACAGTTATTTAAAAAGATATTCCAATCAATTTATTTTGTTATGTCTGAGATTGAATGATTCAGCAGTAGATAAATCCCATACTTGTTGAACTGTTTACAATAATATGAGAAAGGGATAATCAAGAACTACTTCTTATCAACACTAGGTTAATTTTTCTACTCTTTTGGTCAAATCCCCATGAGCAGCAACACTAAATTTTAATTAGCCTACAGCAAACAGATGTTTAACTGAAAACAAAGTTTGCAGGCTCAAAGTGCATTAGGGTTATTTCAATTATCACTAAATGTATAGGGCTTGATCATTATATCCTGTTTATATAATTACATTGCATTTATATAAATTCATATGAATTGCATTTATATAAATTGTTTTGTCACTAGTCCCAGCTTCTGCCAACCTAGCAGTTTGAAAGCATGCAAATGCAAGTAGATAAATAAGTACCACTTTGGTGGGAAGGTAAACAGAGTTCTGCGCAATCATGCTGGCCACAGGATCACAGAGTAGTCTCTGACAATGTTTAGTAATGGAGATGAGCACCGTGCCCTATGGTCAGACACTACTTGACAACCTTGTCAATGGGGAATACCTTTACCCAGGGGTAGGCAACCTTTCTCCTTTAAGGGCCGAGGGACTTCATCTCCCAGAATCCCAGGAGCTATTGGCTAACATGGGATTATTGGCCAACGTGGCTGAGGCTTCTGAGAGATGAAGTCCCTCGGCCCTTAAAGGGGAAAGATTGCCTACCCCTGCCTTTACCTTTTATCATCAAATTTGTCATGACCTGCTTATTAAGCAGATACTGTCTTTGGATTTTATTTTGTGTTGGTTTTATTATTGTGGAGTAATTTAAGTTTCCTAAGGCTTCAGCCTTTTTAAGGAAACAAAAATATTTAAATATCAAAATAGGAAAGCCAAGCCTGTTAGAGTCTGGCTTTAAATTAGGAGAGTAGCAGAAATGTGCCTTTGCCTAACTATGCTTCTCTAAAAACTAAGACTGACTCCAAAAAACAACAAACATATAGTTTGTAGTTTAAAACAATGGGTTTAAGCTATATTTACATGAAAGGTTATATCTTACTGTAACTAGTGAATAGTTTAGGTAAAGAGAAATGTTTATCTCACTATCTTTCAAAAGAAAACTGAGAGAGCAGGAAGATGGAGGACCAACAGCTCAGTTGAAAATCTTGAGAAAGAATGTGTGTTAGTCCCAAAGAGGGAGTGACTTAAGTCACATGGTTAGTTTTTGAATGAGAGAGGAGGGGGAGGAAATCCCTATCTATCTAAGGAGGGGGAAAGAGAATGCAAAGATTTTCCAACAATTATGGCTTGTACCCAAATGTAATGGAGCTACTTTGAAAAAGACTAGTGTTGTACCATCAGAAATATAATGAAAGTTATTGTGCCATATCCATTTAACTTCCACAAATTATTCTAATACTTTTCTTCTTTTATTTTTCACTGATACTATAGATTTTTTTCACAAAGAAAGTACATTTATATCTAAATAAAACATTCAAATACCAAAATTATTATACATAATGGTACTATATCCCATGAAAAGCTGAAAAAACTGCAGTAAGAAGCCCATTTCTTAATGGAAAAGGCACCATACCATTCTTTGATTACATGGGTTCCAAAATATGAAAGAAAAACATATTTGATTACATGGCTTCCGAAATATGAAAGAAAGACAAAGTGCTGTAAGCTATATTTCAGAGGAAGGAGCTGACAACACCACCTCTGATTATTCCTTGCCTAAGAAAACCCTATACAATCCATGGGATCACTATGAGTCAGCAGGCGACTTGTAAGCACATACACACACACTGGAGAACAAACCACAGAAGCAACTCTCACATCATCAACAGAGCCTGCTAACCTAGTTTGGTCCACAGTGACCTCTAGTACTCCATTCAGTCATGATCTTAAATCCATGAAGAGAAGGAACTTCTACAGTGGGCCTTTGGTATCCTCTGGGTTTGGTTCCAGGACACCCTGTGGACACCAAAATCTATGGATGCTTAAGTCTTAAATACAATGACATGGTAAAATGGTATCCTGTATATAGAATGGCAAAATCAAGGTTTACTTTTTGGAACTGGTATCTTTTTGGAATATTTTCACAGCATGCATGGTTGAATCCATAAAGAATCTGTGGATACAGAAGGCCAACTGTATTTAATATTTTCAAGAATGGCATCAGAAGAGCAGAAACATATCAAAAGCATCAGACATGTGTCTCTTGCATTCTCCCTATCACTCCAATATAGGTGCACATCAGCTACAATCAACTGCAAGAAGGCTCAAGTCAGAAAGGAAGTTGAGGAGGACCAGGCACCTTACAGGCAACCCTATATTAGCTTATCCATATATGATATGCTTTACAGTGTGTATGGATCATCTTTTCCCACCTGGCAAACTTTTGCAGGGATGTAGTCAGGCCCACTATATTCATCAGTGTCAGTCAGCTTTCCTAGAGCCTGTACATCATTTGCATGGGCTTCTAAGTGGCCAACAAATTGGCAGCTGGGGATGGTGGTTTTGAAGTGTATCATTATTTGTTAGTATGTATTTGACATAGGGCTGGATCCAGTTTGGGAAAGATAGGGCTTAGTAGCCTCCTACTTTCCTTTCCTATATCCCATCATGGGACCTTGGAGGTGCAGGATAACTAGGTCAGACTGAGCTGGGAGACCATAGGGGCCTCCTTCACTGATGTGACATTGAAACAGGTCATGGCTGTAGCCCATGCAGATTCCATCCACTATGTCACTACAGGCTTGCTCCCCAACAGACAGGCAGGAGGTCGGGCACATCAAATAATAGGCAGATTGCCCAACATCTGGATCTGCTGCCTCATGCTCTAAGCTTATACAGCTGCAAACCTCTTTTTCTTTTATGTGGGGTTTGTGAATTCTCATCACTGCATCCTTGCCTGCCACTCAAACTAGACCTGCAATGATACCATTTATTTTGACAACAAAACCACAGAGTTGGAAGAAACCTAGCTGTAAGAAAGCATTCAGTTTTATTTTTATATATTTCACTGCTGAGCTGGAAATGTGTTTTGGTTTAGTTTGCTTAGTTATGTGGGAGTAAGAGTAAAAAGGAGAGCCAGTGTGGCGTAGTGATTTGAGCATTGGCCGATGACTCTGCAAACCAGGATTTGATTCCCAGCCCAGCCACAAAACCCACTGGGTGACCTTGGTCAAGTCACATGCTCTGAGCTTCAAGAGAAGGCAATAGCAAATCTCTACTGAACAAATCTTGCCAAGAATACCCCTTAGGGTTGCCGTATGTCTGGAACAACTTGAAGGTACACAACAAGAGTAAAAAGGTAGAGGAACCAATTTCCCCTCAGATCCAGATATGTTGGATTATAATTTTGATCATCTTGAGTTGCCATATAACCTGACTGGGTGAAAATGACCCAAACTATCACTTGTCTCTTGGGACTGACCAAATCTTTTGCTCTTACAGGATCCAAGAGAAATGTGTACTCAGTATTCTGCCTAATAATTTTGTGAGAAGCAACCTGGCCTTGTCCTTTCGTGTGTTTAGCTAATGAGTGAAGTTGCATACCTTATGATTGACATTTTCATAGATTTACAACTTGAGATTTGACCTGCCTTGATTCCAATTCTTATCTCTATGGCTTAATGCTAACATTTTGGAGGCTAGTCTAACTTTTGGGGAACAGTCTTGCTGAGGTTTGCAAAGACCACCCAGAAAGCAATGGAACAATTACAGTGTGTGTGTGTGCGCGTGCGTGCATGCAGAGCTGCAAAATGCAACAAAAGCTTATAGTATCACAATAAGGTGTTCAGTATTTAAGGAATCATTGATTTTACTCCCTTTTTTTTGGCATGACTTGATATTAACACTTTTATACATTTTACATGATTTCTAGGGAGAAAAAAGAAGTTCTGTTTTTATTAAGTCCAGCTAGGGTTAGGGTTACCACCTTTCACCTTCTCTCTTCTCCCCACTGCTGCTTACTTCACTTTGTCTCCTTCTCCCTCTGAACCTTGTTTTGCTACAGCAGCATTGCCTTTCCTGCTTTCTATTTAAGTTGGCATTTGACACTTGGTGCTCCTTTACACAGCACACAACACCATGAAATGAGGCAAATCATAAAAAAGTGAAGAGAAGATGGGAGGTGTAGCAGTGGGAGGAAAACATAGCACAGGTTATTCATTTATACCTTTTCTTTCCCCCAATGCCAATGGCTGTGTGCCTTCTAACTTATAGCAACCCTAAGGTTGCTATAATGGGGTTTTCTTGGAAAGTTCAGAGGGCAGTTGCCTTTGCATTCCTCTGAGGGTGAGAGAGTGTCACTTGCCCAAAGTCATTCAGTGAGTTTCCATGGCCAAGCAAGGGTTGGAACCCTGGTCTCCAGAGTCATAGTCTAACACTCAAACCTCTTTACCACACTGGCTTTCCTGTTCTGAGCTTACAAAAATACCGAGCTTACAAAAATTAAAACAAATGCAGTTAAAAACACTTACAAACTCTTAACAACAGAATTGAAACCATTTAAAACAACCCCATTAAAAAAAACACCCAGCAAAGCAGTACACAGTTTAAAGCCCCCATAGTTTATTCCTAAAAGCCTGCTGCTTGCCAATGGAAAGAGAACAGCAAAGAGCCATACTAGGTTCCCTAGGAAGGGAGTTCCAAAGTTTGGAAGCAGCCACCAAGAAGGCCCCTCTTTCATATGTTCTTAAGGGATGAAGGGATGAAGGGAGGATAAGAGGTGTAAGCAGTGGAGCACAAGAAGCAAGGGAGGGCAGCATTGCAAGGGTGCAATGTGAGTCAAGGGAGAGAAAGGATGGAGATGGAGTGGATTTGGACTTGCATCTCCTCACTCTAACTTCAGCATTCTACTGTACTTGTTCTCTCATGCCACTTGTTCTCTGTACTTGTTCTCTTATGATACCATAAAAATGGTATCAAAGGCAAAACATGGTGGTAGGAAAAATGCAGCAATTACTGTTAAATGTACATAATTATAATGCAAATACAAACAATATGCATCATTAGAATAATTTGCATCATATGCATATTAGATACCCAAATCTGAAGGACTGGAATATGGCAAACCTACCATCATGCCCTGCCAGCATGGACTATGGGCTGGTAGTAAAATGACCAATTAGGCTGGGTTTCAAGACTATTAAAGTCATCATAATGGCCAATTCGTGTGGGTTTCAAGGTTTAGAAAGTGATGCAACATAAGCTTACATTGCATTCATCCTCTTGTCTAAACTTTCAAAATTTCTAAAGAGCAGGTGTGACTGCTTTGTATTTCTTATTTAAATATCATATACTTCTGTCTTCTTCTGACACCTTGCCAGGACACAGTTCTCAACATTAGGGAGTACATGACTCGCTAAACATAGTAGAACTCAGAGTAAATATACCCAGAATTGTGCTAGGTTTTTGATTGATGGATCAATTCTGAATGAGAAAGGGGTGGAATTGCTGTCTGTCCATCAAAATGTGTGTTTTTCAAAGAGGAGTCCCACATGCTACACCCCACACTAGTTTTAAAATTCAACAGCACTTTAATATGTGTGTGTTATGTATGTGTAACGTATATTATTTCCCCCAAGATAACTTTCAAATTCTGCTGGACACATGAATGCAGGCAAGCCTCAAATAACTTTCTACATCAGCATTACTAACATTCTTGCAGTGGTGAAAAGTTCTTCCACTGTCCAAAATTTCCAAACTGAATGCTCAATATATTTGCTGTCTATTAGGAAGATACTATTTTGTTGTTCTATTGAAGGGATGGGCAACTGCAAACAGGGTAGGGGGCATTTGTCCTTTTTGTCTCTGTTTGGTGGGCCACAGCAGTGCATTTCAGTGCACCCAAAGTGACGTTATGTCACTTCTGGCTGCCATTTGGTCAATTTTTGACTGATTTTTTTCTTCTTTTGGTCTGTTTTGAGGAGGCTTGGGATCCCAGGGGTTGGGGAAGTAAACTGTTGCTTTCAAAGTGGTTTTGGGAGATTTGGGGTAGTTTGGAGGCAATTTTTTTAATTGGGGGGATCTGGGGGCTTTGAGGGGCTTCTGGGGGTGTCCCACAGTATGCATGTTACTCACCACTGTTCTACAGCAAATCTGCCTATTATTAAAGCAGAATAGGCTGCAAACGTATTGTGTGTCTGTGTGTGTGTCTGTGTTGTGTATTGCAGAAGCATCTCTGAGTATGGCATCCATACTTTCCCAACAATTATCTCTTGTAATGATTTTTTTGGGGGGAGGAGGGCTGGATGGCAGTCACCATTTCAAAAATCTGTAAAACATCTCTTTCTAGACATAGCAATGAGGCAAAAGGAATAAGTTTTCAATTCCACAGAGGAACATATGGGACTGAACCAAACTGTAAATAGTCTAGTAAAAAGGAAACATGCAGGAGGTGTTATAAAAGTGATGTTTTGATAAGATGCAATTATGACACAGGATGGGTCACTGTTAGGCCATTTTGATACAGAAGCTGAACCAAGTGTAATGGCCCTTTAGTGTGTTTAATATGTTATTTAAATTAAATTAAAGTAAAAATATTACTATCAAAAATATAAGTGAAACAAATGGAAGAATTTTTCTTTTGAAAAATGTTTTCAATAAAGGCTGATCATTGAATGTTTTTGAAATACTGTATTCAGTCACACATGAAAGGACTGGATCTCAGTTCTGCAGATTACCACCAGAGATAATTGAGTCAAATTTAAGCAATAGTCGTTTCATTAATTTTACCTGAGAATTACCAAATTCATAACTTTGCAAAAGAGTGTTTATGTGTTTATTTCAATGCACTTGACAACACAGCACAATCTATGAAAGGTTTCCATTGGATAAGTCTATGTAAATGAATGATAGCTGGGCAAAAACATTGCTTGCAGGTACTTACATGTCTTCAGACTATTAAATCATTCTTCTACAGCATAAGTTTAGAATTGGATAGAACATTAACTTGCTTTGCAGACTGCCAGAAATAGTGCAAATTGAGTCCACTTTAAGGGTTAGGGTTAGTGCTAGGGAGTCATGGGAATTGTTTTTTTTCTGTGACATTGAGCCTTCTCTGTCAGAGAGCTCTGGTGCCACAATAAAATACAGTTCCCATGATTCCCTAACCCTAATCCTAATCCTTAAAGTGGACTCAATTTGCACTATTTCTGGCAATCTGCAAAGGCCCTAAAGGAGAGGCCCATGCTGAATATTCCTTGTGCTTTGGAATGAAAAGTAGTGTTTGGAGGAGAGACTGAGACTATGCTTCAAACTCTATCAATACTTTTCTTCTTGTTATAATTCTTTGTTACCATTGTTTGTCCGTCTTAGTTATGCATCAATGCTTTTTTGTTGTTGTCATGAATTATCTTCTTTCTAGGAAGAGCCATATGGGTACTCTCAACCAACAAGGAATAATGTAGTCATGAAAGTTATGTTATACAGCACTCAGAACCCATCTCTGAAGGCAAAAAAGTAGGCAAAAATGACAAAAAAGTTTTCTGGAGCAGCACTGATGTCCTTTTTAACAGGCAAGCACTTTTACTCTTTTTTGGATCCTCCCCTGTTAAAAAATACTAAAGACTTTTTTTTTGGTTGTTGTTGCTGGTAGAGAGGGGTGTGTCTGTGTCTGTGCATGAAGTGCTTCCCCACATTTAGAACTGGCAATTTGACATGATGCTGTTTGACACCACTTTAAGTGCTATACACTTGTCCCTCCATATTTGTGGCTTTGACTTTTGCAGATTTGATTATTCACGGATTTTATTAATATGTTCTCTCTAGGAATATTTAGGTTCTCCAGCACAACTCTATGGTCAACTTTAGCCAAAAGTTGTACTGAAGGACCAGAGATCCCTAGAGAGAACACTCCACTAGGCATCTGTAGCTCCTCCATCACAATTCTGTGGTCAATGTCTGGCAGGTGTTGACCACAGAGTTGCACTGGAGTACCTAGAGATTCCTACAAAGGTGTTCTCTCAGGTAAAAACATAGTGTTTTTGATATTTGCGATTTTTCCATATTCACAGGGGTTCTGTGCCCCTAACCCCGGTGAATGTGGAGGAATGAGTGTATAGCTCTATACCAGGGGTAGGCAACCTTTCCCCTTTAAGGGCCGAGGGACTTCAGCTCCCAGAAGCCTCAGCCATGTTGGCCAATAGTCCCATGTTGGCCAATAGCTCCTGGCATTCTGGGAGCTGAAGTCCCTCAGCCCTTAAAAGGGAAAGGTTGCCTACCCCTGCTCTATACTATAGAATCTGGAATTGGTAGTTGTAAAAGGTCTTTAGCCTTCTCTGCCAAAGTATGCTGGTGCCTCATGAAACTACAGCTCGCAGGATTATGTACAATTCTGTACAAGTGGTGTGACATGGCATTTTCCCTGGGATTTGTAATTTCCCAAGGATTTTAGCCTTCTCAGGTCTGAAACAGATGGGCAAAATGATGCAGCATTGGGGGTGTGCTGTTTATACAATGCATGCCCCGAGGCTGTAGCAATGAAAAGAACTGGGCCAAGAAGGAGCAGACAGAATCCGCTCCTTCTGGTGGTCCGGTTCAGGGCCACAGTAGCAGCCCAGACTGGTATTGGGCATGTGAGGTTACCACAGTCCCGGTGCGAACAGCGCCAGCGCAGGCTCGCACAGTTCTTTTGGGCCCATCTGTTTTGGGCCTAAGCCAGAAAGTGCTGGTGCCTCACAACAGTACAAAAATTCCAAGAATCTGTAGGTGGGAGCTATGGAAGATAAAATAGAGTCAAAGTGGATTATTTATACAGTGTAGATGCACTTTAGGTCACTTTTAAAAAGCACCTTCACGAGTAACCAACATTTGTCCTGTTCACATATGCCTCAAGTTCACAGCTTGGAAAAATCACTTTTGGGGACAGTAACTTCCAATGGCCTTACTGGCTGGAGGAATTCTGTAAAGTGTAGTCCAAAAATAATATTCCCAAGCTCTGGGTAAATTACAGAAAAATTATAGATGCCATGAGGGAGAAGCTTAAATGCCTGTTCACATTCTAATTACACCTGCCATGAATCACACACAGATATCTGAGTTAAATCAAAAAGTCGAGTCCAGAAGTCCTGATCCAACAGAACCAGAGGTCACAGGAAGCAGAGAGAGAGAGAGAGAGAGAGAGAGAATATCTTTACTGGTGGTGGCTCCCCTGTGGTGTAGCCTCCCCATTAATGCTTTAGGCCAACTCTGCTATTATTTAATTTAATTTAATTATTTTAAGCCGTTGTGAGTTTTTATTGATTTATGGAAATAAGAAACTTCAACTGTATAAACTGAAACTTGACCAACTGAGAATGATGAGTCATGAATATGATTTTTTAAAAGTATAATAAAGTTTGCTGGAAATCATGCTAGAGAATTGGTGTGGAGTAAGATAAATAAGTCATTGATAGTTTATGTTTAAAGAGTGGGGGAATAGAATCTGAACAATCAGTTGGCTAACAATATTAAAACTAAGGTTTCAACATAGCATTTTATAAAATGAGAGCTATTAACATGAACTAAACCACAGTGTAAATTGAGGATGGTAATATAATTAAAGAGACATTTGCCAAAAGAGCACTTTCTCCATTAATGGGTGGGTGGATAACTTAAATGTACAACATAACAACAGCACATGATGAGCTAGCATGAATCACTGGGGATCCATATGCAGCATTTTTGTTGTTTTTGACTGAAATCCTTAATCACAGATTTAGTCATGAATGTGGAACTACATATCATCTAATCTGGCTATTAAGGTAGTTTTGGGGAAGCATTTGCAACTATAGCAATAGTGCCACTATTGTAAACATGATTACCAAACAGTTACAAACCCCTAACTTTTACAGTTCTAAAAGTCTAGCTTATACATTTGTAACTGTTCAACAGGATGCCAGCCCCTATCATCCTCATCCTCATCCCATTTAGATTACTGTAATGTGTTCTACATGGGGCTGCCTTTGAAAATTGCTCAGAAACTTTATCTGGCTAAAAGAGCTTCCACCAGGTTCTTAACTGGGGCTGGCTAAAGGAAGAACACAACTCCCTTTTTGCAACAGTTCCACTGACTACTTCCAGACATAATTCAAAGTGATGGTTTTGACCTATAAAGCCATATACAGCTTGGGTTCAGGCTATCTGAAGGACCGTATCTCCATCTATGAGCCCATTAAGGTTTTAAGATCATATGGAGAGGCTTTCTTCTCCATCCCACCACCGTCTCAGCTTCATTTGGTGGGAACAAGGGAGTGGGCCTTCTCAATGGCTGTTCACAGATTTTGGAATTCCCTCTCTAGACAGGCCAGGCTGGCCCCATCCTTGTTCTCCTTCTGGCAGCAGATTAAAACATTTATGTGCCACCATGCCTTTACAAACTGTTCAGGCTAGGCTCTTGATACTATGTGGTGCTGAGTTTGACATTTTTAAGGATATAATTGTTTAATGCATTTTAGTATTTCTAATTGTTTTAATATATTATTGTTTAATTATATATTTTATACTTTCATTTAGCTTTTGTAGTGTTTTTAATATATATTGTTTAAAATGTTGTTAGCTGCCTAGAAGGAAAGATGAGAGAGATGGGAGAGAGAGATGGGAGAGAAATTAGAAGGGAAAGAAAGGGATTTTTTTTTTATTAGCGTAATAGGATAGAGACAAGTTAATAGGTACTGAAAAAGAAATGATGAAATAAATCCCTCAAGAGTAATTTAGTAAATATATGTTTAAATATATGCTTAATTAAACTTTGTTTATATTGTTTTGATTCTTTTTTGTACTGTTTAAGTATGTTTCAAATTTTATTTATGTGTATGTTGATGTATATAAAAGATATATAGTATATACACACACACACACACACTACATAACCTGTATATAGAAAGGATGTGTGTGTCATTTTTATGTTTAATACGTTTTTTTTAAATGTTGTTAGCTGTTTCTGAGTTCCATTACTGGAAGAAAGGCAGGATATAAAATCATCATCATCATCATCATCATCATCATCATCATCATCATCATCTTTTTATGAAGAACACTGAAATAATTTCAGTATGTGTCAGGTGAACTTTCACTATAAGCTTACTTAAAGAACTCAGAATGTGGAAAAGGAGGTAATCTTGCAGTTACTGGTAAGTAAGACATTTCAGTCATGACCCCCTCCCCCCCATGGACATTTTTTGGGATAAATGTCTCCAGCATTCTCCATTGAACTGTGAACTCTGCCCAGCACTACAGATTATGCACTGTTATGTAATAAAAGTAATCTTGTGGATCTTTATGCAACCCAAACACTATCCACGCACAAGAAATTGCAGAAGTAAAAATTCATTTTAGGGTGGGATGAGGAGTCCTAATGGAAAAGGAGAGAATCCTAAACAAGCCAAGTAAAAGTATGAATGCTTGGTGGGCACAGAATATTGTGGTGTGTATCAGAAAAACTATTTGGGGGGGGGGATGGAGTAATCTGGGGAAAAGGCATGGCTTGTTGGCATGATCACTGAAATTTTTGTTAGATATGTTGCTACGCCTAGTGTTAGACTACGAGTTTGGAGACCAGGGTTCAAATCTTGACTCAACCATGTAAACCCATTGGTGACCTTGGACAAGTCATACTCATTCAGCCTCAGAGGATGGCAATGGCAAACCCCCTCTGAAGAAACTTGCCAAGAAAACCCAGTGATAGGGTCGCCATGACGTGAACAACAAATGTTGCCGCTTGATGTAAGAAAGGTGAGACAAAAACCACTGTTTTCACTATAGGTTTTTAATTAATTAAGCTCTTCATTCTCCATACCAGCCCAAAGAAATGACAATTAAAGGGAGTTTCAGGGGAATAAATCAGATAATGAATGATAGAATTGTGTCAATAATACTCATTTTTTAAAAACAAAAATCGTGTAAAAACTTTATTTATAAAACTAGCACTTGTTTTTTTTAAACATCTAAGCTAACTATATTAAAAAGAATCCTATTTGTTTTACTACAGTTTTCTTTCTGGGTACTAGGGCAGAGTTGATGTGCTCACAGTAAAAATAGGGACATATTACGTGACAGGCACATACTAAGCATTTTGTAGAACAGAACAAACCTCCTATTTATGGGATTCTTTCAATGAATGAACTTATGTTGAAACAGTGAGTTGTTCACAACAGTTTTCATAGACACAAACTGCTCTTGGTGACTCTCTTTTTTTAAGAAACTGCATTCCACAACATGGAAACTCTATTTTTGAATCCCAAAGACTACACAAATTATAAGTATTTGTTCCATTCCCTAGATCTTACCACCTCCTATTATACTCACAGGACATAGGAGCTAACTGTGTTCCTAACACAACTGTGCTGATGTTTAGAACACACAGCACCATTCTTATAATTGAACAGTATTCATATCAGAGTTGACTGCTTGTGGCTTTCACTGTTATATCCTGAAATTGTACTGCAATTTACAGGAACTTGGGGTGGGGAGAGAAGTGAGAAGGCAGTCATTGGTAACTGTTGTGTGGCACTCTGGATTACAACTCTTCCTGCTTCATAACCATCCACGTAAATCTAGCGCAAGAATGTTAGCATGCACAAATCAACTACAAATTTCTTATGATCTGCAGATAAAGCATGCTGTGCAAGTTACCTTCCTATAACTATAGGAATATAGTTGTGCATGTTAATGTAAAAAAATATATATTAAAAATTCATTTTGCAGACCATCCATTTCTCTGAACCTCTCCAACAGCTTGATCTAATTCAGAAGATATTTCTCTTTTCATCTACAGAGAGGTGCTGTAGCTAAACAGATTCTTAAGTTCATGAGCCTAGCTGCATTATTTTTGTTGCATTTATACTGTATCCTTCCATTCCTAAGGCAGCTAATAATAATAAGCCAACAGTTAACAATAACTAGTCCACAAACAAGCAAACAATATCAAACTAAAATTAGGTAAGAGCAGATAAAAACTGACAAGCAGCTAAAAACATAATTAAATTAGAATCATAGAATGAAACACAAAGCAGCAGAGCAAAAACAAAACAATGCACTGCACTTCAGTGCAGTATTAGTAAATGAATCTAAAAACATCCTTAGACAACACATATCTAATACAAGAGCACAAACCGGTACATCTAAATGCCATCTTAAATAGGAAGTTTTTTGCCTGTTTGCGGAAAGAACATAGAAGCTTATGTATACAGTGCCCTGAATTCCTTTTTGCGTTGTTGTTGTGTGTCTTTAAGTCCTTTCCAATTTATGGTAACCCTAAGGGGTTTTCTGGGCCTGAGAGTGTGTAACTTGCCTAAGAGTCATAGTGTAATAACTACACCATGCTGGCTCTCTTTTTGCTTAGATGATGATGATGATGATGAGATGATATATTAGTAACAGTGTTAAGTCTAAAACAATGGTTTAGGGCAAGGAAGTAAAGACACTGAACAAATGTTACACAGACTCTGGAAACAAGTCAGGTTATTTTGTTGTACTGGAATAGTTTTTAATCCTTCAGGTGGCACATATCAGGGAAAATGAATTAATATTAGTAGCTTGTATAAAGCTTTAAACAGAGTTTTAATTTTAGGTACCCAAGAACCACAAATCTAATCCCACTACAGGTTGAATATCCCTTACCCAGAAATCCGAAAGCACAAATGCTCCAAAATCTGAATTTGTCCACGTGGATAGCTGAGACAGTGACATCTTTGTTTTCTGATGGTTCAGTGTACACAAACTTTTTTCAGGCACAATATTATTTAAAATATTATGTATTAAATTACCTTCAGGCTATGTTTATAAAGTATATACAAAACATAAATATATATAAGCAAATATTCCAAAATCCAAATAAATAAATAAATAAATAAATAAATAAAATCTGAAATCCAAAACACGTCTAGTTCCAAGCATTTAAGATAAGGAATACTCAGCTTGTGGCCTTTACAAAGAAAATGATACCAATGAAATGTTTTATGGGGCGGTACAAATTTGAGATTTTTAAATGTTACTATAATAGAAATAGTACAAAAGTCATTTTCTGTATATGATCTTAGAAGTGGTAGATCTATCCCACTTACGCAGTTACAGCACAGTCATTGAGGCAAAGGACAGCCAAATGCAAATTAGGATACTCAATTATTGGCGTGTAATAAGTAAAAAAGGAAATGTGGGCTACCTAATATCTGTTTTGAAGAAGGGTTGGCATCTATGTAAGATAAAATTTGGTTTCAGAAATTTTTAAATTTAACATTTGAGGTATGGCTTTTCAGTGCAGTATTAGTAAATGAATCTAAAAACATCCTCAGACAACAAATATCTAATACAAGAGCACAAACAGGTACATCTACTCTCTTATCTCAACATCTACAATAGGATATCTAGCAACTGCAAAACCTCAGTGTAGAAATTATTTATCATTTCCAACAAAAATGGAATACCAGAAAGCTTTTAGCCTTTTCTGTTTTGAACAGATGGAATCAATGGTTCAACAGGACAGATTTTGAGATATTTCAGAACAAGACAGACCATGTATATGTGGAGCTACATCACTGGAAAATATGCCTCACTGTATGCTTGCTTGCCAGATTTCTTCTGACATCAGAAAAAAAAATTATTACAAAATAATAAAAAAGCAAATTAATGAGAAACTAAGGTTTTTTTTTTATTACAAGGAACAAATCAGTATGTTTCTCAGGAGGTGATTCCTTTGATAGGATGACTCTTCTCAGTGGTTCCTTTTATGTGCTTATCAACAAAATATGTTTCCCAGAGATATTTATCAGGCTCACTTTCTATTGAACTTCCAGAAAATAGTCAGGACAACTTTTAGGCAGGGCTCTTTTGGTTAGTATATTATTTGGTTGTTTCTTTAACACCACCATATTTTTATATTGTGGTCTTGCAATGTTTTGAAAGCAATTTGTCTCCGCGTTCCCCTCTTAATAAGCCTCCTGGATATACCATACATTTTAAACAAAGAAAATAAATAATCTGAGTCATAGATATCATTAATCAGATATGTGAAACTATTCCAGAGCTTGCAAACATTTTTTTTGCACTACAACTTCTAGAATCCCTCTACAGTTACATGATACAATAGTCCAAAAAAGTAACATTTCTGTGCTCTGCTTTGGACAATGACCAGACCGTTCTCAAATCTAATCCTGTGCAGCCCACTCTGACCAACATTGGCTCTCAAGCTCTTGGGCAAGAGACTTTACCATTTTGATAGGCATGACACCTTCAGCTGCAGATAACGAGAACTAAACCTGTGACATTCTGTAGGCATGTCATCTGCTCTGTAACTGCCCTTCCCTCGTGTCCAGAAGACTTTCAGAAATTTAAGAAAAAAGAAAAGAAAAAAGAAAATTTTGTTTCACAATAGTTCTGTTGCCCTCTCTTGGTCGCATATAGGGCTAACCACTAAATCAACAAGTGGATAATTCCAGAAAAGCCAGGCAAGCAGATGTAATAACTGTATTTAAATGTATTTCTGAAGGTGTCATCATGACCTTAATAGCTAGTGGATGCTTAGCCCAAATGTCACTGTGCTCCATACCTCCTTAACCTGCAAGAGTACTTAGGCATCCTAACACCAAAATGCTTCAAAAACAACATACATGTATCTCAGTATTCTTTAAAATAATTAAAAATACCACCGACCCAATTACAGTCAATTTTAGAAATTATATTGTACTTACCCAATTCAGTTATAGATCCCATACCCTGCACTTCTTATTTTCTTACTAGTTCGATGTTTTTCATCAACCTAGATTCAAAAGTGTCTGTGGTTTGCTTAAGTGCTTTATTACAATGTGACTGACATTATACATTTCCTGCCTGGAAAGCAGTTTAGTGTAGGTAAGAAGCAAAAACCCACACATGGTGTCATGTGGTGACAGAACATTAGTCATTTCTATCTTGCTCACATGTGCAACATAAATAGCATTGTGTACACCATCTCATAAACGCCATGTATGTGTGTTGTAAAACAAGACATGTATGTTATTGTCCCATATAAACATTCTTACACACAAGATTCAGAACTATATAACACTTGAAAAATCAGAACTACACAACATTTGAAAAAACCTGCAGCATATCACTGCCCAGCCTTTTTTAAAGCTATTTGTGGCACAGCACTGAATAGCCTTTTGTGCTCATGAAAGAACATTTAGAACATCTGTTCAGCTGGATGAATCCTAGAGCTTCTCCTCTGCATCTGCCTTTTGTGTATAATACTTTGGAATGTACATTATGTGCTTCTGAGATAGTTTCCTGGGTTTTTAATGCAATGTTATGAAAATAATATTATTTTGTCCTATCTTGATAAAACAGTCTTGTACATTTCTGCAAATCTGAAAGAAGTTAGAAGTGTGTATACATCCAAATCTGAAGGACCATACACAACTAACATTCTCATTGCATGCATTAACTATGAATATGGGTAGCAAAGACCAAAAAAAGCCTTCCTTTTGTTAGTGCAATTTTGTCTGAGACCTTGTTTCAGAGAACTCTTGGGGTGCTACGATATTTACTCTGCAGTTCAGGACACTGTCATGTAGCAAATGTTCCATAAATTGGATTTGCAATAGCTATGTTCCCAATAGGGAAGTAGCACCAACATCATGTTTGAAGATTCCTCCTCTACACATTCCCTTGGGGGAGGAGGAAGTGTAAGAGCAAGCAACTGTGAGTGCCAGCTGTTCAAACCATTCATTTTCATACCAATCCTGTTCTTAATCTGGAGCTCAGTGGAAAGAATAGAAATATTGCCTCAAAAAGATTACTCTTCCACGCCTGCAAGACTCTGCACAGTTAATTGGGAACTCAGTGGAACTTGCATCCAGTCAAACATCCACAAGATTATACTGTAAAATGCAATTAGCTCTCTGAATCTAATCTATAAAACACTGGTGACTTTTTTAATATGCCAAAGCAAACTTGAATCAATAGAACGTACTTATTGACACAAAATACAATTCTATTAGGGTTTTTTTTCCCTCTAAGTAGCTGGAGATATTTTCATGAGTGTCCAATTTTTTAAACACTTTTTGGCTCTTGAGGTACATACATTTTTTTGGTAATTTGGTTTCCATTATAGTCTTCCCACTAACATAATTACACATCTTCTACACATTTTATTTTATCCCCTGTCCTATATAATTCTAAATGCGCTAACAAGTAACTAAATAGCTATATTTTTCAGTGTATTAGAATCCAAACATAATAAATAAATGAACAGATTGGCAAAAGATGTCAATATTAACATGGTTAATAGGAGTTTATAGCTTGTGTGTACTGTATATGCAAAAACCTATACAGTAGTTGAAAATAAATGCTGTTTTATTCTGTGAAATTCCAATCTATTGTGTCCAAGAAAAAAGGACCCAGGATGGGTCCACACATATTGGAATAAGTTTCATTCTGAGTACTGGACAAGACTGTTAGCTCTCGTTACAATGGTGTCCTTCAGGGGGAAAAGTGAAGCACCACAGAATTAATTTTCCTTGCACTAAATGCAATAGAAATGTTCATAACAATGGTCTAAGTACAACATGAGTCCTATTTAGAATATACCCACTGAAATGACTGGGACTTGTTAAACACAACTAATTCTAGTCCTTAGTTTTTTGTGGGTTTTTCAGGCTGTGTGGCAATGTTCTAGAAGAGTTTCTTTCTGATGTTTCGCCAGCATCTAGTCCTGTTGATTTCAGTGGGTCTATTCTTGGTAGGGCTAATTTGTATTTTGTTCACTGTATAAGAAATCACAAGAGTTACTTTAAATTTGAAAATGGAAAATACATTTTGGAATGTAAGTAAACTTTTGAAAATATAATACTGCATTACATTTAGGGATAGAACATTAAAATCTATGTGTATTACCTATAATTTACTATGTAATTTACTATGTCTCGACTTATATAGAGCAAACTCTGTGAAATCAAAGGACTTATGTTAACTAATTTCATCATATCTAATTTAAACATCATTTAAATCTGGATACAACATGGTGTGAGAGCCAGTGTGGTGTAGTGGTTTGAGTGCTGGACTAAGGGCACATCTATATGAGTCAAATGAAGCAGTTCACCATCACCACCATCTTTACTGTGACCTCTCTTCATGATGCAGGGCCAAATGCACAATTTGAGTGTGGACTGTTTTCATAATGTAAGGCTGGCTCCACATTGAATCTACCCTTTCACTCCCTTAACGTGACTTAAAATAACTCACCTTTTGCTCCAGAGTTTGCAGGAAAATCCAGAGCACTCCATAGTGACACCAGGCAGCTGTTTATACATGCATCCCACTGTATTACCTGGCATCACTTGCATGAGTCGCTCCCTCTGAGGTCACAACGGGGTACCCAGCCATGTGATCAATGCTGGGTGTTTTGCTTCTGACCTCAGAGGGAGTACTCATGCTAGTGGTGGCAGCACTGGGTGGCACAGCAGGATGTGTATTTAGACACCTTCCTGGTGTTGCTACAGTGTGTGCAGGTACCGGGGTAATCCAGGGCAGCTCTGTGGCCAGAATACTCCAGCAGCAGCCTGTAGTATTCTGGCCAGTGGGCTCCATAAGACCAAGATTCAAATCCTTGCTAAACCCCCTGTGATAGGTTCATCATGGTGTTGATCTAAGTCAGAAATGACTTGAAGGTACACAACAACAACAGTGTGGTATAGTGGTTTGAGTGATCAAGGTTCGAATCTCTGCTCATGCAATGGGTGAACCCATTGGGTTAACTTAGGCAAGCCACACTCTCTCTGCCTCAAAAGAGAACAATTGCAAATGTCCTCTGCACAAATCTTACCAAGAAAACTTTGATAGGTTCAATTTAGTGTCATCATAAGTTGGGAAAAACTTGAAGTTACACAACAACAACAGCCACCCATGATTTTTGTACCCTCGAAAGAGTGTCATATTATTCTTGCCAATAACACGAATAAAACTGTATGTTCTAAAATCCACCCTGATTCATGTCTCTAAACAATCTGAACAAAGCTAACTTTGATGGTGTCCATAGACTTTAGTAAGATATGTTCCATGTAACACAAACCTTTTTATGTTATACACAACTAATTCATAGCTACACAACATTAATTTACATTCATTCCTCTCTTTTATAGTTGCATAATTGAGGATCTCTGCATGTTGAGACAGTTCATTTTGCAACAACATTTTACTTCTAAAAATCTGATTTCTGGAACCAATTTTTTTAAAGACTTAACTTCTTGATTATGTTAGTGGCATCTGTTCTTTGTGAACAGGAACACACAAAGGAAACTGAAAGTACTACCGGTAAGTAAAACATTAATAAGGACTGGTATTTGATAGCTCAAAGAACCAGCGTAGCATAGTGGTTTGAGCACTGGACTACAACTCTAGCGATCATGGTTCAATGGCCCACTCACCCATGAAAGCCCACCGAGTGACCCTGAGTGAGTCACAGACTGTCAGCCCTAGAAAAACCCATGATAGGTTTGCTTTAGGATCACCATAAGTTGGAAACAACTTGAAGGCACACAATAGAAAATTAGATAGCTCAGTTATCATTTGTGACAAGCTCTCTGTAGGTTCTCAATTTCTAGAAATGTAAGATGAGTATGAGATAACATGAAAACACATACAAGAGAATACATATATAAAGTTGTATCTTTTTTTGGTGAATAAAATCAATATAATCAATATCAACATCCATCTTATACTGAAGAGTCAGCACACCAAAGGAGATAAAGGGGAAGCGACATCTACCACCATCATCCAGAGAAAAAAGAGGACTTGCTGTGTGCTGCTGTTGTCTGGTAGTTGTGGCCTGCCTACTTGCTTTTCTTCCTGAGGACTTTCTGCCTGTTCTCTTCCATCCTTTCCAGCACCAAGCCCCTCAACTATTCAGCCAGAACACTGCCAGTCCACTTTTGGAAAGGGATTTAAGCTGGCTGCTTTAGGCGGTGGGGCTGCTGGTGATGGGGCCACCCCTTTGATAGAACTGCTTTGAGTGGGATGAAGGCCAGTCTCTTTACTTGGCAGGTGTTCTTTGTATCTTTGTATCCTAGTATCCTGTGCTATGGTTTCTTTTGACCTGGTGTTGGATATCTGTCGGTAGTAAAGTGGTGGAACAAAGTTCCAGATTTGGCTGTTCTTTGGAACAGATACACAGAATCTACACACCTCAACTTACCATATCACAATCTATATACCACCAGATTCTATGTCATAGAAAGAATTGGAAAGGACTTTGAAGACCATCTAACCTATTTTTTTAAAAAAATAATCTGTTCTGCCAGAGAGAGAGAGAGGGAGAGAGAAGGGTCACACAGGGAGTATGAGAGGAAAACCAGTCTAGGGACCTGCCACTGAAACAATGACTGCAGAGATACAGAGTGGCAAGACAGTATTATCATCATGAGAGGAGAAATCCAGAGGACATTGGTTCTCCTCAACATTAAATAGTCTGGATAGCTTTGGTGTGAAGCAAGAAGATGGGCAAGCCTATGTAGAAACCGCCAACCCACAACTCATAAAATGCTGTGCAAGGGTGCTGGGGGAGAAAGGATTTAACCCAGAAGCTTGTCTGTAAAAGGGTTAATTAGAACCCAGTCATAAATAGTTAGGGCTGTTTGGATGGGATCAACTGACAAGACCTGAATAGTGCATGGAAAAAGTTCATGTAGTAGTGTCACTTTTGTTTGAAACTGAGGAGGTACAGTGTACTATATATGGAACCAGCCTAAGGCTAGATATTTATTTTATTTGCTATACAACAAATCTTTACTGTTTTTATTTTCTACATCTCTGCTGAAATGTTTTAATTTAATAATTAACACAGACTACTGGCCACACTTCACCACACTGAACTCACTAATCAACATAGTCACTTGGCCAGTATTGTGGTCACCTTCAGACTAAATACTAGATCCAGGGAGGATCTTGAGGTGAAGAGCAAAATAAGTGGTAGAGTTGAAACTTCAGGACCAATCTGGATAGAATTGGTTGTTGAAGACAGAGATGCTCCTGGCCAATCATAGGGCAGATCTGGTAACTTGCATTCGGACTGTGCTGGATAGGGTTGCACTCTTCTTGGAGTCTCAGGTTCACAGCTTGGATGTACTCCTGGACTTGGATCTGAACCAGATCTCGTCAATGGCCAGGAGTGCATTTGCACAGCTAAAACTAGTTCCTTGATAGGTCAGGATTTGGCTATGGTGACACATGTCTCATGTCTTAATTACATCCCCCATAAATTACTAACATGCTTTACAAGACACTGTCTTTGGACATGGGAAACTTCAGCTGGTATAAAATACTGCAGGCCAGGCTATTGCCTGGGGATAGTTTCAGAGAATGTATAATACCTGTTGAAACAGCTTGATTAACTACCAGTCCATTTCTGGGCAGAATTTAAAGTGCTAGTTTTTTTTTTTTTTTAATAATAATACCTTTATTCCAGCCAATAGGCCATTAGGCAGGGAAAAAAAACACATATAAAAGTGCTAGTTGTATCTTTAAAGACCTACATGGCTTGGAGCCAGAATATCTAAGACTGTATCTCCCTATATGACCCAACTTGAATTTTAAGATCTTTGAGAGTGGACTTTCTTTTAAATTATGTTTTGAATGTGTTTTAAACTATTTTTAACCATATGCTTTTTAGATAATATTGTTTTAAACTGATTTTTAACTTCTGTAAAATTGGATTTTAGCTGAACTTTGTTTTATATTATTGTAAGCTTCTTTGGGTCACATGCCTGGAGAAAAATGGGGGATGAATTAAAGAAAGAAAATAATTAAAAAGATTTGAAGTTATAGTGCTTGACTAGAAGCACTTATGTAGAGAGATCTTGTAGCACCTTTGAGACTAACTGAAAGAAAGAAGTTGGCAGCATGAGCTTTTGTAGACTTTTGTAGACTGGGTGGGGTACTTGTTCCAGACATACTGATATTAGAATGCCTGATATTCTTTAACAAGATACACAGGGTGATTAGAAAACCATTGGACAGACCAGGAGGGGCATAAAGATTAAGAACCAGTGCTTGATACTATCAGTGCTTTAAAAAGCTGTCTTTTGTCCACCTTAACTCTGGTTAGGGTTACACTGGTACCATCCACAGCTTCATGCTAACCAGGTTTAGGATTTACACTTATGGCTAAATAAAGGCCAATGAAGTCTTACCATATCTGAGGCTGTGAATGAAATATACCGTATTTTCCGGTGTATAAGACGACCCACGTATAAGACGACCCCCCCATTTTTCCAGTCAAAATATAGAGTTTTAGCACCTCTATCCTCATTATCCCTATATCCGGCGTATAAGACGACCCCCCCCCACTTTAGCCACAGTTTTTGCAGGTAAAAAAGTAGTCTTATACACAGGAAAATAAGGCAGATTGAATTATTTACTTCACTTTCTCTTCATAAAAGAGAAGTTATCTCTCCTCCCTACATCTTGAAGGATGGACACTTTTGAGGTATGAAGAGATGCCTATGAAAAGACACGAAAACACATGTTTATCCTAAATGCAAACAAGCAAAACAGGAACTACACAGAATTAGTGTAATGGTATATTCTAAACACTATCTTACTAGAACACAGATAACTGTCTTGAACACAAAAAATGTTGCTTATAACTGAAGCAGCAAAACAACCATTGTAGATTTCTTCTGGTTTTAGAGTGGTTTGGTGGCCTCTATGGGGAATAGATGGCTCTACCCAGAGCTTCTGATATCCAATGTGACTACACATGTATCTTCAGCTGTTTTCCTGTTATCTGAAACTCTGTCCCTCCCCCACTCCGCAGTGTCACATTTACATTTATGAAGTTCAACATTCAATCTATACCACAGCAGCAGAATTCTTAGATAGTTACAAAATTACAAGATTTCTTTGATGTTTAATATATTTATTTTGCTTTGGCATGCCCTTTGTTGTTGTTGTTAATTGCCCTCGAGTCGACTTTGACTCATGGCAACCCTGTGGATGTGACATCTCCAAGATTCCCTGTCCTTTACCTCTCTGCTCAGGCACTGCAGGCTCAGGCTTGTGGTCTCTTTGATTAAGTCTAACCATCTGGCATGAGGTCTCCCTTTCTTTCTACGGTCTTCCACCTTTCCTTGCATCATTGTCTTTTCTAATGATTCATTATTCCTCATGATGTGACCAATGTATAACAGGCTCGATTTAGTCATCTTGGCTTCTGGTGAGAGTTTAAGCAGATTTGTTCTAGAACCCATTTGTTTGTCTTCTTGTTCATCCATGGTATTCATCCTCGCTTTAGTGTTCAGAGTTATGTCTTTACATTTTGTGAACTTATCCAGTTTTTTAATAGCTGCCCTTCCCATTCCTAATTGTCTTCTGATTTCTTGGCTGCAGTCTCAGTTGTGATCAAGATTTGAGCCAAAGTATGGGAACGCTTTGACTATTTCCATTTACACATTACCTGGGATGTATTCTTCTAGTTCTTCTGTGATAATTTTTTAAATGTTCAGCAATCAACATTATATTGGCATTTTCCTCCTTGATCTTCTTCAGTAATTGCTCTGGGTCTTTGTTTCTGCTAGTAGTATTGTGTTATCTGTATCTTAGGTTGTCAAAGTTCTTTCCTGCTATCTTCACTCTTCCTGCCTCTGAATCCAAGACTGGTCTGCATACAATATTTTCTGTATATAGGTTGAATAGAGGGTAATACTATGAAGCTTTTTGTCTGACTCCTTTTCCAAATAGAAACCATTCTGTTTCTTCATATTCTGTTCTGATGGCAGCCTCTTGTCCTGTGTACAGATTATGCATCAGGACTATCAGATGTTGTGGCCCTCCCGTTCCTTCAAGCACAAGCCATAGCTTTTTGTGATCTAAGCAGGCTTTGCTGTAGTCAATAAAACACATGCAGATTTTCTTCTGGAATCCCCTGGTGCACTCCATTATCCAACATTTGTTTGCAGTGTGATCCCTAGTGCCTCTTCCTTTTCCGAATCCAGCTTGCAGCTCAGGGATTTCATGCTCCATTTATGCTAGGAGCCTTTGGTGTAGAATTTTGAACATGACTTAGTTTGCATGGGAAATCAGTGTGATGATTCTTTAATTGCTGCAATCTTTTGTGTCTCCTTTTTGTAGATGGGTTTGTAAATTGAGTGCTTCCAATCCATGGGCCACTGCTTTGTTGTCCAAGTTTGTTGGTAGATTTTAGTTAAAACTAAGCTTGACTCTGACTCTATGGATTGTAGCAGTATGTTCCTGGCAATTTGTTCTTTCCAATTGCTTTGAGTGCGTCTTTCACTTTGATTTCCAAAATGTGAGGTTCATCTTCATAAGTAATGAATAATAATAATAATATAATTTATACCCAACCCCTCTGTTAAAACAATCGGGGCACTTACAACAATTAAAAATACATCAGTAGAATCTAAAAACCCCAACCCCCCACCCTCCCCCATAAGCTTCTTCCCATGTCATCTTATCACATTTTTATACAGCTCATCTGTGTATTGTTCCAATTTTTTAAAAAATTTCATTGTGGTAATGCATTATGTTCCTCTTCTGATTGTAGAGCATCCCCACTCTCGGTTTAAATTTTGTCTTTGAATTCTCAGATCTTATGGAAGAGGTATTCTGTTCTTCCTTTTTTGTTGTTGGCTTCTATTTATCCGCACTGATTATTATAGTAGTTCTCTTTATCCTTAAAAACTAATAATTGAACAGTAGCATTCAAGGTTCTGATTATATTTCTGTTTCCCTTTCCTTTTGTTTCTCTTCTTTCCTTAACTGCTTGAAACATTTTGTCTGTCATCCATTGTTTCCCCCCCCCCCTTCTTTTTGGCCACTGGTATCATCTTTCTGCATTCCCTTTACCATCCTTTTAATCTGGAACTTTTAATAATTTTTCCATAGAGGAAGCTACTGGTATAGAGGATTCTATAGATGACATGAGAGATTAATTCAAGTTGCAGCTGAAGGATTTGTACATCTGAGCTAAGATAGCAGAGATCACAAGATGGTAGTTACACATATGACTATAGTACTAGACAGGATTCATTCAGTCTGACACCAAGACATTTGTTGATTTTACTATATACATGGCTGAAGGGAACAGATCAGAGAAAGCCACAGCTGTTGTTCCATCACGTGCCAGCCTTCATGGGCAGCTGTCAGTGTCCATAAATTAGTACCTTGTTCTCTGTAGGAAAGCTTGAAGAATCCACAGCGTGAAATTCTTTTCAGATGTTATGTATCCATACAATATGGAACAGCCAGTGGATAAGACTATCTTTCTTTGCCAATTTATGGGCTACTTTATATCCTAATGTTTCTGCTATTACAGGAATTCGACTAGATTGCCAATGATCATCTTATAACCATAGAGACACCAGGCTGGCAAAGCAAGAAGAAAAAGCAAATTTCAAATAATTACTTTACTTCTGCCCAGTAACTTGACCCTTACCTGAACCTCTGCTACCAGTGGAGGAAAAAGGCTGATAGGAAAAGGAATGACAGTTCGATCCATCCATCCTCTACATGCCCATTTACTTGCTTAGGTGGAATTCCTTATAGGTATCAGGTACTTTGTTAAGCATAAGCTGAACAAGCAATTTTTAAAGTTTCAAGCACAAGTGAGGAATAAAGGTGGAGAGACTTATAAAGACAACATAAACCAGAGGTTTGTGCTATGCAGTATTTGTTCCAGTGTTAGGCTCATACAAAATGAAGAATGAAAGCTTTAACAGACTTACTGATTTCACATGATGAAAGAGAAAGCACTAATCAGAGAAAGTTGTGAATACAAATACAAGCTTGAGTACGAAAATAAGACTGTCTTGCAAAGACTTCCTTCCAACTTTTTTTTTTTAAAAAAACTGTGGTTTAAAAATAAGGCATATTTTTAAATGGAGCTGTTTTTACCTCTTGCACAAAAGCATTCCAGACAAGCTGATATCTTCCCTTTGTACTTGAGCAAAAGATTGCTCTGTCACACTACAGGAGGAGAGAAAATGCCACCATGTGCTTAAATGTCAGCTTTGTTCTACTTTGCTTTGACATTACAAGTCTGGCAAGATATTCTAAACAACTGCCTAGCAAAGATTCCATAATACTGCATGCAGGAATTTGAGGGGGAGAGTAGCCAGCTACAAATTCAGAAATATTTAACTAATCTCAATGAAGTGCTACCAAGATCTGTTCCAGCACAACAGGATCTTTCAGTGTATCTAAGACTTGAGGAAATTACATCCGCATAAATGCAGAGTAACAAACAAGGGGATGCAGTGGCTCAAGTGGTTAAGATGCTGATTCTGTTGATTGCAAGATCGGCAGGTTGGCAGTTCAAGGGCCAGGTGCTGCATGAGGGGTGAGCTCCTTTCACTAGTCCCAGCTTCTGCCAACCTAGCAGTTCAAAAGCATGCAAATGCAAGTAGATAAATAGGTATCACTTTGGTGGGAAGGTAAACAGCGTTCTGTGCAATCATGCTGGCCACATGAGTAACGGAGATGAGCACCGCCCCTACGGTCAGACACGACTTGACAACCTTGTCAATGGGGAATACTTTTTACCTTTACTAACAAATGTATAAACATAACCAAAGTCACTGAAGTGAAATATTTGGAGTCCAACAAGTTTTCCAACCTCAAAGACCACACTGAGCAAAATCAAAATTTGCTATTTGGTTGATTAAACCTAATCTGGCTTTATGCTGTAAAGCATTTCTATATGTTGAGCATGGGTTTTCTTTTCTACATATTTTAGTTTTTAGTGTCCTTACTTTACAACTAGATTTCTTTGTTCCTATATTTCACCTTTTAGAGTGAATGATGCTACTGATCCAATAAATCAAGATGAATAAAGGCTGATCTATTTTATATATATGCTTTATTACTGTATCAACGAGAAGTATAAGAAATCCACCATGGATTTCAAAGTACTAAGTGTGCTATTTCTAGTGCCCTTCCAGCTGTTGTTCTATGGCAGGCATGGGGAACATACGGCCCTCCAGATGTTGCATGGCACTTTCCATCAGCCTTTGCCAGTTGCAGTCCAACATCTGTATAGACCACACACTTTTCATCCCTCCATTGGGGCTTCAAACAACAATCTTGTTCCTCAGGGCTTCCTTTGCGCTCAGTTGATGCTAGCACTACACACCCTGTTTTCTGAAATGCATGTAGCATCTATAGCTCCTCTAAATTTCAACTGTATACCTTATTGGCATGCAATCTCAGCCATAATTCTTGCTTTCCCTAGCTCTGAGGAGGACTACCTGCATTTCACTTTGAGTGAAAGGAGTAATACCAAATAAGATATCAAAAAAGAGATAAGAACTTACACATGAACAGGAGGCTGCTAAAATACACCAGGGCTAAAGAAAGGAATAGGGAGGAGTTTGTGGGCATGTGCATACATGCACACACACTCAAACCCCCCAGGCAGGTTTGCTGGGAACAAGGGAGAGGGCCTCCTTGGTGTCTGCTCCCAGACCCTGGAACTCATCACTGCTTCTGCTGGCAAGCAAAAACTTTCCTATTCCATCAGGCCTTTGGGAATTGACTGTTATTGGTTTTTAATAGTGTGGTGAATCTTTGCAGTTTATCTTCTAATGAATTTTAAATGGTTTTAACGCTACAGATGGCTTAACTTTTTAAATATATATATACATTTACACACACACTGATTTTAATGGTTTTGACAATTTGTAGCTTGCCTTGAATCTGAGTATAAATAAACAAACATGTTATTGTTGTTACTACAGTACTAAATTTTCCATTATGTGTTATACCTATAATTAACACAAAATAATCAACACATACAAATACTGCAGAAAACCATTTTCTGACACTCCACATGATGATGGGTTACCAGATATTATTGACTACAATTACCATAAGCCCCAGCCAGCATGACTAGTAACAGAGGATGAGGGAAGTTACAGGCCAACAACATCTGGGGACCCAAGTTTGGGAACCACTGCTAATGCTTGTTTTTGTTAAATTCAAAACCCTTTTAAAGGTCTTGAATGCATCTGTCAGTATAAAAAAACCCAAATGCAGGATTTTACTTAGATCCTGTTCAGGTGTAAAATGTAACTATGGTTTAGAGGCCAACCAAGTTCAGAGATTCTATAAATGTACAGACATACTATAATCTATAGAACTGAGCAAAATCCTTCCCTTGTACTATGTCATCCTTTGGCTCGCTTGCTCCCTAACCAAGTTGTTGGATGCCATCCCAAAATTGCTCTGCCTTGCTTGGCTAATGGGAAAGTGACACCATGTGTTCTACACTGCATTATCGCTGGGCAGCTATTCCTAAGGGGTGAATTAGCTAAGTACTTGTTCGCTTAGAGACTTTCAAGGCAGGTTCCTGTCCAGAACATTGCTGCTTTTTCAGGTGTCAGTGACAGAAGGATTCCCCTTCACCCAATTTATCGAAAACACTGACAAATCAAATAGTATAATTCACTTCCATGTAATTTGCTCTCCGCCCTTGCTCTTCTGCTCTGGGCCACTGCACAGAAGCAGCCACTCACCTGTATGATACTTACAGCAGTGCTGCCAAGCCTGTTTTGGAGGGAGGGGTTATGCAAGGTGTTCTCCATCCCTCCCTCCCACCACCTGATTTCTATTGTTTTGTTTTCATCTTTTCCAGGGAGAGGGGTCTCTCTCTCTCTGGCTCTCAGTGCCTGCTCTCTTTGTTCTTTGTCCCTGGCTAGCTGACAGAGTTGATACCTGCTGATGTATGCGGCAAAGCAAAGTGCTTTGCTGGCCAAACTCATGCCATTTTACTTTAAATAACTTTTCCTGCAGCAGAAGTGACAGTGACCTCAGCCAAACAGACACTAATTTTGGAAGTTTCATGGACAATGAGGACATTGGACCAACAAGCAGCCAGGCTGAGCCCACTCAATCACTCTCTCACTCCTTGAGTTTCCTCATGGGTCCCAGGTCCACAAATGCTGCATCTGCACTGCAGAAATCCAGTTTGACACTGCTTTAACTGCCACGGTTCAATGCTATGGAATTCTGGGATTTGTAGAAACAACAACATGCAAACTAAAGAGCTTCTATAAATCCCACTGGGCTACTTGGACAGAGAATACTTGTGGCATGAACCAACAGGACACATATGACAGATTAATATTTCCAAGCTGAATGTGGAGAGGGTGTAACTTACTGATATCACCTGCTATGTGAGTAAGGTGCTAAGCAATAGTGAGAGCTAAATGTTCTCCTTTTCATGTGTCCTGTTTAACATTTCAGTTTCTATGTTATGGTGGCCTCTGGAAGAACAGCGCAGCTATGGTTTAACAGTGCAGACAAAACAAAAAAGCCTCAGTATATGAAAGCCATGGTTTGCCAACTCATTACAATTTATATCTTCTGATTTTAGCCAATATCTGACCATGATTTACCTGTTCAGATATCAAAGTCCAGCTTCAATGAACATTCCAAGTTTCACAATCAAGCTGGAAATGAGTGTTGGGGTTGAGCACTATTCTCCTTATCTTTGACTGAGATTAAACTTCTGCATAAGAGCCACTGCCCTTCCTTCCTGGAAGTACTCTGTGATATAGAGAGGCTCTTACCAGTAGAAGCTCTTGCTCACAAAGATTGTTTAATTCATCTAGCTTTATTAGAAAGTGATCCTAATGGAGAGAAAAGTTGTAAGGGGAAAACATGAAACATCTCTTTTTTTGATAAAATTACCAGCTTGCCAGATGAAGGGAATGCGGTAGACATAGCATATCTTGATTTCAGTAAGGCTTTTGACAAGGTCCCCCATGATATTCTTGCAAACAAGATAGTAAAATGTGGGCTAGACAATACAACTGTTAGGTGGATTAATAAATGGTTGACTGACTGAACCCAAAGGGTGCTCAGCAATGGCTCCTCTTCATCCTGGAGAGAAGTAACCAGTGGGGTGCCACAGGATTCTCTCCTGGGCCCAGTGCTATTCAACATCTTTATCAATGATTTGGATGAAGGAATAGGGGGCATGCTTCTCAAATTTGCAGATGACACCAAATTAGGAGGAATAGCTAATACCCCAGATGACAGGATGAAAATGACCTTAATAGATCAGAAAGCTGAGCCAAAGCTAACAAAATAAATTTCAACACAGAGAAATGTAAGGTACTGCACTTAGGGCAAAAAAATGAAATGCATAGATATAAGATGGGGGGCACCTGGCTTAATGAGACTACATGTGAAAGGGATCTAGGAGTCCTAGTAGACCACAAGTTGAACGTAAGTCAACAGTGTGATGCTGCAACTAAAAAGGCCAATGCAATTTTAGGCTGCATTAATAGAAGTATAGTATCTAGATCAAGGGAAGTAATAGTGCCTCTGTATTCTGCTTTGGTCCGGCCCCACCTGGAATACTGTGTCCAGTTCTGGGCACCACAATTCAAAAAGGATGTTGAAAAACTGGAGCATGTCCAGAGGAAGGCGACTAAAATGGTGAAAGGTCTGGAAACCATGCCCTACGAGGAACGATTTAGGGAACTGGGGATGTTTAGCCTAGAGAAGAGATGGCTAAGAGGGGATATGATAGCCCTCTTTAAATATTTGAAGGGATGTCATATTGAGGAGGGCACTAGCTTGTTTTCTCCTGCTCCAGAGAATAGGACTCGGAACAACAGATCCAAGCTACAAGAAAAGAGATTCCATCTCAACATTAGGAGGCACTTCCTGACAGTGAGAGCTGTACGACAATGGAACACATTCCCTCGGAGTGTGGTGGAGTCTCCTTCTTTGGAGATCTTTAAACAGAGGCTGGATGCCATCTGTCGGGGATGGTTTGATTTAGAGTTCCTGCATGGCAGGGGGTTGGATTGGATGGCCCTTGTGGTCTCTTCCAACTCTATGATCTATGATTCTATGAAATAATTTAGGAATCCAAAAAGAACCTAGAGAGAAACCTTTTTTTTTTACTTGTCATCTAAAGAGTTCCTTAATAAGATCTGGAATAAAAACCATGCCAGCTTTTGATGTTACTTAATACTGTAATTTTCAGCTGCATTCAGATACAGTTGTGTTAACTCTTCTTTCCTACATTAATATAAAAAAGAGTCTAAAAAAATTGAGAGGTGGAACAGATGGATTTGTTCTACTCTTTCTTATCTGCTTCCGTACTCTTTTTGAAATGATATGCTGTGAGACATGAATGATATGACTTTCTCGTAGGTTTTATTAGCCATCTATCCCAACAGAATGGCTTAAAAATCCATGTAGAAAAAGGCTAAACATTGTGAAGATCTTTTAACTGAATGCAAACTAGAACATAAAGTATATTTTTGGGGAATTAGATCCAGTGCATAAAAAATACAGAGGTAAGCCATACTTATTAGTGTGCAGTAATTAAATTCACAATTGGGCAGTAGCTTTACCAGAACCAGCCAAAGTGCCACAAAAGTGTGCAAGGCTCTGATTTTTCCAGAATGCTTCATCAGCTGAGACAGTACCAAAAATAGCAAAACAAAAAATGTAGAAGTTAAAGGAAGAAAAATAAAGGCCCTGAAATTAGGCCAGGTGTTAGGTCATGAATTTGGACTCATCAAATTAGATCCAATCTGCTTAGACATGAATGGGTGCCCTTCATTTCTGAAGACACAAGTCTGGCTGAAATTCCCAGGAATACATTCCAGCCCATTCAGAATCTCATTTGACTAACGCTCTAACTGCAAAATTCCAAACTCAAATATAAAAACTAAAACAGAAGTTCCCCCTTGAAAATCAATTCAGCACATTTACTGCTAAAGTCATAAACAACTCATGCAAATTCATCCTACTTTTGAAGATTAAGTTAAAAGGCAAAGCCATAGAGATGTACAGTAACTTATAGGATGATTATAGACTCTTGGGATAGATTTGTAACATAAATGCAGCTATCATGTTAACAGCTTTCTAACCACCAGGGATATTTTTAACTCTATCCATGCAATTACAAATGTAGAGTCCTTTTTTTCTGTCCAAAGCTAAAGTCACTTCTGAAAAAGTAGGTCAGGTTTTTGAAGTTCTTTCAGTTTGAAAACCATGGATACACACACACATACACAGATACATCAGAGACCTCAACAGTGTTATTTGGTTTGCAGATATGTTTAGCTTCTATTTGGTAGTTTAACATTCACATGTATCCATTCCATAGAACAAAAGCTGAGTGGAAAAGACAGAGCAATTTAATGTCCAAGCAGATACACTTATCTAGTCAGCAAGAAAAGAAAAAAGTTTTATTGATCTGCTAGCTAGGTTCTCAGAACAGTGCACAAATGTCACACAGAATGGCTTAATTTTAAATTAGTTTTAGGCTGAATAACTAGAAATGCTTTTAGTAGCTTTCCATAGTTCCAAATACAATGAAACAACCATGCGAAGGACTAGAAATCTGAAATCCAACATACTTTAGAAAAATATAGTATTTTATTTATTAATGATTAGTCAGAAATTGTTTGTGTTATCATGCCAATGGTTGGTTCAAACCGTAAAACACATGGCCCAAAACACACTGCAGAAATAATCCAGTTTGAGACTGCTTCAATTGCCTTGGCTCAGTGCTAAGGAATCCTGGGAATTTTAGTTCTCTCACAGAGAAGTCTAAATGTCTCACAAAACTACAGTTCCCAGAATTCACCAGTACTGAGCCAGGACAGTTAAAATGGCCTCAAACTGGATTATTTCTGGAGTGTTTAGGACCTAAGTCACAAGTAATGTACTGTATATACTCATGTAAGTCTAGAAATTTTAGTTAAAAAAATAAACCTTCAAAACCTGGGTCAACTTATCCATGGGTGAGTGCAAGTATTGTACCTTAAAAGGTAAAGGTTTCCCCTTTGACATGATTGTCGTATCCAAGTGCTGCGGGTGTTCATCTCTGTTACTAAACTGAGGGAGCCAGCATTGTCAAAGACAACTCCATGGTCATGTGGCCAGCATGACTGCACAGAGCACTGTTACCTTCCCACTGAAGTGGTACCTATTTATCTACTTGCACTTTTACATGCTTTTAAACTTGTAGGTTGGCAGAAGCTGGGACTAGTGACGGGAAATCACTCCATCCATGGCGCTTGGGTCTTGAACTGCTGACTTCATGATCTCCAGAGCCAGCATCTTAAGCACTAAGCCACCCTTGAACCACCTTAACTTTGTACCTCAACTCTGATCAAAATAGGAATCATCTCCCTTTCTGAGTAGAGTGGCAAAAGGCAAGAGCTTAGTCCACCCCAGGAGAACCTTAAAGAAGTGCTGGCTACTTCTACTCCCTCTGGCACAGCACTTCTGGCCTTTTTGAATATCTGGATGAGAAAATAGCACCCTTTGCTACATGCCCCTAAATTTTACCCTAAATTTATCAATGGGTTATCTCAAAATCCATAATTTTGGCCCCAAAACCTGCCCTTAGCTTATACATGAGGTCAACTTATAGTCATGAATATATGGTAGTTATGTGTAACAAGGCTGCCCCTCTTGTACACAGGTTTAACTAAGGGCCTTTGCAGACTGCCAGAAATAATGCATATTGAGGTCACTTTAACTGTCCTGGCTCAGTGCTAAGGAATCATGGGAATTGTATTTTTTTCTCGGACATTTGAGCCTTCTCTGCCAGAGAGCTCTGGTGCCACAATAAACTACAGTTCCCATGATTCCTGAGCACTGAGCCAGGACAGTTAAAGTGACCTCAATATGCATTATTTCTGGCAGTCTGCAAAGGCCCAAAGTTACATTTTAGAATTAGAGTTACAAATGGAAACCGCCTGAATGACTTTAAAGGGCATTTTAAGGCATTTAGTGGGATATTGATATAATTTTTAAAAAAATTAATTCTATTTTCTTAACTATAAGGTTCCTCCTTCCCTCAAAAGTAATGAAAAGTAACAGAAAAATTATTAGTAACACAATATGTAATGCAACAAATTAACTATGTAGCACTGTAATGAATAATGTTAAAAAATCACTAAAGGAACAACAACATGAGTAAAGGGAACGAATTGTTTATTAAAAAGCCACTTTCCAAGCTCTGGGTGAATTACCTATATAAACTGACTTAATTTGTAAAGCATCAGTATAGACATGTGATGAAATTGTGTTATTGTTCATCCTGCACCCATCTACCTAGCAACACGAGCCACATTAATCACATTCTGATTCAATTTATTTCTATCAGTTTTTGTGGTTGCACTACTATACATTTAAGTTGCTAGCTGTCAGACACAAACTGCCATGCTTGTTAAACATTTATACTACATATGTTTTCTATACTGGATAATGGGATATACTACATTGTTGGTGATGATGGGTGGAAGGATTGTTTATCTTCTTTGGAGCTGTATAATGAGCCAACGGAGGGGAGACAATATGTGCTTTGAGCTGTCACAGTCAATTCAGTCGGAACCCTTGGTACTAGGAGGGTTAGCCAAAGGAAGAAGAATGTTTTGGTTTGAAGATGAATGGGATGTAAGCTAATGAAAATGTTTGAATTATTTTGTGCTTTTAATGTATGGTATAACTGTGAAGTACTTCAGTCTTGACAACATAGTTACACTGCGAACAATAATGTTCATTTTCTGAACAAAGCTTTCTAAACCTAATGAAGTCTGTGTTCCTGAACTGAGGTTAACCAGTACATGACACTAGCTAAGCACACAATGAGGCAATCACAGAACTTCACTATGAACCACAAGCAAAGTATAAAGGCAAACAGGCTGCCTCATGTCTCGAGAGACAAGTAGAAAAGGCAGTTGATGGGACAATATATCCTACAAAGTTCTGAGGATTTTGTAAATCCAGTATAACTGACATGGCTTTCTCTTAGGAAGAATTAAAATAATTTTATGGGACTATTTACAGAGAAGGAGTCCAACTTTGTTCAATGAGATGTACTGTATATCCTTGTAAAAGCATTAAAGTTTACAACTGAAGCCTCCCTCAAGAAGCTGTGGGCTATTGTCCACAAAGGTTTATGTGCAAATAAACTGGTGAGTCTTAAAAGTCCCCAAAGTCTCCTTTTTCTTTCACTTTCTCCCTACTGAATATACTAGAATGGCTGCCTTTTTGAAAACTGTCTAAAGGTAGAGGTTTGCCATAAAGACATGCATCTTGACGAATCAGTTGGAAAAACTGTAAGTATTGCTGGTTTTTGTTCTTCTGTGCCTTCAAGTAATTTATGACTTATGATGACCCTAAGGCAACCTTATCATGGTTCCCCCCCCTCCCCCCCGGCAAGATTTGTTCAGAGGAGGTTTGCTATTGCCATCCTCTGAGGCTGAGAGCATGTGACTTATCCAAAGTCACCCAGTGAGTTTCATGGCCGAGCTGGGAATCAAACCCTGGGCTCCAGAGTTGCAGTCCAACACTCAAACTGCAATACAATTTTAATTTTTTAATTTATAAAAACATGTACAATGAATATCCATCTGAAAACTTCTCAAGGCTTTTTGAAGGAGAGACAAAACAAATCTGGCAGGGGGAAACAGTCCTTTCCCAATCCCCAACATTAGTGAACAATTACAGTCAGAACTAGAATGTGTAAAAGAACAGAATCACCCAACAACAAACAATTCCTGAAAAACATATGAACAGAAATTGTGAATTATCTAAGAGACTATCAAAAAAATGAATGAATGACTCATTTGTTCGGCCAACACACAAAAATGTTTAGAATCAATGCTGAGTTTTGCCTATGCAACTAGACCATTCCCATGACTATAGAATGTGTTGGGCAACTGCGACATGATGGGGAGGCACTCTGCTGGCTGCGCCACCTGATGGCAGAGAGAAATGGCTCCTTTTCCCAGCTATTTTCTGGCCAAAACGGTGGTAAGTGATGTTGCACAGGCTAGAATATGGCAGGGAAAAACCCAAACAGGTACTGGTGTGGAGGGTGCTGGATGGAGATTGTGGGAGTGAGAGGAATCATTAAGCATTTTTGTACATGTTGGGGGGTTTGTATAATTTGAGGCCAACAATCATCCCCACATTTTTAATGGAGGTGGGGTGGGTTCAAGAGTTGGTACCTGGGAGAGAGCTGGGGCCTGCAAAAGTGGGGTCCATGGGTTGCATATGGCCTCCAGGTAGCACTTTCTGTAACCCTGCTATAGAACATAGAACCACAAATTGCATCATGTTCTACCTCTTAGCAGCATACAAATCCCTTTCATACAGCCAAATCTATCCCACATATTCAACTAGAAACTGGGAATAGCAGAATTATTGACATACAGGATTCCATCTCATAATGAAGCTGTATACAAGAAAATAGTGAAAAACTAGAACCTGAAAAACAGTGCTTTAAAATTAGTAAGAAATAATATAGGAGTATGCAGGGCATGGGGAAAGTCTTTTCACACAAAGGCATCCCATGGAAACCTAGCATGCCAGTGCTCCATAGCATGGGTAGGCATACTAGTGGCATGCTGATGCTGTGCTTGCACACAGTTTTACTGGATTTAAATATGAGCAGGGTCAGATAATTCCTTCTGATTTGCATCTGGTATAAATAAGACCTTTCACAGGAGTGAAACATAGTTTTGTGTGCCTCTTCCCTCTGCCACTAAAAGATTTTAAAAGAACACTGTAAATCCTGTGTACTTTCACTAAACCAATCTTCCACTGGGGAAGCAGGCCTTTTGACATACTCATGCCATATAAGCAACTGATGGCGAAGGACTTGATGATCTCTTGCTGCTTAACTTTCCCCACATTTTTTCATCTCCTTGTGTTTTTGCTGTATCTCCAGCTTGAGTATGACATGTAGAAATTCATTCTGTTGTTTGCTCAGTTGTTCTCTCTCCAGTCCCCAGAGCAGCTGGGGGCAAGAAAGGGAGAGATGAAGTGATGAGTTCTTAGCTCATTTGCCTTAACTCTCCTTAGCTTCTTTCAGCAGCTCAATTTACTTTTTGGAGAAGACACTGTTGTGAACCACACATTTACTCTCAATTCTATTCTATTCTGTGCCCATAATAATAAACCTTCTTCACAGCAATGAGAATTCCCATTACTCTAACTGCATTTCCAGCAAGAGCTGCAGGATATCCAATTGTTTCACTCCTTATTTTTAAAAGTCTTCTAAGGCTATTCCCCCTGAAACAGAGTTCTAGAGGCTTCTCCTCTCCTCCCACTGTTTCTTTATTCAAATGTTGTAACTACTGAGAAAAATTAAACTGAAAATAATTCTAAGAGGAATATCAGTATGCAAAGGGATCTTGTATCACCTTTGAGACTAACTGTGCAAAAGAAGCTGTAGCATAACATTTCATAGATTAGGGTTTAATCTGTGCTGCAAAAATAACCATTTGACACTGTGTTAACTGCCATGGCTAAATGCTATGGAAACCTTGGATTTGTAGTTTGTTGTGGTGGCAGAGTTCTCTGACAAAGAACGCTAAACAGCTCACAAAACTACAATTCCCAGAATTCCATACCAATATTTTTCTGTTTTAAATAATGTTTCTTTTATTTTTAAATAATGATTAAAATGTAATCCATTACCAATGCAGTGGTCCAAGGGACCAATAATTTTTTTTTTTTTTGTCTCAAATAACTGTACTGGCTTTGAGGTGCAGAAGAATCTTGGATGGTGCCATCTACAAGATTTCCTCCATAAATTTTGTGCCTGAAGACAAAGGAAATCAGGGAAGATATACTCACAGTCTCACCTAATGAGGAATGCTGTTGAGGGAGCAGAGGTGCTTTTCTTCCTTCTTTCCCGAAAAGGGTCATTTTGACCATTCAATAGACTGAATGGCCAAAATACAATTATATCTCTCACTCTCAACTGCTTTAGTAGTACATCAGAAATATGGGAAAAGAAGAGTTGTGACATCTTGATATTCACCTGTCTTTCTAAAACAGTAACAGCATGCAGAATGCAGCTGCAGTACTAACAGTGCAGGACCCAGAAATCATTTGAAGTGGTAATGCACACCACACCCAGTTCCAGGTTTGGGGGAAGAATGTTATTATGTGGGACCTTGGCTCCTTGGCAGTAACTGGATCATGGCTGACACCTGTAGGCCTCTCAGCACACTGAGGCATCAACAGCTGATCAACCGTGTCAACACATGACATGCTGATGAGAATCGTGAGCTCAAGCTAGAAAGCTACAAAAGAGGCTAACACTGAGGCTACAAAAAAGAGTGCATCTACACTGTTTGCATTATTTCTACAGTGGCGTCAAATTGCACCCTCCAACATTCAAATATGGATCAGTACATGCCTGCAGCTTAAGAATGTTACTGGTCACTATGCTGGCACAAGGATTCTGGTGGTGGTGGTGGTCTAAAAATACAATGTTTCTATACTCTGACACTACATCTAACACTAACTCCACAGCTAGTTTAACTGAAAAAAAGTTGTGGCCATAATATTTTATTGCTCTCTGAGAGATGTCAGTGAGAACTACCTTTGGAGAATTAATTTTTGTTTATCCACTGAACAGTTGTAGTATGGGCAACTTCCCCCACATTGCTTGACTATTTGGCTTCATTAGGAAATGGAGAAGAACAGCTTATTCAGTTTCCATGACTATTCATCCTTTAGCATCTCAAGCTGAGAGGGACAACAAGTGATACTATTGATGTGAACCCCAGCTATCTTTTTTTTTTTTTTGTGAGTTGGAATCCACAGATCTCATTTGATGTATGCCAATGAATATGACAACTACATTGTGCATATCTTAAAAGAAAATCCTTTCCAAAAAAATTCTGGTACTTTAAGGTGTAAATAGATTTAGTTGAAGAAAATTATTATATATGTATATATTATATGCACACATGTATGTGCACACAAAAGGAAGTTCCCCCCCTCAAGAAAAATATTTAATTGGAGAATTTTTGTTTTCATTTAATTTTTGAAAAATACTTGGATTTACTTTCATCTGCCTCCTAATAAACTCCACAATACAACAGAATGCTGAATGATGGCCAAACTCCACACTGTCCTTCTCTGTTGCATAGCATGGTCACCAGTATTGCATTCTACTGTGTACACTGTACAGTATCTTCTCTTGCATAATCTAGTATATTCCCTCCATCTCTGCTGTCCTTCACTCATGCCATATTGGGTAGGAGCTCTGTCTTTCTGCCTTTAATACAATCACCATTGCTTGACACATTGTCATCCAGTATTTACTTTTAAAATACTACACCCATTCAACTCTGATTATTGCCTCCTTTTGTCTTCACTGATTATCCCCCCTTTGTTTGTCTGAGCTGAGCACAGCCTCATATGAGTCTCTGGGCAGAATCACACATGCATTTTCAATTGTTTTAGTGATTATCCAGGAAATTCTTCCTGCTTCACATAACCCAGCTTTCCCAGAAGACTGCACTGCCTCTAATTTGCAGAAAAGATCACTCACCTTCCTTGCCTATCTTGGTTGTTAGTCCACACTATCCTGCAACCAGATGCAGATGTGGCATAACTGGTGAAAGTCAGACAATATGTGACTAACTTCTCATTCTGTATGATTTCTTGCCCATCCCACTGCCATTTCTTTTACTCTTCCCTCACTCTTTGTCTTCCTGCACGGCAGGGAGTTGGACTGGATGGCCCTTGTGGACCCTTCCAAATCTATGATTGTATGATTCTATGACTCCATCAAGGAAAGTTTTGTAAATATAATCCATGTCTTGTTAAATGCTTTTAATTTTAATTACCAACCCCCCCCAGCATAGGCTGTTTTTTTTTTTGGAAACAGGAAAGCCTTATCTGTTAAAATGTACAAGGATTTCCCTTGACTTCATCAGTTTCATCAGAGACCAAAGTGGGGTGTTGTTGTTGTGTGCCTTTAAGTCATTTCTGACTTATGGTGATGCTAATGCGACCCCATCATAGGGTTTCCTTGGCAAGATTTGTTCAGAGGGGCATTGCTTTTGCCTTCCTCTGAGGCTAAGAGAGTGTGACTTTCATCCAGTGGGTTTCCCTGGCTGAGCAGGTATTTGAACCCTGGTCTTCAGAGTCATAGTTGTTCAAACCACTACACACTGGCTCTTTAAAGTGGTGTTGGGAGGTGTAATAAAAACTGAATGTGTGACAGATGCCATATGTCATGAAAAAGTGGAATTGAGCATCAGAGCAGCACCTCTTTAACAGTGAATAAAGGGACAGTTCTGAATGTACTATGCAGGTTTTAAATGTTTTAAAAGGCATTCCTAAATATAAAATAGTGGCTGAGAATCTGAACATGTATTGCTGACAGAAAAATCACTCTTCCCTAGTGAAACAAATAAACTACAGTAGCAGGGGAATGAATCTGATGCAAGCACAATGAAAACTCTGCTGTTCTTTACACATACATGTCAGCACTGGGCAAGACATAAACCCAATCTGTACAAATGTGAAATCTGTCTTTTGTCTCTTCTGTACTGCCTTCAGGCTCCTTGTCATACTTCCTGTTAAACTTGCAACAATTTTTGTCCTCTGTAACTTTCTAACTGGCACATTATTGTACCTACAAATTGTGCCCCATGATAAAACAGTTTTGCAAAGATTTTCTTGAACCCTCAGTGCAACATTTTCTACACTTATTGCTCAATCAAATCCTAACCTGTATCAATATCACCTTTAACAATTCCTTTCCTCTTTGTTGCGCTGCCTGGGGATGATAGAAATCTACAGGTCACCAGGTTAGTGAAGCCTGGCTTATGCACTAACTTGCTCACAATGTTACCTTATCAGACTTTGAATTTCATATGTGTATAATCCTATATAAAATGTCTTCGGACCAATAGAAGAGCAATTTTAAAACGTGTTTTAAATTATTGCTATAATTAATATTGTATTCTTTGTACAACCATTACTATGTTACTAGGCAACTATATTTGGAGGATTATGTCTTCACTATTATTCTGCTTTGGCATTTTGCCCATTAGCAATAAACCTCTGGATTCATTCTCTCTAGGGTTGCAATCTTTAATTGATTTAATTGGTAGCTTAACTAAAGCTTCAATGATAGATGAAAATTTGTATCCTCCCACTTTAATCACTGAACCTGAGACTAAAGAACAAAACTTAACAGGAAAATACAGACAAATAAATTGTGATGTTGCCCAGCTGTGTATTTCCTTAGTCAGAAATTATAATGGTGGTGAAGATCACCTTAAGTAACAGAGAAGCATCACAGTAATTTTCTGTCCTAAATTAAAATTAAAGCTATTAATGAAACTAAAGGCCTTTACAGACTGCCAGAAATAATGCACCTTGAGGCCACTTTAACTGTCCTGGCTAAGTGCTAGGGAATCATGGGAATTGTATTTTTTTTTCTGGAACATTGAGCGTTCTCTGTCAGAGAGCTCTGGTGACACAATAAACTACAGTTCCCATAATTCCTTAGCACTGAGCCAGGACAGTTAAAGTGGCCTCAATCTGCATTATTTCTGGCAGTCTGTAAAGGCCCTAAGTCTCCTCTTCAACTCTGACAAGATGGCAGCTGTGTTGGGAAAGAGACATTTTCAGTATGTCTACAGTAGTCCAGCTAGGCAATAGATAAGGGAAACAGCATCCCCTTCCTTCCCTCATTCCACTATTCTTGCTAGAGCAGTACGAAAGATAAATTGATAGAAAGAGGCTGGGAGAGGAAACAAACAGTGCTTTGCTCCCAGGGACATAATCATGGACACAATAAGGTTCAACTTAGGTCAGAAAAAGGTCAGAATAAACCAAGCCATTTTCTGAATGAAGTAAAATGTCTGTTTTTTTGACACCAATTCCAAGCTTAGAGAGATTTGCCCTGTCGGCATATCTGGCTAGAAGTGCCATCTACTTTTTGAAAGCATACAAATTTCAACTTTGTTCAGCACAAACACAAATCTCTCTAAAGTATCATACTTGCATGTAGAAAATGTTATATGCAATTGATCCTGCAGATTTGTAGCATTAACTCTTAAGGATTTGATTATTCACGGATCTGATTAATAATTAGGAATCTCTAGGTCCTCCAGCATGACTCTATGGCAAACTTTCACCAGAAGTTGCGCTGGAGGGCTTAGAGATTCCTAGAGAGAAAATTTCTCTAGGCATTTGTAGGTCCTCCAGCACAATTCTTTGGGCAACTTCTGGTGGATACTGACCATAGAGTTGCAGTGGAGTACCTAGTTTGTTAGAGATGTTTTCTCTTAAGATTAAAAGAAGTTTTTATTTGCTGTTTTCCCACTTTCACAGTGGTCCTGCATCCCTAACCCAGTGAATGTGGAGGGCCCACTGTATTTGTTTATGGAATTTAAGGTACATTTGCCTATATCTTATCCTTGACCTTGCTTTCTCCCCAAACAAGGAAGAGAATTAAAGAGTATACAGTGGTACTTTATTATCTACTGGAGTTTGGATCCAGGACACCCTCGTGGATACCAAAATCTGTGGATGTTCAAGTCTATTAAATATTATGGATAGTAAAATGGCATCCCTTATATACAATGATAAAATCAAAGTTTGTTTTTTTTATATTTATTTTTAAAATATTTTCCAGCCATGGATGGTTGAATTTGTGGATAAAGAATCCTTGGATACAGAGGGCCAACTGTACTTAATGAAGAAGAAAATAATAGACCATTAATCAAATACAGGCATACTTCAGTTAACAAAGCCTCTGACAAAGAAGCTTCTTTTTGTACTAAGTCTTTTGATGTCTGCCCAGTCCTCCTTTTCCTCTGTCCAGCTGGAAGTTTTTAAAGTAACATTGGCATTGGGAGGGTGGTGAAGGAGGACTGAAGAAACACAGACTTTGGCTGTTGGGTTGCAGCAGTGTGTCTGCAGTAAACAATGCAATAATATTGACTTGGGAAAGAAAGGGATTTTAGCTGATCTTACTGTAGCTGTGTGTGCCTGCCTATAGCAGGCAAGGCAAACAGCAGCTGCCTTCCAGAATTCCCCACTGATCATGTGTGAACAGTATATCAGAGAGAAAAGGGGAGAGCAGGTAAGCCTGCTCCACCAGCTACCTACCTCCAGCATGTTAAAGAAACATAGATCTGTAAGTCTGGCTACTAAGATCGAAATCATAAGAAAAGTGGATGAAGAAAAACTATTCCAGAAAAAAAACTTCAAGTGGTCACTAGAAGGTTCAAAATGTTTTGATTTAAGCAAAGCTTCTGACCTACTAATTGTTTTATTTCACGTGTGCATATTGCTAGTTTTGAATAAAAAGTCTGCTGAAATGTATTGAACTGTTCTTCTTTTTTGTGGTATTGGAATTTATCTCTATTCTTTCCATGTTCTTTCTGCCCCTAGTACCAAATTTTCTGATAAAGAAATAATGCCCAGAAGCACATCTACTTGGTTGACTGATCTATACCTGTACTTTATTTCTAGTTACTTGATTCAGTATATACAAACCTCTGCCCATGTGCTTGTGCTTCTTCATACATTTTTACAACATGGAATTGACAATCCAGACAAAGGATGCAGATATCATATGTGATTTATCATCCATGTATTAAGTAGTCACACAAAGATGCCTAGTTAAAAGGACACAGATTTCTATGTATCTCCAACAGCAGTGTATGGCAATTAATGTTACTCCAGCATTGTGCAAAAGTTCAGTAGCAAATTAACAGTATGGAGACTTAGGGCACCTTAAAGATGAACAATTCCTATTTGGGTCAATTTATAAAGCCAGGTAAGATGTCAATCCTATAAGTCTCTTATTTATCTTCTTTTGGAACTGCAATTTTGTGTGACTAACAGGATTTAAGACAAGGAATCAATTAGATTGCTTATTGATATTTAATCAGTCTGATACTCCATCAGAAGGTAACCTTCTGGAATACAATGCAAACTTGTTAATGTGATCTCTAAACAGGCTTCTGAAAGTCTCTAAGAATCACAGAATCATAGAGTTGGAAGAAACCACAGGGGCCATATAGTCCAACGCCCTGCCACACAGGAAATCATGATCAAAGCATCCCATCTACCCTCTGTTCAAAAAGCAGCTAAAAAGGCCAATGCGATTTTAGGCTGCATAAATAGAAGTATAGTGTCTAGATCAAGGGAAGTAATAGGGCCACTCTATTCTGCTTTGGTCAGGCCCCACCTGGAATACTGTGCCCAGTTCTGGGCACCACAATTCAAAAAAGACGTTGACAAGCTGGAGCGTGTCCAGAGGAGGGTGACCAAAATGGTGAAGGATCTGGGAACAAAGGATGCAAGCTGCAGGAAAAGAGATTCCACCTCAACATTAGGAGGAACTTCCTGACAGTAAGAGCTGTTCGACAGTGGAACACACTCCCTTGGAGAGTGGTGGACTCTCCTTTCATTAGATAAAAACACTAACTGATCCACAACATGTTTCTTTTCATAGTCTGCATACTGTGTGAAGCTGAAGAGGTTTTGGAATCCTAAAGATGTTTTAAGCTTGTAAGGGGAAAAAAGACAGACATTCTGAGAATACATTTGACAATATTAAGTCAATAAATATCTGCACTTCAATAAAAGATTAAACAGAACTAAATTCCACAGAAGGCTTCCAGAGCACAAAAAATAGCTACACACTTCCCCACTCAGCAAACACATTAAAGCTTTTCATCTTTTTTACTCTTCCATGCCAAAACTGACAAGTTTAATTTAGAAAGCTGATAAACACTGGAGAAGGCAGTTGGAGAAAACAGTGAACCGACTATTTGCAAGCAACCGGGCTTCTAGTCTTGCTGTTTATTTTTAGGATATTTCTAATCATATCAACTGGATTACAAGTTTCAAAGGTTTTTACTTAATTATGTAGTAGGAAAGGCTACAGTATACTATATATATATAGTGGGATATATATATATCCCAAAGATTTGTATTATTATTATTTGAAATGGAAAGCACTGCAAATAGACTACTTACTTAATGACTTCACAACATGTGAGACATGCAGCTTGAGATCTTGTTTTTTAATAGCACAAGACATCTACAACTCTCATGGGAGGAAACCCACATATTTTTATCTTTTCCCCAGGGATATTTTTTCAAAGTAGAAATGCAAATAACAAAATAACCATTTTGATGTTCCCATTAAGAAAAGCACTGCAATTTGGTGGGAACATTATAATCAGTATTAATACTTGCAGCTGGGGATCACAAAGTTGCAGCTGGGGATCAGAAATAACAAATATATTTATATAAGCAATTTTTTTAAAAAAAAATACATTTAAAACAAACCCTGTCCTAATACAGACAAAGGAAAAGAGAGAAATTAGTGATGCAGTAGTATGTACCACTGAGAGCCAGTTTTGTATAGTGGTTTGAGTGTTGGTATATGACTCTGGAGACTAGGGTTCGAGTCTCAGCCTGGCCACGAAACCCACTGGGTGACCTTGGGTGAGTCACACTGTCTCAGCCTCAGGGGAAGGCCATGACAAACCTCCTTTGACCAACTCTTGCCAAGAAAATTCCATGACATTAATGGTGACCCTGGTGGCCTTAGGGTCACCATTAATCAGAAATGACTTGAAGGCACACAACAATATGTACCACTACAATGTTGATGGGGTTTCTTCATTAATTTTGTGTATTTGGATTTCAATGTTGGTACCCTAACACTCCAATAGTTTACATCAGGATGCACCAGTAAGTTCTATGTTCCTACTACTTACTGAGTCACTTAACTAGAAATATGGGGGGGGGAGGGGGGAGGTCTTCCTTACATACTATAATTTATTTTCTATTGACTCCAGATACTACTCCCCCTCATTCTCCAGAGACTTGCCTTCCTCGCAAACTAGTGACATGTAATTAGCCCAAGCATACAGGCATTTTAAAAAATAATCCAGTGTGGAAGGCTCAATATGCCTTGGGATGCACTTGTGGGAGTTGTAGTGTCTTTTAAACTCCTGCTATAAACCTAATCCAGATTGGGATCCTATGCTGTTATTTGTGTTATCACCATGGAGGAAAAGCTTTTATTAGTACCTGCATAAATTAAATAATTAGCTATTGATTGAAAAAAGCAATGATCTGTATTCAATTGCTAATCCCAAACTCTAGTGTAGAGCCTCCATATCTACTGAATTTACATGAAATTTGACTTGTGCACTTGTGTGATTATGTGCCTTTAAGTCACCTACTGATTTATGGTGACCCCATGACTTTCATAACTTTTTCTCAGGCAAAGAATACTCAGGGGTGGTTCTGCTAGTTCCTTCCTCTGAAACATAGCCTACAGCATTTGGTATTCTTTGGCAGACTCCCATCCAAGTACTAATCAGGGCTGACCCTGTTCAACTTCCAAGAACTAGATGGGATCTGATGCCTGTATGGTATTGAGACATGGATAAAATTTTATTCATTGATTCATTGGGTTCAACCAACTGGATTTATGTCCATGTGTTCAGAATTGCCCTTTTCTGCCTACATAACTAAATAACCCCTACTACCCCTATTGACAGAACACAGCTGGATTTATAAACATACACTGGTCAAAATCCAATTGTTAGTCCCAACTAGCATAGACCCAGCTGAATCAATGGGAATTTAGTAAGCTGACACTTATATAAATCCCAGTTATTAAATGGGTTGATTCTGTTTCGGACAAAAAATGGTTGGGGGGCACTTGAAGCTGTGTGGGGAAGGCAAGTCTCTGGAGAATGAGGGGGAGTAGTATCTGGAGTCAATTCTTGGAAAAAGTCCTTTGTCTTGGAGCAGTGCATGTAGCTTAAATCACTCCCTTTCTCCATACATGCCAGTCTCCAATCCACAGCATATGGCCTCTGTAACCCTCTATAGACATGATCTGTGCCCTTTCCACCCTAATGAAGAAGAATCAAGAGCCCTTCCTTGCTGGGAAGAAACTTTGCACCTGATCATCTTGGGAGCAGCAACCGAGAATCTGGCTGAGCAGTGACCAAGAGGCCTCTTGTTCACACTGGCCTTTGCTACAAGGCTGGTGCAGGTGAGATGCTTCTCGGTCACTGCTCAGCCAGCTACTTGGTTGCTGCTCCCAGGGTGACTAGGTGCAAAGGGAGCAGTAACTGAGATTGGTTGTTTTGAATTTGCAGTAGAACCACAGGTATAATATCAAGAAACAGGCATTGCAGTATGTGTGCTAGGGTTATTGCCCAAAAGGAAAGGGAACAGTAGCCTGACAAGGTTTGGGAATCACTGCCCTAAATCAAGAGTAAGAATTATGTAATTCTCCAGACACTCTTCTGGTTCTATAACAAGCTACCCTAGCCTGCATAGCCAATGGTGAGGATTTCTGGGAGATTCATTTAACAAGAAAAACTGAAAGGCTGCCTGATTCTCACATATTTAAAATCTGGGGCTATTTTGCATGGAGGTTTATTAGAAGTATAAGAATTGAAAAGTACCAAAATGTTTACAGATTAGCACCTCCATAAGATGAAGGAATTCAGGCTTGTTACCACCTTTTGATCATGACTCCACTAAGAGGTCCAGAACGGAGGAGTGCAAAGAAGGTTGGTGTGACACCTGAAGAGCTCTCAGGGTGCATGACTGGTATTTCTGGAGTCTTTTCATTCCCTATGAGAGATATTCACATGGGCTTTAAAATTGCTTCCCAGGCCCCCTCTTTCTCTCTTTTGGAAGAAGAAAAATTACAAAATATGTTTTTGAAAATTAGTATTCAGAAGTGTCTGTCCAAAATGTGAAATTTCTTTTATCTGGTTATGAGACTGGATTATTCCCAGGGTCTTTAAAGTTTATGAAGGACAAAAATCATTCAGAGTTGCAAATATGTCAGCATCAGCATTTTTTTGAAATAAAGAAGAGAAAAAGAAATGTAGAATGAAACACCTAAGAATCCTACCCCTTCTTACTATGACAAGCAATATTTGACAAAGCACCAATCATTCTGTTTAAAACCCCATATGCATTAATATTAACTTCTGTTTAATTAAGTCCATGATGTTTTTGCAGGAATAATTAAAGGGTGTTATAAATTACTGGTGGAAAAGCTTTTCAACTATTAGCCATATGATCTACAGAAGGTTACATAAACAGGTTTCTACATGCATATCTGCTCCAACATATATAGGGCTGCTGTGGAGAAGCAAGTGAAACCTACTTGCCTACTTGCATCTGGGAAGCATGCATGGAGCTCTTATACACTGGACAACATTGGGACTTGAGGAGCCACTAGAATGCAACAAAACTGCCAATCACATCTGTTACATGATCTGTGAAGTCACACTACTGATACTGCATCAGCAGAGTAAGATGAGGGGAAAATGATGGTACAACTTAAGAAAAGCTATTTCTCAATAGTCCTGCATATGGAGATTGGCTTTAATAGTTGATCCATACTGCCAGTACAGCAATGTGTGCTCACTCCTGCCTTCTGTAATGACCACCATTCCTCAACTGAGGCAACTGTCAGAAATAGGATTGCCAAGGAGACTTCCGGTGACGGCGTCCTGAGAGGTTGCAGGGCTGCTGAGCTCCGTGACTGCAACCTGATTTAATGAGCTCTGAATGGCGTTTATTTTATAATAACTGGAAATTACATTGCCAAAAAACCCCTCCGGTAAGAGGGGCAACTGGAGCCCGCTGGGGGTTCAAGAAATTAGTGGATATTGGTGGAAAAAAGTGGAAGAAGGGAGACCACTGAAGTACGGACCGAAGGGCAGACCGAGCTCATTAAATGCTAGCCTTTATAGCAATATAAGGTGCCTTTTCACCCTTTTAATTAATCATTAATAAATATCTAATTATAGTAAAGAAAAGTGGGTGGCTTCACTTCTTAATGGGGATTTTTTCTTTTCATTAAATGGACTGTGATATTCGGGGGGGGGAAGGGGGGGTCCCACAGTGAGTTTTGAGGTTGAAAAAACGATAAGCGTGAGTGAAGCAAGTAACCAAACTAGGGAAGCTAAAAGTTAAAACGGAGGAGGTTGAGAAGATGGAGGTTTAGCTGTGGAGGAGTGGAGGTGGAAAAGCCGAAAAGCGGAATGGGAGAGAACAGGGACTCAGGAGTAAAGAGGGAGAGTGGAGAGAAGGAAAGAAAGATGGAAAGAAAGAAAGACATGAGAACAGATATGGCGTACTCCTTTAAATTCCTTGAAGTGGTGGTAATCGGTAGCATCTGGACTTATCGGAGCTATAGATAGAGCGTGCCACTCCCTCATCTGCTTGTCTCAGAAGTGAGTGGCAGCGGAGAGAGACGATGAGGGGAGATTCATGGAGGGCTTGCCGAGACAAAGAACCACTTCCTGACCCTGCAATAAGTGGCAGCGGTGGCGGAAGGAGAGGACTAATTAGGCCGTTTTGGGCTCCAACAAGACCCTCTGACCTAGCAGCAAGGGGCAGCAGGGCCAGAGGAAGGAAGTAGATTTGGGTGGATCTGAAGGTCCCATTGAGTTATCTTGGATGCGGCGGCAAGAGACGGGGTGGCGGAAAGAGATGACTATCTAGGCCATCATTATACTAACGAGGTAGTAAGCGATTGCGGAGGCGGAAGTGGCGACTATCTAGGACGTCACCAAACCAATGAGGTTTTTTTTGAGGTGGCAACAAGTGACAGTGGAACTAGAGGGAAAGGACAGAAATCCAGGACAGTGGTGGTTATATCAGAATACCCCCTTGACCTAACGATAAGTGGCGGTAGCGGAGGGGAGAGAGAGAGAGAGAGAATCATCTGGGCCATTTTGGAGATACCACTGAATTAGCAAACAGTAGTGGAACCTGGGGAAGAAGGCAGACCTACATCGGCCTATATAAAGCCCCAACAGACTGACTTTGTGAACTTGTGGTAAGGGGTTGTAGTGGCATCGGAGGGGGAGGATTATCTAACTGATAATAGGCCTGGGGAAATATATTAGGCTCCAATACATTTATTTAATCTGATGGCAAGTGGTAACAGAGTTAGTGGGAGAATAAATACATCTGGGTAATTGGGATATTGCTGGATTTAATTAAAGAAGTGAATAAATAAGACTAAATGGAGATTATATATAATGAGTTGGATTTTGGATATATTACAATACTATGGCAGTAAGAATGCTTTAGGTGTAATTTAGGATAATTGAACTGAAGAACAGAAGAATGAAAATATATGGATTATAATATAATATGTTGGTGTAGAATAAGATATAAGATTACCTGGATCGTTATATTATTGTCGATGTTCGTAATAGTAACAGTTTATTAGACGCAATAGAAAAAATTGTTGTTTTGATCCTTGTTATAGGTGGATAAAAAGATAAAAGATAAAAAGAGGTGCACGGAGAAACAAAATTTTGTTATAGTGTGTAAATTAAAAGATTAAAATATAAGGAATAATAGTGTCAGGGAAGAAAGGAATGATCCAATCTCAGATACAAGTGTCAACACAAAGAAGAGGATCCACAGAGGAAGTAATAAGAATCAGTGATCAGAATGCATCTTTGGTGGATGAAATAAGGAAAATGAGATTGGAAATACAAGGAATTAGACAGGAAATGAAGGAAGAATTGAAAGAAACAAGACTTGAAATGAGAGAAGAAATAAAAGAGATGAGATCAGAAATAAGGAGAGATCCGAAAAAAGAATTAGACAATTATGGGAAAAAACTAGAAAGATTACGACTGATTTATCCAAAATTCAGAAAGAGGTTGATGAATTGAAAGTTAAGACAACACAACTGGAAAAGACGATGAAAGAAACTGACATGAAACAAGAACAACAAAGAATAAAAGATTTAACAAATGAAATTAGATATAGGGAACGATGTGTCAAAATCAGAGGTTTGCCAGAATCGGTGAATGAGGACTTGTATTGTATCATGTTGTTAGCATTCAAGGACTATCTAGGATCTACTGAAGAAAGAATGGAAATGGAAACTGACAACATCTTTAGAGTTAACTCTCCATTTGCAAGAGAAAAAATGACACTGAGGGATATAATTGTGTGCTTTACTAGAACCAAAATAAGAGATCTAATAATCCAGAAGAGCTACGATAATATACTACGGGTCAATAATAAAGAACTGAAAATTTTCAAGGATATTCCACCATCAGTAATGTTGGGTAGACAAAAATACAAACCATTGACACAATTGTTAAAAAAAGAGGGACTTGAATACAGATGGGAACGGATTGAAGGACTTACTTTTATGTGGAAACAGAGAAGATATAAGATAGATACAATAGAAAAAGCAAAAGAAATGGAGAAGAAATTGAGCAAAGGAGAAAAAGAATATCAAGAAGACTCTCAAGTAGTAACACATTCTAAACGTAGACAACAAGAAAAAGAAATGACAGGAGCCGAGAATACTAGAGGAAATAAGGAATCAGAGAGAGTACTTATATTTAGAAGAAGAAGAAAAAGGAGTAATCAGAACAAGAACAGAAGCAAGGTAAAGAATATTTGGATGAAGGAAGTATAAGTGTCAATTAAGAAGAGGAACTGGAAGAAGAGGAGGAAGAGGAAGAGGAGGAAGAAGAGGAAGAAGAAGAGAAGGAAGAGAACACAGAAATTTAAAGTAAAGTTACAATAGAAATAGGATTGCCAAAGTGAAAAGGGTTCCTATACCTCTAATGGCTGTGTAGAAAAAGGAGGTTCAGCAGGTGCTGCTTGTTATGATAGTATAACAAATAACACCTGCTTAAATTCCCTCTTGTATGCAACCAATAGTTACAGAAGCCCTCTCCAGTTTTCAATCTAACAATCCTAGAAAGACAGAAACAGACTCAATACTCAGAAGGCTCAACTCCCCCCGCCTCCCATGGATTCTAGTGGTTTGCTGTTGTGTGCCTTCAAGTTGTTTCTGACATAGGGAAGCACTAAGATGACTCTGTCATGGGGGGGGGGGGTTTGGCAATATTTGTTCAGAGGGAGTTTGCCTTTGCTTTCTTAGTCTCAGGGGAAAGGGTGTGTGACTTGCACCCAGATATATGGTTCCACTAGATGAAAATTTCCCTCTATTTCCCGCCTACTTGAAAGGTATCCTTGGCCTTCTGTGGATTTGCTGTTACCTTCTCATTCAAATACTTTCCCTGAATCACACACTCTTCCTAAATGTTTCCAGAACACTTCCATTTGGTAAATGTGGAGAAGGTCTCTGTCCATTCCTGTGAAACAGGATGTTGGATAGGAAATCAGATGGTGCTTTTTGAAGTCCCAAACCATAGTGGCATTTTTATATGGTTTTATGAGGAACATAATCATGTATCTTCCTATTCCTGAAACCATATTACTGCGACCAGGACTGGTCTCACCATTTGGCAGAGTGAAGCAGCTGTTTCAGGCTGCAAATTCTAGTGTCTGAGTGCATGATTGTACAGGAGCAGCCCTTAGCTGTTCTTTAAGAGCTGTTCAGCTATTCTATTTTGCTGGAGGACAGAGCAATGTGTGCCATGCAGCGTGCATCACCTATGTCAGCTTTCTGCTCTCAGGTATGGAGGAAAACTCTGAACCATTCCCAACACTGAAGATTCAGTGGCTACTCCAGTCGCCTTCTTCTGCATGTGGAACTGTCATTTTGCCTCAGGCAGCAAAATATCCTGGGCTGGTCCTGGAAGTAGCTCTAGTTTAAGGTTCAGTTTATCAGCTTTTTGTGATAGCAAAACCACTGAGGTAGAATAATTTTGTTTTCTTTATCAAATTTTCCATAACACCTACCAGTTTTTTAAAATACACCATAGCAATCATACTTGCATTCAAAACTAAAAATCCAATGCTACATGTTCTGTTCCTTATTTGAATGTCATAGTAACTATTCCAAAATTAAATCCCCTTACTGACTGACTGCCTTTTTTTCCCTATTAGCACATGGTGATTTAAGTGTGATGATAAAAGCATCCCCTCCCCCTATTTTCCTACCCCATAAAACTTCTTTTGTTCATTTTGGCATTCATGTTTTAATGCTAGGAACAAGAAATTGCATTACAGATTACAGCTTGCCAGTAACGATTGCTTAAGTGAACAAGCTGGCAACTACTGAGTATTTGTTCTATAGCTCATTTAGAGAGTCTCACTGGTGTGAAAATTAAGAGGCAAAAAACACTCCTATTTCTTTACATTAGACTTCTTTCCAAAGGTATTCTCCCTCATCTAGCTCCCCTTTCTTCCAGTCAGATACTTTTATCCCCTAAAACTAAAGTGAAGGGCCTTTGGTAACCATGTTTTATTGGGTATCTTCACCACCACCACCACCACCACCACCACCACCACCACCACTATTACTATTATTAGACGATCACAGCTCCTTATAAAACTAAAAATCAGATCAGACTCTTGATATTGTCAGTTCTTATTCTCTGGCCTCACATGATGCTAGGATTTTTTTAAAAAAAACAAAGATTACTTTTACACACACACACAAAAAGGCAGTCAACAAAATGCACTACATTACAACATATTTGGGCCCAGCATATTATAAGAACATTTTAAATGCTACATCTGTATCACAACATGTAAATGCAAAGCAAGACAATATTTGCCAAATTTGTAATATTTGGCAACAGCTTTGGGACAAAAGTCCAGCTGTCCAACTTCATTAGCTTCTTTTCCTTGTAAAAAATTTAGGTCAAAATCTTAGTTACTGGCAAGATTTTGCAGTCTCATGTTTTCCTAAATTAAAATGATATAATGCAGATGTGTTTAAGAATCAATATGCAGCTGAAGATGAGACCAGATGACTCCAAGATATACAGGATTGCTAGTCTGAAATTAACCAACCTCTGTTGGTGGCAACTACAAGTTGTGGTCATATGTTGTCTCCTTGGTCTCTCCTATGAGAAGCAGCTACAGGAATTCCAGCCCAATTTTTATTTGGCTGCTGTCCACAGAACAACTCCACATCATTTGCATCCTCAATAATATTAACAGAGGAACAAAGCAGACAGTAGCAAAGCAGACAGTAGCAAAGCCAGATTTGCAGAGAGAGAGAGCTTCCTCATCAGAGTGAACAAACTCAAGCATTGTCTTAAAAATTAGTTTTGCAAGTAAGAATGAAAAGATTTTCAAAAGTGCTCCATTTGTTCAAATCACAAGACCTTTGCTTTATCAGCACTGACATATATTTACAGCATGGGTAGCTCACAGAATTGAAAGAGCTTTTAATAACTGAGGCTGTTTCAGTAGTATTGCATTTACTTGCTGTTGGATCTAACCAGTAATGTCAAGTCTTAATCCTCATGGACATCTGTCACCAGTCTGTATCTGAAACAATTTTTTACTTTCTTACATGTGCATTTGCACATACTCTACCCCAGGGGTAGGCAACCTAAGGCCCGGGGGCCGGATGCGGCCCCCGAGGCCTTTGGACTGGCCCCAGCCCTGTCTTGCCACCGCTGCCGCCGCCGCCTGCCATGATGATATTGATTATTGTTGTTATTACTTGTGCTTGGGGTTTTCTTGGCAAAATCTCCACAGGGGTTTTGCCATGGCTTTTCTGGGGCTGAGAGAGTGTACATGCATATTTTTTTAAAAAAATTATTTATTTGTTTGTTTGTTTTTGATGCTTCGGCCCCCCAATTGTCTGAGGGGCAGCAACCCGGCCCCTGGCTCAAAAAGGTTGCCTACCCCTGCTCTACCCCAACTGCAATACCCGGGCACTAACAAAACTCTGAATGGGTTTATTTCCTTACTTATGCTATATAACAGAAGCTAGATAGTTAAAAGCCACTTCAACAGCAATCCAGCTCAAATACCAAAAGTCCACCTGAAAAAGGAGGCCTTTTGTTGTTGTTATTAGCTCCTCTCAAGTTGACTTTGACTCACAGTGACCCTGTGGATGAGACATCTCCATTATTCCCTGTCCTAGGCTGCCCTGCTCAAGTCCTGTAGGCTCCCATGTGCTCCCTGACTGAGTCTGACCATCTGGCCTGTGGTCCTCTCCTTCTACTGCCCCCTACCTTTCTCAGAAACATTGTCTTTTCTAATGATTCATGCCTTCTCATGATGTGGCCAAAGTAGGAAAGCCTCAATTTAGTCATCCTGGCTTCCAGGGGGAATTCTGGCTCAATTTGTTGTAAGACCCATTTGTTTGTCTTTTGGCCACCCACAGTATTTTCAGCACTCTTCTCCAGCACAAGTCAAATGAGCTGATTTTCCTTCTGTTGGCTTTCTTCACAATCCAACTCTAACATCTGTACATTATGATGAGGAAGTGTTCGGAGTTACATCTTTGCACTTTATGATCTTGTCTAGTGCTTTCACAGCTGCCCTTCTAATTCCTAGGCTTTCTGATTTCTTTACTGCAGTCTCCATTCCGGTCTGTGTTTGATCCAAGGTATGGGAACTTTTTGACTATTTCCATTTTCTTGCTGTCTAGGATTAACTTTTATAGCTCTTCCATAGTCATTATTTTTGTTTTCTTATTGTTTAGCATTAAGCCTACCTTGGCACTTTTCCTCTTGACCTTCTTCAGTAATTGTTCCAGGAGCTTATAGGCCTTTTGCCGGTCAATAAAAGGTGAAAAAAGAGGAGGCCAGTCTACTCTCTGTTGGCAGGAAGGGCCACTGAGAAGGCCATTTCTCCCATCCCCACTAAACAAACCCTTATATCCCTCCTAAGCACTGACATTGGCCCCAAAGGCCCTATTCTATACACCTCACCTTCAGCAGTGAGTTAGGTGGTAACACTGAAAGTACCTTTTTGATAGAAATGACCAAACGTATACAGTGTACCTCTGCTAATGCTATCGAGAGGGTTTCCTTGTCTTTATTTGGTCTTAATAGTTTTCCTTTTTCTATTGCTCACTTTCAGATTTAGTTTGCAAACTGAAAATGAGTTACATTATATAAATCAGGGGTCGGCAAACTTTCTGGGGACGGGGACGGTTCTGCTATCCCCCGATCTTCGGTGTGCTGAAGGGGGGAAAAATGGCGGCGGACGCACACATGCACACTACCGCTCGCTGTGGTGTGCATGCGTACGCGAGCGCGGGGTGCCATTTTGCTTTCCAAAATGGTGCCCGTGCTTGCGTACGCATGCCACAGGGCAGTTAGAAGGCCTCGGTGAGCTGGGTTCGGCCCGCGGGCTGTAGTTTGCCGGCTGCTGGTATAAATGAATAAATATGGTACTTGTAAAAAATAAAGATGAAGTGGGAAGCTAGACAAGCTGATTTCAGAAAAGGAGGAACGAGTACCATAGCCTTTAAAATCAAAAGCCAGATCTACATCTATGTATGGCTTTTCCTGAATGTGGTTATATATTGCTTATGCAATTGTACTTCCCATTAATATATATGGGTTTAAAAGCTGGACACTGAAGAAAGCTGATAGGAAGAAAATAAACTCATTTGAGATGTGGTGCTGGAGAAGAGTTCTACTGATATCATAATAAATGGATCCTAGACTAGAGCATATCAAGCGTTCACTCTCCCGGGAAGCCAAGATGATTAAATTCAGACTGTCATACTTTGGTCATATCATAAGAAGACATGACTCACTAGAAAATACTATAATGCTTGATAAGATGGAAGGAAGCAGGAAAAAGGAAAATCACATTCCAAATTCATGGACTTAAATCAAGGAAGCCATGGCCTTGAGTTTCAAGACTTGAGCAGGTCTGTTGATGACAGGGTGACTCCCAAGGTCTCTAATTCACAGAGTTACCATAAGTCGAAGTCGATTTGAAGTCAGTTAACAACAGGTCATCTATTAGAATAATGTGTGTGAAGTCATCTATTGGAATAATGGCTGCTTAAACAGATTTCAGTAATGGTTTCCAGTTTAGAGCCATACTAATAAACTCAAGTCTCCCTAAAGTAATTACCTAAACACAAAAAGGTTTTTTTTGAAGGGGGCAGACTTTGTAAACATCTGAAAGTGCTAACTGGAGAGAGGAAAAAAGAGCTATCAGGTGTCTTTTTGTTTGTTCTTCAGTGTTTATTCCTGGCTTGCTTCAGAACATTGGCAGGAAAATTGTCTTTAAAATCATCATAAGCTGGAAGGGCAGAGCAGTACAGGATAATACTTCCAAAGTGGTATATCAGTAATACTTCCAAATGTTATAGAAGTGTTAACCTACCCTTGCTCCCCCTCAAAAACCTCCACTCACATTCCAGTTCACAAAGGAGAAAGGAAATCCTTTGAGCATGCCATTTCACTGTAAAAGCAAGGCCAATTTTCATCCATTTCCCACACACAGAAACCTAGAACTTAAAGGGACCAACGTTTATTTATATCTCCCAGAATTAATCCCCCTAATCCCAATGCTCAACCTTCTCAATCCAAACTACTTTCTAACACAAAAAGAGAGAGGAAAAATACAGAGAAGACAAATAGCTGTGAATTAGATTGGTTCCATGAACAAGGAGAAATCCCTTTAATCATTGCAAGTGACATGCTTTATGTATGCATACAGATTTTCCAGACTAACATAACTAAGTCTTTGGATTCTATGCTTTATTGCAGGGGTAGGCAACCTTTTCCCTTTAAGGGCCGAGGGACTTCAGCTCCCAGAATCCCAGGAGCTATTGGCCAACATGAGACTATTGGCCAACATGGCTGAGGCTTCTGGGAGCTGAAGTCCCTTGGCCCTTAAAGGGGAAAGGTTGCCTACCCCTGCTTTATTGGGTACAACATCATATCTTCCCAGACTCCATTACTGGGATTCTGAGAAACACACATACAAATAATTTCCATGCATGATGCATAGTTGCTTTTTGCCCCTTTTTGTTACCAGCATCACATGATTTAGCCCTTCTAGCATGATGTCCTGGAAGGCCCAAGCAACCTCTGGGGAGGCATGATGTTAAGAAGAACCTAGAAAGATATCACGCCAAGAGAAAATTGACAAACCTTCAGGTGCATGTATTATTATGTAAGTAACACTTAAGATCGTGTCTCATTCCTGACACTCCAGAAAGAAAACCCTTGTTTTTTCTAGAAAGCCTGTAATTTTTTGCCAAGTCCTCTAGCCACATCAACCCTAACTTATAAAAACATGGGCATTAACTTTTCTATGAATAAAGCAGTAGGTTACTGGCATTCTAGAAAAGGGTCCTGTGGGCACTGCAGTGCACTGATAATCTGAATTTTTCTAGAATAAAGTTCAACTACAGATACTTTTTCACTTTACAGTTTGTAAAAGTACAAAATGTATAAAATACTATAAAATATATAAATGCTGTATGTATTTATGGCTGCTTCCACACTGCAGAATTAATGCAGTTTGATACCACTTTAACAGCCATACCTCAATGCTACAGAATTCTGGGATTTGTAATTTGTTATGGAAACAAAGCTCTCTGACAGAGAAGGCTGAATATCTCACAAAATTAAAAATCCCAAATGCTAAAGCATTGAGCCATGGCAGTAAAAAACACTGTTCAACTGCATTAATTCTGCAGTGTAGATGCATCCTTAAAAGGCTTGTGTATGTTTAAATTCCCACTTTTTCCTAGTAAAATGTTATGGAAGTAGTAGTCAATTCTTTCTTGGTGTTGTTTCTGTGTATTTCATGAAGGGGGGAAAAACAAAGTTTAAAGCACCCATGTCCCATTCTCAACTGAACAAGCTATGTCAGTTTTTATAACAAGGAATATTGTTATAAAAGTAGTAAATGTGAGCAAGAAGTACAATCCTCAGATCTAAATAAAGTGATCTTAGGGGGGTTGCAGACTGCCAGAAATAGTGCAAATTGAGTCCATTTTGAGGGTTAGGGAATCATGGGAACTGTATTTTATTGTGGCACCAGAGCTCTCTGACAGAGAAGGCTCAATGTCTCAGAAAAAAACAATTCCCATGATTCCCTAGCACTAATCCTAACCCTAAAAGTGGACTCAATTTGCACTATTTCTGGCAGTCTGCAACCCCCCTTACTCTGCCATTGTTCTTCAGATAGCAGTTTCAATGAAGAATACAAAAAGATATATTATCTATCTTCAGGCTCCAGCAAGGGAGGAAATATCTCCCTGTGAGGACGTATGAAGCTCAAGAAAAAAGGGATAAATATTTTCACGTTTTCTGAAAACACAACCACAAGCTTTTCCTTCTGCGGCCATGCCTGGCTTTTTTCTTATTTTCCAATGTCCTGACCAGAGTGTTTGTAGCCTGACATGTCCTTATACAAGATATTTCCAATGAGTAAGTACTTCCAAAATGTAATACCCCTGCACATTTTAAAAGAATGGCTCATTCTGGAGTTGCATTCAGTAAATACAGAGGCACTACAGAAATTCTGTATCCAAAAAGCAGCTTGAGGGGGGAAAATCCCAAGCATTGTTTACTTCCTATGCTATTCTAGGCAGGGAAAAATAACACAGAGATGTGTGGTTTCCAGTGGTAGAGTATCATACTTGATGTATTCGCTTTATGTGGACAGACATGGAATTCTGCAGGATTTTGGGGGTGAAGAAAATGCAGTACTAGCAAGTGAAATCACCAGGTCATGCCCCACACAGGAGTTTGCTCACAATAAAGAGTGGTGTGTAAACTTAATTCCATCTTTCACTGGGATTCAGGGCATTTTACAGTAATAAAAGTACATTCTAAAAGGATAAAATCTATACTGTACCGAAGAGATAATTTCCAGGCAGCACTGCCGCTAACACCCTTTTATATCTTCTAGAGCTATATTAATCTGGCCCAATGAAGGGATCCACCTCAGAAACACTGAACCGGAAGCAACTAGGGTGGCAGAGTGATCTTGGTTCTCCCCTCTCTCCATTTTCAATGAGAGAGAAAATGTCTATGTCATACCAGCCTCCCATTAGTATAGATTAGAAGCCTGATCCTGGGATCTCACTGGAGAAATGTGGCAAGGGGACTTTAGGTCTAGATTCTAAAAGATTCAAACCTACACCACACCCTGCTGCAGCATAAAAAACACCTGTCAGCTGTCCTTCGAGTCTCACACCAGAGTCTACCACTGGCAGTGACTTTATACTTACAGAACTTTCTGTGAGCATAACTCGGGGCATTAGACAGATGTCTCCAGATCAATTGAGCTCTTTTGTAACAGTGGGGCAGTACCATGACAGCATTCTAACCCTTTCTAGCTATTGGATCTGGGAGTTAGGACTCCACTGTTAAAGAGCTGCTGTCATTTAGAGTGGATAGTATTGAGTTATAGGGCCAGCCTTCCTATCAAGCAGAGCGAGCCTCGGGCAAGAGATAAGTAGGAGTGGCGAATGTGCACAGCTCTTCAGAGTGTACTATTTTCCAAATGCTTTTGAACCTGACATTTGAAAAGTAACAGGCTTTGCAGAGAGGAGTGAGTTTAGTGCTCCTGGTCTAATTCACAGCCATTCCACCCTCTGTTTCATATTCAGAAGTGGGACAGAAGCAGTGGAAGCAGTAGTACTGGAAGTCAGTAGGCAGAGCTGATGGCAATGGCAACATGATGGAGGCAACAGCAGTGCTTTTTTTCCTGTCATGCCTCAGGCTGGAGGAGAGCCTGGACTGCTCCTACTTAGTTAGGGAAGGCCAATATGCTCATAATGCAAGAAAATCAGTTTCACTTTCACTGATATAAAGGAATAAATGCAAACTGTGAACTGACCTTGTAGAAGTATACAAATGAATAACAAATAATTTCTGAATTAGAACACAGGAGTGAAGGACTGGTGCTTTTTTTAAATCTTACTTTAAACAAGTTTTATAAGAGACAAAATGTGAAAAGGTTCTGTCAAAATACAGTCAACCCTTGACTTTCATGGCTTTGGGATTCATGGCTTTGATTATTCGTGAGTCCCTAGCTGTGTGCGTGCACACTCCTTCTCCTCTGTCCCTCCCTGGCTTTTCCCCTGTGAGGGGATGGAGAGAACAGCCGGAAGGGTGTGCGCACACTGCTCTTGCCCCTTCTCCACTGCCCTTCCAAGGCTTCAGAGTGTTTGTGGCTCCCCCCTTCCCTTCCAAGGCTTCAGAGAGCTCCTTGAAGCCTTGGAAGGGAAAGGAGAGCTGCAAATGCGTGCTCTCTTGCCCTTCCAGCACCTTAGAGAGTTTGCTAGAGCTGTTTGGAGCTTTGGAAGGGAGACAGGGGTGCACACACTGGTTTTGCCTCCCTGCTTTATTCACAAATTTTGACTTTCGTGGGGGTCTTGCACCCCTAACCCACACAAAAGTCAAGGGTTGATTGTATCTTTTAGTAGAAAATAAAAGGTTAGGCAAAAAGTTTGTTATGATTAAGAGTAAGTGTACTGCACCGCTAATTTATTTATTTCAGTTCAGTTGCCACTTTTCACCCAGAAAGGGACCCAAGGCAGCTCACAAATGAAACCATTTAAGTTTTTTACAATTAAAAAATATCAATAAACTAAAAACAGTATAAAACTACATAAACATGCAAAAGTTAAAAACATAACTAAAGCACACACCCCGTATAAAAGCCTCCCTGGCACGATTAATCATTGGCTACACAGATTATGCTCTCTAGAACAGCTCATACTTTATCCTACAAAGTTGGAGCAAATGTTTCCAGAATGTTATTCTGTTTATCCTGATGTTTCCAGAAAGTTATTCTACGTTTATCCTGATGTTAACATGTAATACCAGTCAATACACTTCAGGTGTTCTTGCATCTAGTGTTTGTTCATAGAATAATATATATATGTACTGAAGCAAACAATAGCCCTGACCTATTAAATGGGTATCATGTTTTTCTAAGTGTTTCTAATGCATTGCATTACAGTTTAGGGCACGAATCACCAAAGTTAACTGTTGTTAGATCCAATGTGGATTTGAGCTTCTCTGAACACATAATTTCAGCAATGGAAGGAATGGGACTAAGAGCCCATATAGAGCAACTGTTTTTATGAGTGCTCTTTCCCAAAGCATGATTTAATGTGTGGATATTCCAACACAAAGTCAGTTCTAGCTCAACTGCATTCCATTTTCTAAATGGGTATATTTCTACCCCAAATTATGTGTTGTTAATTTTTTCCTCAATTCTCTGTGGTTGCATTATTAGCAGTGCTTTTAAACTCTTAACTATACTACAACAGTAATTGTAGGGAGATTTAAAGGACAATCAACTTCTATTTAGAACATTTCATTGTGAATTATTTTAAATGAAACAATATTTACTTTGGTCTAAATTTATGAAAGAAGGCAACAAGGCAATTAACTTGGCAAATTACTTTTTCTTGTTTACTATTCTGCTCGTTCAAAATATGATAGAAATCACTTTCATCATATCAGCAACCCCCCAAACCCTTTGATCTTCACGTTAATAAAACTTGCAAGTCAAAAGTCTTATTTACCCTCAGTGAGTAACTATTGTTTGATTTAGCTCAGGAGGTACACAATCTTGTCTTACCCTTGGAGGTAATCTGTCATGGTCTGTGTGGATTCTTACCAGCAACAGGTAAATAGTGATGGCCAGGCCCCAAAACAGATAAACACATCCCCTTTCTTTATTTCTGCCCAACTCCCCCCTCTCTCTCATACACACACAATCTCTCTCTCTCTCTCTCTCTCTTCCCTCTCTCCTTCCTCCTATCTTTTCTACTTTCTTTTCCTTCACACCTAATGGGCTGACAGGGAAGGGACAGATCTCCCTTGTACAGTTATGAACTAATTGCTTGTAGGTGGCTTTTGAATTTAGGCTGGTAACTAAAATAAACAGTTTACTTCTTTTATAGCTATAAGGCTACATGTTCCCTCTATTCTTTCTTTCACATTGTTCTTTTAGGTTCTTTCTATAAGCCACAGATTATAACAAGATGTGAAACATTTGACATTATTGCAGGCATAACGACAAAAAGTGATAGTCCAACTTTAAATATGTAAGCATCAATACAAAACACATATGTTTTATACTTTATGCAGCACATTTGCTAGAAGGAAGAGTAATGCTGGGAGCCAATTACTCTTGTTTTTGTGGCATCAGCTGGGGTGAGCAGACTTCTGTAAGACAGTTGGCTTAAGAAAATTCCAATATCTTTCAGCAAGAGGCTTCCTTAAGCTCTTAGACTGTAAAATTAATAGCTTCCCTACCTGCTGACTCTCCAAGTAACCTATCAAAGGTTTAGTGAAATGACATTAAAAGCTGTTGGATGTAACACCAGGGGGCAGAACTTGTTTTGCTGTCCTCCAGCTTTCTCACTTGTCTCCAGTGTGCAAAGGATTTCATTGATCATTTGCTTTTCTTTAACATTTCTCCTGTTCAACTTCCAGTCTTGTGTATACACACTCTGAAATAAGTACTTGTGTAACTATCATGCAAGAAAACATGCAGCTGACGCATATGGACTGTATAATAATCATTTAGGGCATTACCATGTGTATAAGAGCTTTTAGATTACTTTTTTTTAAAGAATAAGGCCAATTTAGGGAGGGCAAGTATTATCTACAGTTATTACCACGATACTAAATTGCCATGTGCAGCTGCAATGTACCTCTATACACTACAATCCAAACAAATAAGATAGGAAAAGTTGTTCCTTGTGTGCCTTGTTTGTCCATTCCTGGGCACAGCTGGAGGAAACAGGATGCTGGATTATGGGGGAAAACTCTGAAGACTCCTCTCATGTTTTCAGTTTGACATGCCTGTTTGTTCAAGATATTTTCATGTCTCACACAAAAAAATACATCATAAAAACCTGGTAGAAAAAGACTTTCTCAGGCAGTTCCATATATCTGGTTTCTAGTCCAACTACTGTGTTACATACATATCTCACAAAAATAGCCCCTACTTACCAAATAACCACTGAGATTATAAATATCTTTAGTGACCTATTTTCACCACAGAACAACAATGATGTCTCTGGTTAAAAGGAATATAATATATGTATGGGGGAGTTACTGTATTTCTATCTACTACTAAAAACAACAATAAAATTCCTTAACAACTGAAACAATACATGTCAGCACTCTTGCAAATAAGGTACACCAGAACTGTATGAGAGCCTCCTTGGTAAGTCAATGGTATGAACAAGTAATGGCGTTTGTCTATGTAGTTTATAGTAGTAATGTAACCATTTATAGTAGTAATGTAACTAAGGGAAAAACTAAAATACTTACACTTGCACACTATTTCATAAAGTACCTCATACTTTTTTTTTTTTAAAGAAGTATTCTAAAAGGTTACCATTTTAGTTGAACTGTCATGACTTGATGTACTATAATAAGAGGGATGCAGGGGGGCAGTTTTAACTTGTCCAGTCATATTTTTATTAGACCATACATTCACTGTAAATCATTTCATGCCTTGGATTACACAATTAATCCTAATAAAGCCTGTGGGGCTGTTGGCTGCAAGGGTCTCTTCTCATAGTACTCCACCCATATATAGTTGGATAACTTCACGCAGTCCCCTTAGGAAGCAGAATTGCTGCCTATTAAAGCATGCTATAACTGCAAATTCACCATGTTATACATAGAAGCATTTGTTTTAATAATCATCTGTGTTGGTAAACTTTGAAAACAACAATTTTCAAAGCATCTCTATCCTCTGGAATTAATATCCTAATTTCGTCCAATAACTGCCCCAAAGAAGGATGTCTAATTTAGGAAAATCCCATGCTATTTCCTGCTTTATCACATGGTAATACAAACTGACTCCAATTCTGTGAGTTTAATGTCCAAAGCTGAAGGTACATTCCCATGTCAGAAGAATATGTTTTGCTTACGACAGCCTGCAGGAAATTGTTACTTTTTTGTTTAAAATCCAAACATGAGTTCAATTACTGATATTTTGAAGTATTCTTGTGAAAATCTGAATGCTCTGGCATATATACAAAGCATATATGCCCAAGAGAAGTGAAAATTTCACCCTAGCCCAGTTGGAGAAAGCTGCACAAGGACAGACTCACTTATAGAGAGACAAGAGCTCCTCAGTACAAAAATGACAAATTCATAGAATAACTGACCCGTTTTCAGCAGCTGAACTCCTTCCAAAAGTAAAGATATGAATTGTGCTTGAGAACTTTTATTCTGATATTTCTAGGAACCAGATCCTATGTTTTGTTATGTCCTGAGACTATAGGACATAATGTTGTGTTCTAGCATCTTTATGCTGTACTAGCAGACCTCTTGCTATATTGCTGAGGTACACCTTCTCCTTTGAGCTAAGAAAGTAGGAATCTCAGGACTACTCTAACAGAGCAGTGGAAGTGCTACATGGCCCAAGAGTGTCACAAAGGCAACTTTTTTAAGGCACAAAAGTGAGATTAGTAAAGTGATACACATCTCACTGCAAGATGAAGAAGTTTTGCAGTGAGCTAGCCTCAACCCCCCCCCCCAAAAAAAAAAACCCACAAACAAACCCAGTAAGCATCTTTAACACTTGCTTTTTTATATTTAACAGGTTTGGGTGCCAACTACAAAAACAACCTTCTTGTAAAAATGTACTTCTATCAGTTAGGTTTACAACATGTTTTCCCCCCAATATGCAGTTTGCTGCCATATGTTCCAGATAAAAAGTAGAACAGGCTGTTCCTGAGGAGACATTAGGAAGTACTATTAATTCTACAAATACTATAAACTGGGCTGAGATTTGTGTGGCCTTCCAGATGTTATAACTTGCAGCATTCCTTACCATTGGAAATTGCTGAATGTGGCTGCTGCATGTTGCAGCCCAAAAGTATTTGGAGAGCTGTGTGATTCCACCAATTATAGTATTTGTAGCACTCATAAGTTGGCAATACAGCAATACTGGTGTGTGTGAGGGATAGAGAGCCCTGGTCCCATGTGTCCCTTCTTAAGTAGCAAACACTAGTGTAACTCTATAACTACGTGGAGTTTCTTCTAAAAGGCAGGCCTAGCAGAATCATTTAGCTCAGCCCCAACACACTGTGTTACTTTTGCACAGGGCAGCTAATTGTAGGATTTCCTCTGGTGTGGGACTGGAAGACCTGCTGATACTTATGTGTAAATCTGGATAGTGACTATGCAGAGATAAGTTAACAACTATAAATCAGAGCAAACTTTCTGTCAAATTGCAATTTCTTCTTATTTCTTTCTTGGTTCTTAACCAGTAAGCCTGAGAAGAATCTGGTATGCCTCTAAAACTTGTTTCCAGCATTTTAAGTATTGGGCAAGCCAAATAAAGTGACTTGTTCTGTGCTTCTAAATATTAGATCTTGTTGAGTTATATTTTAAAACCTCAAGTATGAGAGGCTAGATTGTCTCTCTCTCTCTCCTTTCACTGGCAGGCCTTATTATTCAGGCAAGCCTTTGGCAATTGACTATGGTTGCTGCGGAAGAGCCTTTTTACTGGTCTGGTACTGAGACTTCTTTTATTGGCATGTTTAAATTGTATTTTATGTTTGTACTTGTTTTATGTTTAGATTTGTTTTGCTCCTTTTTTATTGTTGATACCATGTGTTCTTCTTTTTCTTTTTTTAGAAAGATGAGCTAAAGCTATATAAATGATAAAGTCAATGTACACAATTCAGTATGTAAAATACAGGTGTCTGGTGACCCAAAACTGGGATGTTGGCAAACAATTAAAATTCTATGTGCCTTATGGGAGGAATTCTGAAACCTTGTCCCAGGTCCTCTTCTTCCAGCCATGTTGACTTCCTCTGAAAGGCCAGGTGAAAAGAAAGTGCGAGGGGGAATCGTAAAATAATAATTATCACCCGGAAGTTATTATGGTATACTGATGACATTTTGTCAGTGTCATCATCACCAAATGACTTTTTCTTTTCCCAAAAATGAAAAATCCATTGAGGGGTTGTCAATTTGACAACAAAGATGATATCATTCATGAAGTGGAAGAGTGGTTTAAGGCGCAATCTGCAGACTTCTACAATAACAGTATTCAGAGAGTCAAAAAACGCTGAGGGAAGTGTGTAAATCTGGATGGTGACTATGTAGAGATAAGTTAACAACTATAAATCAAAACAAACTTTCTGTCAAATTTTTTTTAAAGGCGATGATTAAAACTTTACGATACCCCCTCATAATAGGGGGAAGGGAGGGAGGATCTCTGGTAAGACAAGCTACAGAGGAAGGAGAGAATTTAGCACCTCTGTTTTCATGCCATTTTTGATTCCAAATGCTGTTTCTGTACTATGTACAATACTTTGGACTATGGCCTCTTTAACTTCAATGCAAGAAAATTAAAGATATTAGCACATATTTTACTTTGTTCCAGCCAATCACTGGTGCTTAATTTTGTCTCAGTCCAATAATTAGACCCAACTAAAGCAGACCTATCAAATAAATAGATAACTGCCACCTTATCAAGCTCCCACTGATTTAAATGGGTCTACTCTAATCGGAACTAACAATTTTATTTAGCCTTTTATCTGCATTTGTTCACTAATCATATAGTAGAATATAATACTGTTAAGTTAATGTTTCTTCCTTTTCTGTCACTCAAGAACAAGATCACTTAATGAAAATGCAAAACAAAACAAATCTCTACTAATTCGTCTTCAGTATCAAAGACAAGTTCTATGTTTCAGAATCTGGATATATTCTGCAACTGTCCAAAAGCAAGTCTTTGCTGAGTTCATTGGGACTAAGGGCCTATACAGACTGCCAGAAATAATCCAGCTTGAGACACTTTAACTGCCTTGGCTCAGTGCTAGGGAATCATGGGAACTGTAATTTTTTCTGAGACATTGAGCCTTCTCTGTCAGAGAGCTCTGGTGCCACAATAAACTACAGTTCCCATGATTCCCTAGCACTGAGCCAGGGCAGTTAAAATGGTCTCAAACTGGATTATTTCTGGCAGTCTTTTCAGGCCCTTAGTGTCAGATAAGAAAAAGCATGATTGTACCCTAAACCTAACAACCTATACTTATACCTTCTGGAAAAATGTACAATAATTGATTTAATGCTAAAAGAACTCAATCATAGAATTTTGTTTAAAAGAATGATAAATTGTTACATACTTGCTTTGTAATACAAATAAGGATGTGGACCTAACAACAGGAAAGTGATGTCGTGTTGGTATTATAATTCAAAACCCTAAACAACTTTGGTCCAGGTTTCCTGAAGTATCATCTCCTCTGATAAAACTCTGTCTAGATCAAAAGATCATGTTCAGAGACCTTTCTCTTGGTTTGTCTGCCAAATGAGCTGACATTCATGACTACTAAAGAGAGGCCTTTTCAGTGGTGGCACTCTATTTGTGAAATGCCTTGCCAAAGAGGATCATTGAGTGCCTGAGTTGTGTTCAAGACATTTTTCTTTTCCCAAGCTTTGGGTTTGGAAGGCCGCCAACTATTATCAGGTGCTGTAGGCTATATTTTTAGAGGAAGGAACTGGCAAAATCACCTCAGAGGATTCCTTGCCTAAGAAAATCCTGTGAAATTCATGGGGTCCCCATAAATCGACAGGTGACTTGAATACACAGAGAGTGTCTTTTTAGATCTTTACACTACAGCTAGCTTTTACTTTGGTTTTATTCTGTTTGAAACTTTTGAAGTTTTATGTATTGTACTATTTTTGTACTTTTAAGGTTATAAGTTCTGCTCTTTGAAGTGCCCAGATGAAAAGAGATTTAAAAAATAAAATAAACACACCTAGTCCTCATATCTGTGCATTATGACACATCACAGTAATTGAAGGAGTGGGAGATGACAAAGCTGTATAAGTCCTTGTATTTCAACAACCTTTTATTTTAGGCTACAGTTCTATGAAATTGGGAGTAAATCACATTGAACTTAATAAAATACTACGAAATAGCCATAGCACTACGCTGTTAACTTTTTAATAATTTCCCTTCATGTTTCCCCCCCCCCGTCTCCTGAATGAACTACATCACACTAACCAAAAATGTGTTTCGAAGTAGAAACGCACACACATATATACCAATTTTAAGTGTCAGAATACATATGATCAAGGATTGTGTCAAGCTCCTGATGCAGCAGAAATCTGGAGGGAGAACTGGCTTAAACCTTAAACCTAGGCTCCGCAGGCGCAGCAAAACAATGCTCGCACCCATGGTGCAATGAACACAATCCTTCACTAGGCTAAATGTGCCTGGAAAGAGACTGAGAACAGCAAAAAGAAAGCAGCCCTAGGGAAGAGAGGCTGTTGTGTGTGGAGTGAGAGCTTTCTCTTAGATTTTACCACCCTTGAATATTTTGTGGATCTCTTTTCTCCTATCAAAGCCCTTTTTTTGTCACACACACAAAATCCTGCCAGATTTATTTGCAGGAGAGGGAGGAGTCATGTTATTTATGTTGCCTTCCACTCCCCCTTTTTGCAGTTAAGTTGCAGTGGATAAAAAGCCTGGGATGAATCTCTCAGCTGCTTCCCCTTCCTTCTTCTAAACTAATAAAAAAACAAAAACCCTTCAGTTTGTGTGAATTAAGGTGGAGACCTGGACATTTTTTTTCATATTTTCCTCTTTTTTTCCCTTTTTTGCAAAGGAGCTCAAAGAAAAAAAAAGAAAGGCAGCATGTGTTTGTGGAAACCCCAGCTGTACAACGAGGACCATCAATTATTAAAGCATTACATCACCACAAGTCATTAGCACCCTTTTCTACATCCAACAGGCTCTATAGAATGTTATCTAATTGATCCTGGCACAATACAATCCCTCCCCATCAGGGGATGTCAAAGGTTCCCCCCCTTTTCCCTTCCCCCAAAGGTTTGTTTCAGAAACCCATTCCAATGAGAATTAAGAAGGAGGTCTTGTTTCAGAAAAACCTCCAGCTCCAGGCCACTCTGCAGATGGGAGAACATCCATAGCACTGAGCCCTATTTTTGTTAACTGCCCTTGAGTGGATCTTGACTCATGGTGGCCCTATGGATGAGACATCTCCAAGACCCACTGTCCTCCAATGCTCTGCTTAAATCCTGCAACCCCTTAATACCCGTGACCTCTTTAATAGAGTCCATCCATCTCATATGTGGCCTTCCTCTCTTCCTACTTCCCTCCATCTTTCCCAGCATTATTGTCTTTTCTAGTGAGCCTTTCCTTCTCATGATGTGTCCAAAGTACGACAGCCTCAGTTTGGTCATCTTGGCTTCCAGGGAGGTTTCCGGCTTGATCTGCTCTAGGACCCACTTGTTTGTCCTTTTGGCTGTCCATGGGATCCTCAGCACTCTTCTCCAGCCCCACATTATCTCAAATGCATTGATTTTCTTCCTATCATCTTTCTTGACTGTTCAGCTCTCACATCCACACATGGTAAGAGGGAATACAATGGCTTGTATGATTCTAAATGCCACCCCTCTTTTGAAAAACCAAAACCCTGTCCCAAGCCACCCCACCCCCTTACAAACCTAATCAATGGGAAACGGGGAGGGGGGGGGGGGAAATGGATGAAAAATAACAACTACTTCTCGCCCAGAAGCCACCACAGGGGTTGTTGTTTTTTATCCAACAAGAGCAGCCTCCCACAGATGGAAAGAGAGAGCAGGCAAAGAGGATTTCTCTCCCCTCCCCTCCCCCACAAAAAAAGGAACAGATTTTGGTTCCTATTCTTGGAGAAGGGATTTTCTTCCTTCCCTTCTTCCCTCCACGCAGAAGCCCTCCTCGTTGAGCGGGGAATGTGGGCCCTTCTTCAAGAGAAAGGGGGTGCCTTATTTAAAAAAAAAGGGGGGGGATTTAGGACTACCCCCCCGTTCCCCATGGCTTTTCTATATCCACGCCCCACAGAGGAAAAGCGCCCAACCTGACCCCTTGGGAAAGAGGGGAGCCCACGCCCGACCGCCCACCCAACTCCCAAAAGGGGGGGGGGGAGAGAGAGAGAAGGAATAGGGTGACCAGGCACGTCCTCCATTTCCCGGACTAGGTCCTCCACCCCAACCCACCCCATTCTGGTCCAGGAGGTCCTTTCCCAAAGGCCCTCCATTCATTTGGAGCATGGCGAAGAAGCATGGGTTTCTCATTATGGGAAGGTTTCCCGTTAATTATATAAAATGTGGTCAAAGTCCTCCATAATCCCCCCCCTCCCCGATATTGAATGCCCCACATTGTAAGGGTGCCTGGTCTTCCTGGGCAGTTGTGAGGCACACCTGTTCCCCCTGGGGAAGAAGGAAGAGGGGCTTCAACCTTGCCCCCCAAAAGCCAGGCAGGGCTCCTTTGCCTTCCTTCCTTCCTTCCTTACCTGAGGCTCAGCAAGGCCGGGCTCTCCTCCTCCTCCTCCTCTTCCTCCTTGGGCGCCACCTTCGCCCCCCAAAAGCCACCCCTTCTCCTCCTCCTCCTCCTCCTCCTCCTCTCTCTCTCAATTCCTGCCCGCCTGGCTCTCCTTCTCTCCGGAGGGCGGTGGCGGCGGCAAGAGGGATGGTGGCTCCCTTCTCCAACCTCAGCCTCGGCTTATCTTCTGAGAGTCCAAATTACAAGGCGGGGGGGGGTGGGAGGGGGGAAGGAGGGAGGGAAGGGGAAAAGGGTGGGGAGGGGGCCACAGGGTCCGAGTCCCGGCCTCAGCAGAGACCAGAGAGCATCCACACCCCAAAAGGAGGAGGAGGAAGATGATGAAGATGAAGCAGCAGCAGCTGGAGAGCTTTGTCTGGCGCGCAGGCTGCTTGCTTGCTTGCTTGCTTTCTTGCTTGCTGCAAGCCAGGCTTGTCCTCCTGGGGTCGTCTCCCCCTTCTTCTTTTCCTTCTCCCCCTTCAAGCCAAAGACTCCTCAGGGGGTCTCTTCCAGCGCCTCCGCCACACAGGCTCCAGAGAGACGATGGCGCAACCTCAGCATCCCTGCCTTTGCCGACTTTGCGAGGATGGAGCCTGGGTTGTCGTCCCCCCCCCTTCCAGCACACACAAATACACACACACACACACACACAGCGCCTCCTGCGTCAGTTCCCCAAAGCTGGGGCTGGAGGAGGAGGAGGAGGAATGGGGGGGGGGAGAAAGAGAAGAGGGGGCGGTGGCTCAAGAGTGACATCCCTAGCCGGCCTATGGAGAGGCGTATCCTTTTTTTTGGTGGGGGGGGGAAGAGACCCACACCAATCCTCATTGGCACAGAAGGGAAGGCGGAGGGTGGGACCAAGGGGGCTTCCTTTTGGGAGCTGAGAGCAGGGAGGGTGGGAGGACAGAGGGAGTTCCAGCCCCCCCCCCTTTGCTGTGGAAAGGAAAGGAAACTGATGGAGGGGGAAGAGAAGAGCCCTCCTTTTTCACCCTTTCCCCACCTTTCCCCCCTCCCTTTGCAATACTGTTAATGAGAATTAATCATAGAATTGGAAAAAACCAGGCTTCTCATTTAATCCAGGCTGCATCTGCCTTGCAGGAATAATCCGGTTTGACACCGCTTCAACTGTCCTGGCTGAATGATATGGAATTCTGTGAGAATGCACTCGCCCTGCAGAAATAATCCGATTCGAGGCCGCTTTAACTCTCCTGGCTCAGTGCTAGGGAATCCTAGGGGTTGTACTTTGTTGTGGCACTAGAGCTCTCTCTGACGGAGAAGAAGGCTAAATGCCTCCCAAAACGACAGTTCCCAGGATTCCCTAGCATTGAACCAGGGCACTTGAAGCGGTCTCAAACTGGGTTGTTTCTGCAGTGTGTTTTGGACCTCAGAGAGTTGCAAAGACCTGTGGCATCGCAGGCGAACTGGGCTGGGGCAAAGTGTTGTGAGTCAGATTTTGAGTAAAAGAGTATATATGTAGGGCCTTTTTAAATTTTATTTTATAAAAATGAAAATACACGGGAACTCTCCCGAGGTAATAGTGCCCAGGTTTTCCTGACAATCCATCCCATTGATTTAGGAACAGAGAAAGACAATAAATAGGAGGGAGGTTTTCACATCTCCTTTCTTGGCAGGAAGGTCTGCTTTCCACCACAGAAAGAAAGGCTATGTTCAGGGCCAGTCTAAGAAACTTTGCTGCCTGAAGCAAATGATAAGATGTCATCTCCTTCCCATTTGGCTCCAAAAGCTAGCTGGCCTTTGGAATGACTCTTCCTTCAGAGTTGGTGATCAGATGCTGTCTTCCAACATTGTTGAAGCCCCAACTGGTTCAGGGGTGCCAGGAAAGGTTGGGTACCATAGGAGGGAGCAGTCAGGAAACTCGAAAAACCACTTACCTGTCTTCCCTTCACCAAACAGAACAGGCCCAGCCCCTTCAACTTTTCCTCAAATGCTTTGTTCTTCATACCTTTTATCATTCTTCTCTGAACCTGGTCTAACTTGTTTATATCCAGCTTAAAAAGAGGTGCCTAGTATTCCAGATGAGGCCTGACCGGCGTAGAATATATTGGGATAATTATTTCCCTTTCAATTAATGCAGGCTAAAACACCATTCTCCTTCTTTGTTGCAGCATCACACTGCTGGCTCATGTTCAATTTATAAATAGCAATAATCCCAAGGTTCTTTTCACATGTAGTCAGGGTGACCAGATGTCACAACCACAAAGGAGGACAAAGCACTGTGAAAGGTAGAGCATGCAAGAAAAATGTGGGACTTTACCAAATAAAAGCTAAAAAAACCACTAATGTAGATGCATCCTTCTTAGTCATGCTCAAAATGGAGGACATTTTGAAATTCCTCCTGGACAGAAGACTGAAATGTAGGACATATCCTGGAAAAGGAGGATTCTGATCACCCTGCATATACTTTAGTGCTGCTGAGTTATGTATCCCCCATCCTATAAGCATGCATTTGGTTTCGTTGGCCTAACTATAGAATTTTGCATTTCTCTCTATTGACTTTCATTTTATTAATTTCTGCCCAATTTTCTAGTTTGTTTAGGTCCTTTTGAATTCTGTTCCTGTCTTCCAATATGTGAGCCGCCCTACCCAGTTTTGTGTCATCTGCAAACCTGATAAGGATTCCCTCCACCCCATCATCTAAGTCAGGGGTAGGCAACCCAAGGCCTCGGGGGCCGGATGCGGCCCCCAAGGCCTTTGGACCGGCCCCAGGCCAGTCCTGCCGCCGCTGCCGCCGCCCGCCATGATGATATTGATTATTGTTGTTATTACTTGTTCTTGGGGTTTTCTTGGCAAAATCTCCACAGGGGTTTTGCCATGGCTTTTCTGGGGCTGAGAGAGTGTGCATGCATATTTTTTTAAATTTTTTTAAAAAAATTATTTTTATTTATTTATTTATTTATTTATTTATTGTTCTTCGGCCCCCCCATTTGTCTGAGGGACAGCAACCCGGCCCCCGGCTCAAAAAGGTTGCCTACCCCTGATCTAAGTCATTGATGAAAATGTTGAAGAGTAATGGCACTCCACTCAAGACCTCTTTCCATTTTGAAGCACAGCCACAGATGATTACTCTTTGAGTAACAGTTCTCCAAGTACTTTTGGATGTATGGCCCTGCAGTTCTGAACTTGTTTAGGTTAGCTAGGTGATTTCTGACTATCTCTCTATCTATCTAGATTTACAACCCAGATCCCCTGCCAAGCCCACTGCTGCTGCACAGAAGAGCACACTTCTCTTTTGGGGAGAAAACTGAAGCAAAATAGGTACTGAACAATTGCCTCTTCATTGTGATCTGTTAGCATTTTACCATCCTTACTGAACAGTGGCCCCACTGTTCCTTCCTATACCTTTTGAAGGTATTACTTCATTGTGAGATAAAAATGTAGTACAAATTCAGAATAAGGTGACCATGCATTCTGTTTTACAGAAGACAGTGCTCTTAATAAATTTCTTTTGGTTTCACATGGACATCAAAGAGGTGTTTTTAAAGGTATAGCAGAAAGGCCCAAGGGTTTTCCTGAAAGCTGCTCTGGTAGGTATCTGATAAGTGTAGCTAGCTAATTGTTGGTTTGTTAATTTTATTTTCAAAGCAACTGACTACTTCTGAGCTTCTGTCTTTATGGTTCCTTAATACAGTGGGCTCTTGGTATCCACTGGGATTTGGTTCCAGGACACCCTCTCCTGTGGTTTCCAAAATCTGTGGATGCTCAAGTCCCATTATATGCAATGGCACAGTGAAATGGTGTCCTGTATATACAATGGCAAAACCAAAGTTTGTCATTTGGAACTTAATTTTTTCCCCAAGTTGTGCATGGTGGAATCTATGGATACAGAATCCATGGATATGGAGGGCCAACTATAAATATACTGAATTAGAAGCTTGAATTGATTTGGTTCTCTGTGCATAGCCCAGAAATTGCACTTGATCATGTGCTGTACTGCTTTACTACTATAAAAGATGCTAAAGGAACTTATTTTCTTCCATATATATATAACCCTGTATTCTTTAGTAACAGCCAGTGTGGCATAGTGGTTTGAGTGTTGCACTGTGACTCTGGAGATCAGGGTTCGATTCCCAAATTAGCCAATGAAACCCGTTGGGGGACCTTGGGCAAGTCACATCCCCTTAACCTCAGGGTAATGCAATGGCAAACATCCTCTGAACAAATGCCAAGGAAACCCCATGATAGATTTGCCTTAGGGTTGCCATAAATTAGAAACAACTTGGAGGCACACAACAACAACAAATTCTTTGGTGTAGCATTCTTTGGTGTACCACTATGTACTCTTACAATGTTGAAACGTTTTAATTTCTGTTTAAATTATGGCAATCATTCCTTAGTTGGGCTCTATTCATATGAATTAGCACAATCAAAATTTACATAAATATGTCTCTTCTTGTCATCTTTTTTGTTGATACATTTCTTTTGGGGAGGGAGAAATAAGTAAGTGCCTATCAGAATTCTCGAAGAAGTACTGTGTCAAGTCTGTAATAGCAAATAAACAGAATACTGCAAAACCTGAACTGGTTTTTAGTTTTATTCACTGGATGTAAAAGCCAGCTTAAGCAGACTTCTTATTTATCACATGAAAGCCATGAATGAAGATGAACATTGTTTCATCAGTAGCCTGATATTATTGCAAAATACATTACAAATTTGTTTTTGCAAAATGCACAAATTGCTGAACTTAGAATTTCATAATTCTTTGGCCATGGAATCTTTCTGTCACCACAGAATGCAACACTTCTATGAAATAATAGGAAACAGATGGTTTGGGGATTTGTGTGTGTGTGCTGGGTAGGTAGATTCTTGGTTTTTTTGGTGAGAGGAGATACAGCCAGAAAAATGACTAGTATCTTGTTGGCTAGTCCAAAGCAGAGTAAACCCATTCAATGAATTGTTGCATGGTAATTCAATACATAGATAAACCCTATTGATTTACTAGATCTGTTCTAATTAGGAATAACAACAGAATTCAGGCCCAAAATTCAGGCTAAGTGGTCATTTGATTACCACTGTTACATCCAGCTAACTGCATTTATTTAAAAATTATTCAGAAAACCCATGATCGCATCCCCCCAAGTTTTTTTTTTCATATACAGAAAGGGAGGTTTTTTTTTTCAATATACAATTGAGCATAAACGTTAGAATAGTACAAGCCATTGTATGACCTATTACCATGTATGGATGTGAGAGCTGGACAGTTAAGGAGGAGGACAGGTGGAAAATAATCTCCTTTGAGATGTGGTGCTGGAGAAGAGTGCTAAGAATTTCATAGACAGCCAAAACGACAAACAAATGGGTCCTGGAGTAGATCAAGCCAGAAATCTTCCTAGAAGCCAAGATGACAAAACTCAGGTTGTCATACTTTGGACACATCATGAGAAGGCATGAATCATTGGACATTATCACACGGGGAGTCGCGGGGAGAAAGTGGAAATAAATGGGCACGAGCGGAAGTCTTTAATTTATGGGATTTGTCCCGTTCCGCCTCGTCTGATAACTAAATTCGAATTTAAAAGGGGGTTAATTTGAATGAAAACCTGATCTTTTCATTTTCAGGATTTTTGAGGATTTGAAAAGATCAGGTTTTTGTTCGAATTAACCCCCTTTTAAATTTGAATTTAGTTATCAGACGAGGCGGAACGGGACAAATCCCGTAAATTAAAGTCTTCCGCTCGTCCGGTTTATTTCCACTTTCTCCCCGCAACTCCCTGTGTGATAACGTCCATTGGGAAAAAAACAATGCTAGGAAAGGTAGAAGGAAGTAGAAAGAGAGGAAGGTCACATGCAAGATGGATGGACTCTATTAAAGAGATCACAAGTATGAATTTGCAGGAGTTGGGCCAAGCAGTGGAGGACAGGGGGTCTTGGAGATGTTTCATCAGCAGGGTCGCCATGGGTTGAAATCGACTCAAGGAAAGTTAACAACAACAAGCCAAGAAAAAGCAGCGAGCCCTTGATATCCACTGAGGTTTTGTTCCAGGACCCACTGTTGATACCAAAATCTGTGGATGGTTAAATCCCATTAAGTACAATGGCATAGTAAAATGGTGTCCCTTCTGTAAAATGGCAAAATTAAGCCTTGCTTTTTGGAATTTATAATTTTTGGAACATTTTCAAGCCATGGATGCTTGGATCCATGGATAAAGAATCCATGGATACAGAGGGCAGACTATAATTAAGAACAAGGAAAGTTTACTCTGTTCTTCTAGCTTAATAAATTATTACTACCACACTGCAGCTATGGAACTGGCTAGTTGCATTCAAATCAATATATGCAATGTAGCACAATTCTGCAGCAATAGCAGAAGCAATGTTGCTTGTCTTTCAGTTTGTAGCCATGCTACACCATCTTGGCTTTATGGCTCAGAGTCTTCATGTTAATGTGGTGGGACTGAAAGAAGGACCTTTCCTGCAGATCTTAGATTCAGGCTCATATCAGGAGATATGGTCTGTCAGATAGCTTGAATCTAAACCATATAGGGCTTTATAGGTCTTCATGCTATTTGTAAGACATTCTGAGATTTTGTTATATATATCAGAGTATTAATCTTTTAAAAACAACAATATCAACAAGCACTTGTGCACAGAAAAATAGTGGAAACAAGTGAGGCTGCTGGAGCTGGGAAGTTGTATAATGTTAAGTCTTTCGTAACCTTAACCATTACGAGGTCTGACTTCTCCCCCTGTATCACAGAAAGTAGACTGCAAACATTATGTTACTTAAGCTAATTAGAATATTCACAAACATTTTACCCTCAAAGCACCAGATCCTGTCTGATCTTGGAAGCTAAGCAAGGTCTGCATGTGTTATAAGATATTTCAGAGGAAGGAACTGGAAAAACTACCTCTGAGTATTCTTTGCCTAAGAAAACCCTATAAAATTCATGGGGTCACCATAAGTCAATAGGTAACTTAAAGTTGCAAGTTGGACTGTTAATAAACATTTTGTATTAGCAAATCAACTCAGCAAATAAGCATAAGGGACTTCACTGTCATAAATACACTATGCAGTGTAGATAAGAAATATTTAAAAATAAAGCAGTATAAAAATATAAAAAGGGAACCCATTCACTTATGATAATTAAATAATATACATGGCTGCTAGTTATTTGAGATACATATCAAATCAAATATATATATTTTAAAAATCAGCTTCATTTATATACCGCTTCATACTGCACTAAGCAGTCTCTAAATGGTTTACAACATGTAAGCTAATTTCTCCGAACAAGCTGGCTACTCATTTTAGTGACCTCAGAAGGATGCAAGGCTGAATGGACTCTGAGCTCCTGGCTAGGATTGAACTCACAACCTTGTGGTTTGTGATTGAGTGGCTGCAGTACTGGCATTTAACCACTGAACTACCAGGGCTCCTACATATATCACTAATCACTACAATATTTTAATTCAGTTGTTTTAATAACATATATACATTGCCTTAAAAAAAAAATCTATCCGGAACCATTTGTGACTCCAAAATGTCGTCTAATATCTGTAAGGCATTTTTTCATGCTTTGGAACACCCAGGCCATTTTAGGCCTAGGGAAAGCATTTTTAAAAACCAGAAGTAAATTGGAAGTGACTTGATCACTTCGTGCTTTGAAAAATGGATTCATCTGGGTCTAAAATGCCCCAGAGGACTTAAACCGTGGTAAAATGGCTCATGCTGCCCCTAAAGACTCTGTACTGGGGAGAAAAACGTAAGGGCTTTTTTGCAGTGATGGTGGGGTGCAGCACCTCAAGGTCTCCTTGGAGGCTAATGTGGCTCTGTAGCCTCCCACAATTGTCCGCTCCTGTTCTACCCATTAGTCAGAGCAGCAGCAGGGGGAACAAAATGCGTCACTGAGATGGCCAAGTGCTATCATGGCTAATGTTATGGAATGGTCAGAATCCACACTTTCTGTGTGAGAAAATTGTTTTAAGGCTTGAGAGAGACAAGCTTCATGAAAAAATATCTTCAAGAGGCAGTTTGACCGGGCAGTGGCCCTTTGTCTTTCTAAAATGCACATGAGATATCAATGCAAAAACTTTATATAAAATAAACATAATGTTTACCCATTTTCTCTCTTTTTATTGTATGAACAACACATGTTTATCACATCTTAAAATGATAGTTTCTAAGAGCCAGATAAAGGTGATTAATAGGGGTTGCAGACTGCCAGAAATAGTGCAAATTGAGTCCACTTTAAGGGTTAGGGTTAGTGCTAGGGAATCATGGGAATTGTTTTTTTCCTGAGACATTGAGCCTTCTCTGTCAGAGAGCTCTGGTGCCATAATAAAATACAGTTCCCATGATTCCCTAGCACTAACCCTACCCCTAAAAGTGGACTCAATTTGCACTATTTCTGGCAGTCTGCAACCCCCCTAAGTTGACTGCCAGTTGACTATCTTTGCTCGTCTAAGATATTACACATTAACTTCTTTTTGCATATGATTTCTCTGTCAATCTCTTATCTTTTCTTCTTCATAAAAGCTCAGACCTTCTGGCCCAGTGCAATCCTACAGACGTTTACTCAGAAGTCCCATTTAGTTCAATGAGACTTACTCCTAAATATCTAACAATGGGATAAGATTGGTTGTTAATTTCATATGGCTGCTCTTTTATCTCAGAATTAATTAAAATATCCAACTATTTTGGCACATTGCTAGTTCATTCTCTTTAACTTCTGAGCAACATATGTTTATCCTTTGATCACGCTTCATTCCAAATGTGCTGTTTTGACAGTTTTTGTGAGCCTTCAGAACAGTGTAAGCTCCTTTGACTTTCATAAGAGCAACCTGAAGACAGCAGGCATAGACATAATGAAAAAAACAACAAAGATGGTTTCATAAACTGTGGAAACTGCAACAAAATTTTGCAGGTTAGATTGCCTTTCAGGGTGTGAGCTAGCTAGCCATGACCATTTCCTAGAATTTGCCATTCTATTCCATTATTTCTGCATTGCAACTTTCCATTTCTTCACACAACAGTCATCATTCCATCTCATTCAGTATGCTCAGTTTTCACTGAGCCGTTTTGGGGATTCCATTTTAAAAAACATACTTCTGCAAATTTTGGGGTTGCCTCAAGCCTGGTATGCCTGCCTTGTGTGCAGATGGTGCTGTTTTGGTTACCTAAAGACCAACACTTTAGGGATATTATTAGGACGGTTGAGCAAACTTTTTTCCTATGATGTGCTGTTGATCCATAGGGATGCAGGCAATAGTGATGCAAATTTTGCAGCATTGTAGGATTGTCTGATTCCCCCTCTCACTCTTTTCTATATCACTGCACCTTTTCTCTACCACACTACCTCTTGCACATATAGGTACACAGAAATAAAAAAAGAAGCAATTGATTTGTTATGGAGTGCAACTGTCAGAATTCCCCAGCCAGCATTATGGGAATTGGATACCAAATAAATAAGTTTCTAAGCAATGACCTAAGCACACTTTAGCTTTCATAGGTTGTCAGTGATTATATTCATATAATATATAGAGAATTCCCAGAGATCTACGTGTGGGGACCCCTTTGCAAAACTATGTATCATGTAGAGCTCATGGGTCCTACTAATTGGACCTGTAGTAGCCAACATTCGTTTTCCAGTTTTCTTCAGTTAAACTCCTGCACTTCTGTCTCTCCCTTGCTTCCACTTCACCATAAGCATCTGAAGAAGTAGAGTAAGGTCTGTGAAAGCTAATGCTATAAACTTCTTTTTTTTCCATCAATTATTCTCAAAGGTGCTACAAAATCTTTCTCTATATTAATTCTACAGACTAACACGGCTATATCTGTAAATTCTATATTCATTTAAGATGCCCACGTTTCATCTATCAATACTTTTATTAAACAAGAATGCAAGATAAATGTGAAAAGTATGCCTCCAATACATGGCAAGCTTCAGTTGTATCTTAACATGAAACCTCTTTATCTAATGCTGGTGGACATGCCCTTTCTGAAAGGCTTGTCATTTAATAGTTTGTGGTACTGCTGAAGTCAATGCTACTTCCTAACAACTCAAGTCTGTCTGACAGGTTTGCCATTATTTGTGGGATTTCAAAGTTGGTTGGATCACACATTTCCCAGAGGACTTGAGTATACAGGGCAGATTGTATGGGAGAAGGCATACAAATAAGACCCAAAGTCTTTAAAAGCCATATTTTGACTTGCCAGAAAGAAACCAATGCTGGCATCACAGCCCCATAGCATGCTCATGTCATGAGTGTCCTTAGATGTAAATGTTGAAGCAATGACAACTTGGAATATTTACTTGGAAGTAACACTGTTATAGCATTATATTCCACTTTAACTGCCATGGCAATATTTCACGGAGTCCTGGGATTGGTAGTTTAGAGAAGGACCTTTGGAATTCTCTGCCAGAGAGCTCTTAGGCCTTACTAAATGACAAAACCCAGAATTCACAGGATGTTGCCATGGCAGAAAAATATAGCACCATAGCAGTGTAGTGTGATAATGATCCAAGTCAGACTATGTTCAGAGGGGCTTGCTCCCCAGTAAGCGTTCATAAAATTCCATCAAAATGACATATATATTTATTTCACACTAATAACATAATTCTATGCATATCCACTCAGCCTCATGGGATTAAGTGTGGCATATTCCCAGGTGAATATAAAATTTCATCCTAATTTAATTGAACTCAAAGGGACTTCTTTCTTAATAAAACCCATACAGCATAGCTGGGGAAGCTGTGGCTATCCAGATGTTGGACTACAGCTCCCATCATTCTCTGCTGCCTTAGACTGTAGAGTGTTTGAAGATAATAATATCTGGAGTGGCATAGCTTCTCTTCATCTGATGTAGAGGAGCAGTTTTTTTTAAAAAAGCTTTGTTCCATACTATAACAATTGGAGTATATTATAACTATCTTGACATGAAGTAATAATTCAGAGCCAACAAATGCAATCCATCCCAACCTCCAGAATGCAGACTTTGCTAACTGTTCTCCCGCATGAATGAAAGAAAAATGCAAATGATTGCTATGATTATTTTTATAAAGGAGGTGCCCCATCAGATTTCACAAAACAAATTCCTTTTAAAGCTTGCATATTTAAAGGCCATATTTCCCTCTAGTGAGCAAGCAGCTGTTTCTTACCGGTACTTATGACAGGAATTTGGATGGAGAAAGCATCAGAAGATCCAAGGTAGGTTTGTGGGTAGGGAAGAGATCCATTAAAATTACTTAACAATTGGTGTGGACTTCTCTGTAAGGACTTCTTTGGGCGCTAAATAGGATTTAGCTTAGTGTGTGTGTCCACATGTGTTTGTGCACATATGCATGTACCATTGGAATGCCACTTTTGCATATTTTTGGAGTCCATCTACTACCCTTTCAGAGTTCCTCAGAGTGTGATTTTTCTGCCTCCAGAGTGGTTTTGAAGTGTCCCAGAGAGTTATTTTTTAAAGCTGAGGAATATTTGGGGGGAAGTTTGTAAAAATGAGGGGAAGTGTTGTTGCGTGTTTTCAAGTCATTTCCAACATCACCTAAGGGAGCCTTATCATGGTGTTTTCTTGGCAAGATTTGTTCAGAGACGGTTTGCCATTGCCTTCCCATGAGGCCGAGAGCATGTGACCTGCCCAAGGGCACCCAGTGGGTTCCATGGCTGAGCTGGGAATTGAACCCTGGTCTCCAGAGTCATAGTCCAACACTCTAAACCATGCACCACACTGGTTCCTGGGAAATGCTGACTGAAAGGCTATATATAGGATTCCAAAGGGCTAACGTGCAAGGTTAAAAAATATAATGCACAATTAAAACATGGTTTTAAAAAGATAAAAGCAATTGAAAAAAATGAAACAAATTTAAAACATCACCCCATTAAAAACTTTTTTTTTTTTGTAACCTAAATTATAAGCCAAAGGCCTGTCTAAATAAAAAGGTCCTTGCATGCTGGAAAAAGGAAAGAAGATAGAGGGGCAACTGAAGCTCCTGTGGGAGGAAGTTTCATAACCTGCGAGCAGCCACTGAGAAGGCTCTTTCCCATGTCCTCACCATGTCCTCTGTAGCTGCCTCAAAGAGTAATGGAGGATGCTGTCACAAAAGATAAAGAACTGGAGCTCTTCTGGCACTCCGGTAATTTGAGCATTGTGCCAAATGGAGGTCTTCCCCGACAGAAAAAAAAAATGACTATTTATATCTGTGGTTATGAATTTACCATGTTCCTGTTTCTTTTTTCTTTCTCTTTCTCTTCCTGTTCCTCTTTTTTCTTTTTTTAAACTTCACATATTACAAGGCTTGTTAATCCAGTCCTGCCAGACCCAAGAGACCCTCGGATTCTGCAAGTCTGAGGGCAGTCATGATGGAACAAAATGGAGGACAGCAGTGGAAAAATCCAGCCTCTGAGAAGCCTTGGTGGAAGGCAGAGAAGCTGCTTGTGGGTCAAATGGATCCTTTGCAAAAGCAAAGAGGATACTAGTGTGGAACCTTGATATCCTTTGATAACAAGAATACTTTGATAAGAGGCTGGGGCGGGGGGGAAAGCCCAGAAGGCGGCAAACCTTTATCAGAGAACGTAACACTTTTTCAGAAACAGACATGAATATCAAATGCTTATGAAGCACAACAGAAGTGACACAGAAGATTTGTAGGATGACCATGTATCCTATTTTACAGAGAACAATCATCTATTTGAAGGCATTATCTATTGTTCACTCCTGATCTGAAGATAAAGAACTAGAGAAGGAGAAAGCAAGAGCCTTGAAGTTATATATCAACACTAGATAGCAGACATAGGCTGCAATCCACCATCTCCTCAGCAGAGTGTAAATATCTGCATATGGCAATACACTGTGCCTCCATGCAGAATAGCAACATCATGCAAAACATTTCAGTGACTAGTTGTTAGCAAATATGAAATTAATAAAATTTTGGGACACATGTGGAGTTCCCTCTATGACCCCAAACTGACCTCTGTGGGATGTCAGCCATAATCCTCTAAATGGCAGTTCAGGTAGGCACAGGGAGGGCCTGCCCAAACAACTGGAAAATTCCCTAACAGAAAGGTTTGGGAGTTGCAAAAGGGGAAAGACCATTATCCCAAAAGTCAAATAGGGCTTGTTTGTCCTGAGTCTTACTCCTGATGGGGCAATGATCAGATTGAACTGCACCCTTTTCTCTAAGCCTCCACTCCTTGATTGTGTCAAGACCAAGTGCATTGTCTAGGTCATCCTCACACCTTGGCTCAGGGGTAGGCAACCTAAGGCCCGGGGGCCGGATGCTGCCCCCTGAGGGCTTTGGACCGGCCCCAGGCCAGTCCTGTTGCCGCCGCCCCCCACCGCCGCCACCACCCGCCATGGTGATATTGATTATTGTTGTTATTACTTGTTCTTGGGGTTTTTCTTGGCAAAATCTCCACAGGGGTTTTGCCATGGCTTTTCTGGGGCTGAGAGAGTGTGCATACATATTTTAATTTTTTTTTAAAAAATATTTATTTATTTCTTTATTTATTTTTGGTGCTTCACACCCCCCCCCCAATTGTCTGAGGGACAGCAACCAGGCCCCTGGCTCAAAAAGGTTGCCTACCCCTGCCTTGGCTTAACAAAACCCAGGCAATCAATGCCTTTGTCCAGGCTTCAGCCAAGCCATTAAGTCTCTAGCCATAGGCAATATATTTCTTATATAAACCTCTAGATTTTTAGACTCCATGTGCTATCTTTGGAGTGCAGCTTGGCTCCACGTCAGTCTGTGTTCTGATCATAGCTCCTTCGGCCATCCCTTCCCCCCATTTTGGCAGACGTGCATCATCATCATCATCATCATCATCCACATCCATATCGGATCCTGGAGAAGCCTTCGGAAGTGAGTATCTCCCATAGTCTGGCTCATCTCAAGCTATTCCTGCTTTCACCCTTTTTGCTTCTAGTGTACAGTGTGTGTGTGTGTGTGCGCCATATTTGTGTGTGTGCAGTTTTCCCCTTTTAATAAATATTTAGAAGAAGCCTGCCTCAGCACCATCCATTGTGGGATCTCTTAGTCCTCTGGTATACATATTGATACTCTGGTCTCGCGGGGTGTTGTTAGGGCCCCACTCTTGCATATTTGAGCTAATTATAAATTCCCCTAATTAGATCCTTTCTAACGTAGTTCTGTTGCACAATGCACAATATAAAATGCACAACTGCAATACACAATGCACAATTCACAACCGCAAGATGCCAAAGACAGAATAGCATAAAGGAACATCCTGTCTTTGCAACTCTTGCTTCCGACACTATCAGCAGAATACACCCATTGTGTAATGGTGCCTTTTTGGTCCCACATGCACAGCATAGCATGAGTTATACATGCCTATCTCCCTAACTGGATACCAGCCATAATTTTATATTCAATTGATGACTGACTCTGGCAGATATTTCCCTTACATTAGTGTAAGTTCTTTTCAGACATGGCAGAGCATCAGCAGGGAGAGGCAGTAGCAAAGGTGTTACTATCAGGAAATAAAGATGCTTTGCTCAAGTGTGTCAGGAGTGGCTTTCACTGCCATACCCCTCACCATCATAGTGCCTGCAGGTCTTTTTCCTCTGCCATAGGTGCTGTGGTTTCTGCTCCTTCTGCCCCCTGCTTCCTCCAGTGTAGTGTCACTAGCAGTGTAGCTGGCAAATAGTATTTTGGCATGAGCAGGCACACAAATGATGTGGTCACAGCCCTCCCCATGGTGAAATGTATTCTATAGGTATTAATATTACAGCAACTATTTCCAAATTGCCTCCATGCATATGCAAATCTGTGTCTTCTTTTGCCCCCTCTTTTTTTGGCAAAGTGTAAGAGGCCACCCAAAATATTTGGGGCACACACACACAGCCTAATGTGCACCCTGTGTCCCAGTTGCAAAATTATGTCTCCTATCCGATCAATGAATATACAGATTCTTTCTTGATATTAACTCTTTTTTTTTATCTGTCTTGCTAGACTTCCCATAGTTTGCTTCTACTTCTTTCTCTTTGATAGTTGGAAAGTACCTTTAAACCTGCCTACTCATGCAATTGCTAAGTATAAACCAGCTGCTAAAGTGCTTTGTGACTCAAAAACTTGGTATACTTTAAACTCAATGAACTGGAGGGAAATGTAGGGCTAGCATGGTTTCATTCTTTATCCTTGTATTTCTGTATGTAGTTATTTTGTGGGGACATTTTCGTACCTAGATTATGTAGTAATTTGAATTCACATTATTTCCCTTATTTCTTAAAGTGAAATTCTCTATTAAATACCAGCAGGTTCTCTATTCTATATGGATAGATTAATTTCATTTCCAGTTTTGAATATGTAGACTCCGGCCTGAAAAAGACAGGCCAAATAGAGCGGATTCTGATCACTTTGGGGGCGTGGTGTTTAGATGATACACACACCAGCTTAGATAGCCCAAAGCTACAGGCAAAAGGAGCAGAAAATCTGCTCCTGCTGGCAGCCCATTTGGAACTACGATGGCGTACATTAAGGTGTACATTCCTTCACAATCCATCTCTTTCTCTTCTGTTCAGTACTGTTTAATTTCAGCAGATTTCAGGCTCAGTTTAGAAAAGTTACTTTTTGGATTACAATTCCCGGAATTCTCTAGGCATCCAGAAAATTTTCCAAACTGTAGTTTCAGAGCCTCTTTATGTGAAGTGAGCTAATATCCTGACTAATTAATATTAAAAGTACACAATATTTGATCAGCAGGGTTTGTCTTTCTGCCATAAAACTAACAAAGAGTCAGAAGCAGGAAGAAATACTTGTCTAATTCCAGAATCCCCAGTTCTAGAATTTTTACAATTCCACATTTCTTAGGAATAAAATCCTTTGAATTGGTGCATCAGTTCACTGAGCTAGCCCAGTGATAGTCATGTGCTGTCCTCTGTCTGAAAATTGTTAGATGACTCTACAGTCACAAGCAACTGGATGATCTGTTCACCACTTTATCATGCATTGTCTGTGAACATTTAAAAAACCCCACCCATCTCTTTTAATGAGGAAGCTTTATAAATCATAGGTTCATCGATATTTCTTCATCTTGGAAAATGTGAATCTAGAAATAGGGTATAGAAAATTTCTTTACCGCAACCACAAGTCATGTATGACAGCTAAATGCAGCTGAATTCCCTAGAATATTTTTTTAAAATGATTACTTATTTTCTCATATGGTAATTTGGTGTAAGGAAGTATGTCTCCTTACCTTACAGCTGATCTAGATGATGAGAAGTAAAAGCTTCCAGAAGGAAGCTGACATTTAAAAATGAAAACATCCAGAAAAATGTTGTACTTAAATCAGCTTTCATCCTTCCCCAGTAATCTTTAAAGCGCCTGTATCTATCTATAAATAAATTCAAAAATGAGTTAAGAAGCTAGGATTTGAGAGAGCATGTTAAGTTTGATTATGCAGAGGAATAATATTTTTCTTTGCTTGCATATTAAGAATATAAGCCTGCTTGACTGGTTTTTATTTCTTTTAAGTCAAGATTTCCTAAACTGTACTGCATGATGACTGGGGGAATAAGGAGAATATGGAAAGCCTATAGAAGAGAAGTCCTATGCAATAACCTGCCAAACCAATCTGTTTGGAGAAGAAAGGCAGTTGTTACTTATCAGAATTAAGAAACGTCTGAATTTGTGTTCCAGCAGTGCTTGCATTTTTTTTTATGTAGTGCTTATCTCCTGTAAGGGAAAGGCCAAATGATAGATGTGGGGAATGTGCCTGCTTATATGTGAGAGGGGAAATCCTTAGAATTGGGATATCCTTGGTCCTGTGGGTTGATTATTGCTGGGTGTATAGCACACCCCTTTAAAGTAGAGGCAAGGTTGATGCCCTATCACTTAATGCTAAAGGATGCCTAAGCACTAAGGTTTTTGAAACCACTTGAGAACAGTGACCATCATCTCATCAAATGGGAAACTTAGAAAAGTTACTTTTACATACTGACTTGGGGATTCTGGGAGTTGCTGTCCAAAATCAGTGACCTTTTCAAGCTCAGATCAAATGTGTATGTATATTTCCCACCCCTCCACCCCCAATATCATTATTCAAAAATGTGCAAGGGGTTGTTTCTTGCCCTTCTGTCATTTCCCTTGCAGCTTCCTGTAGTCTTCAAAAACCTGTCCTGAAAGGTTTTCCAGCCCTTTTGAACAGGTCTTGAGGGCACTCAGAGGATATTATTACACGGGGCCAAATCCACACAAAATCCACACAAAATCCCGACCGAAACTGGATTATTGGCCCGTGTTTTCACACGACGTCGCACAGAAACTGGACAGAAAGTGGATCGAAACTGGAATTATCCAAGATCTTTTGAAATCCGGTTCTTTGGAGAAATAGCAATTACTTAATTAAAGTAATTATGTATTTACCGTAATGTGATAACCAAATGCGCATTGGGGAGCATTTCCCTGCTGTTGCCATGGTTCCAGCGAGCATTCCTCTATCTGCACATGTGCAAGAAGCTCATTTCTAGTACATTTACAGGCTTTTTTCACTTGTGTGTGGACGTTCAATGCGCTTACTGTAAATTCGCAATTAAGGTAATGACGTTTGCGGAATTAAGGTTTATTTCCCATTTATTTTCGGAATGCCTCATTTCCACTTTCTTTTCGCTTTCTGGCTCACGTGTGATAACATCCAGAGAGATATGTGGGTGGGATGGGATGAAATTGCCTTTATCCTGGCATACTTCTGCTGACACAAATGTTACCCAACTGAATTACTGGCTTGGCCCAAGGGTGGACAAAACCTAAGGTGAGGGCTGTACTTACTAGATGAGTTCAGAAACAATGCTGCAGAGGAATTGGGGTTACCAGAAGTAAGGAGAGGCCCTTAGTGGTATTTTCTATTATTTATTTAGGAGGAGCGGGGGAAGCTACATTCTTTGTATTGGAACTTCTATATTCCATTTGCAAATATTTTGTATTTGTATTTAGGACTTTAAGGCAGCATCCAAACCTTGCAATATTATTGAGCAGCACAGACAGAAGAGAACTGCAATCAGGTCCTGCACTGGCACCTCGCTTGGAACATTTGGGACAGTTGATATGTGTTAACTGTAATATTTAATTTGTATTTAATTTGTTGTATTGTTAAAAAATTTACATTGTGAATGTATTTGCAAGCCCTGTAGAACCCAGAAAGTGTTACACAAGCAGTTCCATCAGAAAAATGACTCTGGACTTTATTACATGGGGGAAATCCCATGCAGAAATAGGATTTAAAAACTGGGGAAAACCCGCAAAAGCAGGTTGATTTTCACACATGTCATTGTTAAACTGTTGTTAACCCGAACGGAAAATAATAAAAAAACAGCTCCTTTTTACTTTCAGGGTTTTCCGAAAGTAAAAAGAAGTGGCTTTTGACTACTTTCCGTTCAGGTTAACAACAGTTTAACAATGACATTGTGTGAAAATCAACCCGCTTTTGTGTTTCCCCCCCAATTTAATAATAATAATAATAATAATAATAATAATAATAATTTATATCCCATCTCTGTAAACACAACTGGGGTAGCTTACATAATAAAATATACAGACCTGTCTCCCAATAGCCCCCCCTAAAATACAGTTAAACAATCATAATTTAAAACATACTTAAAATAACAGATAAACAACAGATGACAAATAAATTAAAATAACAGTAACAGAAATCAGGGTCAGGCATAACTTTTTTCATGGCCCGTTGTCTACTCAGGAAAGGCCTACTGGAAGATATCCGTCTTAACAGCTTTTAAAAAGCTGTTTAAGGTGGTAATGTGACAGATCTCATCCAGCAGGCTGTTCCATAATCTGGGAGCGATAGCAGAAAAGGTCCTCTGGGCAGTTGTAGACAATCTAGTTTTTATAGGTTGCAATAAATTCCTCCCAGAGGACCTGGGTGCGTGGGGTGGATTATATGGAAGAACACGGTCCCGAAGATAGGTTGGGCCCCCATTTCTGCACAGGAGTTCCCCATGTGATAAAGTTCCCTGTTGGAGCTTGGCTTTTTCATATCCTGTTGCCCTGAAAGCTTAAAATTGTAATGTTTAATCTCAAAAGATTAAACACACACACCCCTAAATTGCGCGAAACCGTTATCAAGTAAATCAGTGAGATCTTCAGTGATCACCTAGGACCACCACAATGGAAAAAGCTGAGAAGCAAAAACAAGCGAATTTAAAAGGATTAATGAACAAAAGGCAAGGAAGTCATCAAGGAAAAGGATTCCTTTGAATAGCAGTAGTCTTGCTCAAATTAGAGGTACAAGCCCAAATTATTGGAAGACAAGTATGACAATAAGAGAAGCAAAAACTTTTAAAAATGAAATTTGAAGAACATATTACTAAAAATATGATGACCACAATATTTCCTTGCAAGACATCAGAAATAGGAAACCAGCCAAGGATGCACTAGCAATTAGATGACAAAGGGAAGAAAGCACTTCTAAAAGAGGACAGGAAGGTTTCATAACAAGCTAAATGAATTGTTTGTTTTCACTGCAGATGTTAGATTCACTTTCTGGGAAGAGTATTGAAAGTAAGGATTAACCAGATGTGACAGTAGTAAACGTGTTGCCTCTTTTTCATGTACCATTTTTAAATTTAAAAATTTAACTAGGACTGCAGCACATAAGCAAGAGGGTGGCTTTAACTCATTCTTTCACACACTTTAAGAAACAGATCTTAAGAAACATATCTTCACTCCCTGGCATAAATCATTAGTTATATGGTGCTTAGACTATATCTTTAATACCAACTGCTGAGAGGTAGACAACATGATATCATTATTTCCTGCTTTGGGTTTGAGAGCATTTGACTGAAAGCAGGATGCAAGTGTACATTGGTCCAATTCAGCAGGGACCTGTATTAACAATAATATTAATTATTATTATTATTATTAAACATGCTGGAGACCACCAATGAATATCAGGTGCTGTAGTCAATATTTTAGAGCAGGGTTAGGCAACCTTTCCCCTTTAAGGGCCGAGGGACTTCATCTCCCAGAAGCCTCAGCCATGTTGGCCAATAGTCCCATGTTGGCCAATAGCTCCTGGGATTCTGGGAGCTGAAGTCCCTCGGCCCTTAAAGGGGAAAGGTTGCCTATCCCTGTTTTAGAGGAAGAAACTGGCAAAACTACCTCTTGAGTATTTCTTACCTAAGAAAACCCTCTGAAATTAATGGGGTCACCATATGTCAACAGGTGACACATGCGCACATATACACTTCAGATCTACAGAAGTAGTTTTGAGAGCCACTTTCATAACAGAAATTTCATACCAGTGGTGGGAAAGGCCCAAGCTTTTTCTTTTATCTAGCACACAGTTCTTTCTCTCTCTCTCTCTCTCTCTCTCTCTCTCTCACACACACACACTTTGCTCTCTTTCTGCCACAGAGTTCTCTCTGAATGGTACTATACCACAGTTGTAGCTATATCATGCCATTTAAACTATCATGGCCACATCATATGGGATCCTGGGATTTGTGGTGTGTTGAACTACTTAGAATTCCCTGTTAGAGTGCTCTATCCAATTCCCTTGCACTACAGCTGAGCATTCTAAGTACCTTAAAAGTAAAGCTATTCCTAATTGACAAGGTTGTCAAGTTGTATCCAACCGTAGGGGGTGGTGCTCATCTCCATTCCTAAACTGAAGAGCCAGCAGAGACTACTCTGTGATCATGGGGCCAGCATGATTGCACTGAACGCTGTTTACCTTCCCACCAAAGTGGTATCTATTTATCTACTTGCATTTGCATGCTTCTGAACTGCTAGGTTGGCAGACGCTGGGACAAATGATGGGAGCTCACCCCATTATGCAGTACCTGGGCCTCGAAGTGCCAACCTGCCGATCTTGTAATCAACAGAATCAGCGTCTTAACAACTTGAGTCACTGCATCCCCTCTAAGTACCTCACCAAACTACAAATCCATGGGGAGGGCCATGGCAGCAGGAAGATATCAAATGACTAAAACTGTGTAGTATAGATACACAGGCTCTCTCTTTCTCTTTCTGTCTTCTCTCTCTGGTACGCCACTCCCATCTCTTTCTGTCTCCTCCTCCTCCTCTTCTTCCCAGTCCAGTGTCCCTGCTGCCAGATGAAGCACAAGGCATTGTTGCCAGCAATGTGAAATGACTGTTATAGAGAGAGCTGCATGAAAACTAGTTCAAGGGTTGGTTAAAATTAGGCAGAAGGCTAGTAGCTCTGGGGCCACATCCTGCCCCCCCCTCCATACAGTATGCTCTACTACGTGGTGTAAAAGTAGTAATGCATACTTAGGGCCTAAGCAGACTGCCAGAAATAGTGCACATTAAATTGAGGCACTGCCCTGGCTCAGTGCTAGGGAATCATGGGAACTGTAATTTATTGTGGCACCAGAGCTCTCTGACAGAGAAGGCTCAATGTCCCAGAAAAAAATACAGTTCCCATGATTCCCTAGCACTGAGCTAGGGCAGTGCCTCAATTTAATGTGCACTATTTCTGGCAGTCTGCTTAGGCCTTTAGTTCAGACTAGGAAATGTCGAAAGATATCGTGGTATTGAGGCATACTGTGGTCTTTCAATGAAACTGAAAAGGGACTGAGAAATGAATTGCATAAAATCCATGTGATAATTTAGAACATTTATTAATAACGTTTGGAAGGCATCCATTAGTCCTGAATGGCTGCAGGCTCAGCAATATGTATGTCAATCCTTAATTTTGGCCAATGGAAAAAAAAAATGCTTCAATCCCTCACATTTAGAAAGAGCCTAAAGGAGGGGGGTATAAAGCAGCCTGACAGTAATCAGGATTTCAGGCAGAAATATTAAGATGCATTACTATATCGTGAATTAAGGAGATTCACACTCACATTTACAATTTTATGAACATAACTTTTTTGCCTCTAACACATTATAATGAGCAGTATTCATTATTACCATAAAAATGTATTTTGTCTGAGCGGGTGAAGGAACTTGAGTTCTTATATTTATTCTTTGGTGTTTCTTCTTTTAAACAATGTAAAAAATGTAAAAAATGCAGACTGTCACAGGACACAGTTTTCTGGCTCCTCATAGCTACTGTCACAAGTGTTCAACAGCAACTGTGGTAACAATGCAGCTGTTCTGGAACATGGTGCTTTCTGAGTAGTATAATTTTTAAAAAATCATTCTTTTCCCCCTCCCTATTATCCTTTTTATAGATGCAAAATGTCATAAACAATTTAAAGTAGTGAAGATGCAAACCAAAGTTATAATATCAATTCTAAAAGACTGAGAAGAGAAAAGAAACAATTTAAAAACACCTCAGTAGTTTTAAATAAGAAAGGGACTCAAACAAGATAGAATAAACCAGAATAATCTTAAGATTCCATGAAAGGGAAATGCATACTGTATTTTATATGAGATCTAGGATAGCATAAACCTGGGCAGGGGGAAGCACTGGTTTTTGTTTTAGCCTCCAGGGATCAAATTTTATTTGATTTCTTTTTAAAGGAAAAATCAATAGATAAGTTTGTAGAAGAGTAGAAACCATTTCTGATATACAGTATATACTGTATATATAAGATGAAGAAGGAATTATATTATTTTCAGGTTTTGAATTATATATATATATTGTTACATAGGAGTAGAGGTATACCGTAATTAGAATCTTAAGTTAAGTGGAAATGTTATAAATGGACAGAACAAACCAAAGTGGGAAGTCAATTTTTAATGGGATGTGTTGTATGGAGAGTATGTTTTCTTTGTGTTGTTAAGTTCTTGTATGCTTGCATGTTCTGTACAATTTTGTAAACTTTTGATGTTTTAATCAATATATTTTTTTAATTTGATTAAAAAAAAACTGGGTCACTTTCTGCAGTTGAAAAAAGGTCTCATATAAGCAGCCCAGGAGAGGCAAAAAATGTTACTCCCACATCATCCAGGGTAGTGCATCTCAAACTATCTGATGTGGAAGACTGGCTAATTTCCTCCCCTCCTTCAGTATACCAGTTTACCAGTTCCTTCTTCTGAACTATAGCCTACAGCACCTAGTATTCATCAGTGGTCTCCTATCCAAGTACCAACCAGGGCTGATCCTACTTAGCTTCCAAGATCAGAGACGAGCTAGTGCTTTTAGGGTATTACAGTGACAGTAATAACCAGGTCATAATTGTTGTGTGCCTTCAAGTAATTTCTGATATATGGGGGAAGCTACAGCAAATCTATCATGGCTTTTTTTTTTTTTTTTTTGCTGGATTTGATCAGAGGAGGTTTGCCACTGCCTTCATCTCAGGCTGAGAGAGTGTGACTTGTCCAAGGTTTCCACGGCTGAGTGGGAATTCGAACCTTTTCCTCAGAGTCTTAGTCCAACACTGAGACCACTCTAAACCTAGGATTAGCTGGCCCAAGAGACTTCTCTGGAAATTTAAAGTTAATTAAAATTGTAATTTTAATGTTGCTAGTTGTTTGTGATTACATTCAGTGATCTATCTGGTTGTGTGACAAGCGACACCAGCTGAAATTCCCTCTTCTAAAGTACAAGAAATGTCTCCAATTTTCAATCTGGCAACCCTATATTGAAGTTGTGTGACCAGTGTAAGGCAGGGTCGGTGGTAACAGTGCTACTCACAGGAGCTGTTGCAGTAAATCTTTGCCTTGAAAATCAGTTTTGCAGTCAATTCCATAGAGCCCTCTCAGACCATTCATTCAGAGTACTTAGAGGCAACAATACTCTCACTGTTGAGGAAGGTGACAGTAGCACTGATTTGTCGCATGGGTTGAAGTATGTTGGGTAGGGAGTTCTCAAGTATGGTCACCATATGAGAAGGCAGGATTGGGTGGAGAGGTTTGGCTTGCTTTTGAGAAATATATTTTGAGAACAGTATATTTGTTATTGTGGAAGGATATGATATGATAGGGTAGGATAGGATATGATCTCTCCTAGCACCAGAAATAAGAAATACCCTTCAGGAAAGGGCTTTGTACAGCAGTTTCTGGCACTCAGGAATGCCCTTATCAGAGTCCAGGGCTGAAGTTTCATACATTAGTCCTTTCAAACCTCTCATGCCCTTCTTAGATCATATCTGCAGTGTCTTGCTCAATAACTGTGCTGCCATATTGTTGCCTGAATCTTTTAAATCTTTCTTGCTCTGTGGGGATCATGTCTGCCACAATATGTTTCAACTCTAAAGACGCAATGGGACATGTAGCAACAAAAATGGCAAATGTTGAATTTTAGGCACCCAAGAGAGGGGAAGCCATCCTGCTGCTTGCAGTCAACAGATTATAGTGAGCAGTGATAGGAACTGACATGGTGGCAAAGAAATGGGAAAACCAACATCTGCCTCAGGAAAAGGGGGAATCAAGGGGGAAGTTAATGGTGACAGCTGAGTCTGGAAAGAGAATGAACAAACCAACAAATTTAACATTTATACTTTACTTTTTAATACAAATATCCATCATGGTTTACAATAAAAACACATCACAAAACATAGCTTTTTTGCGGTGTGGAAAGTATAATATGGTTGTTGTTGTGTGCCTTCAGGTCATTTCTGACTTATAGCAACCTTAAGGCAAGTTGTCACAGGGTTTTCTAAGGCTGAGAGTACGTGACTCACCTAAGGCCAGTTTCCATGGCCGAGCAGGGAATTGAATCCTGATCTCCACAGTCCTAGTCCTATGCTCAAACCATTACACCATGCTGGCTCTCCTATGTACAATTCATATGTATAATTATGAAAATAAATCCTATCTATATTTTCTCCCCCCTCCTTTTTTCTTACTCTTCTAACCAACATAGTAGCTTCTCCTCAGTTTATTCTTTCTCTTTAAAAAAGCTGATCATAAACCCATCTTTTTTACTGAAACGATGGAAGTGTACACTGAGAGGATTAATGTGCTATGTCACACAGAAACTGGCAATAAAGTAGATGTACCCTAAAGGGTATGGCTTTTCACCAACAGAATTGAATTTTAACAGTGCTGCTGCTAGTGAGCCATGACTTTTTTTCTTTAATGGAAGAGCAAGAACGAAATCTGGAAACAAATAAGTATTGTATTTTCAAATATTAAATTGAAAAATAGCACATATTGAGAGATATATGTCTTCAGACCTAACTCGTCGTGAGAGGTATGCTGTCTTCCTGGTCTGAGGATCCAACACATGACAGAGAGGCAGCTGAGACTTACCGAGCCCACTAAATGTAACCCTTCTGATCCATGTGGGATCAAATGATACTGGCATGTAAGGCCTTCAGAATATTGCAAGTGACTATGAAGCTTTAGGGCACAATTGGTTATTTCAATTATCCTTCCTGTTGAAGATTATGGCCCAAGAAAAAGGACAATTTTACATGTAGTGAAAAATTGATTATGCATGTGCTGTTAGGAAAGATTTGTCTTCTTCGCTCATGGTCTATGATTCTATGAACACCAATTTTGGGCAAGGAGTTGTCCCTCACAGCAATTGGGAAGAATGTATTGTCAGGAATTCTATTAAGATAATCAGGAGGGCTTTAAACTGACTCCTGTGGGGAAAGGAAAATGGGGAAGCAATAGGTACTGTGGACAATTGTGTCAATGCTATATTAGAAACTGAGACAGATATAGGAACCCTCCAATTGGTAGGGAAAAAAACTTAAAGAAAGAACTGGAGGGAATGACTGGTGATCTCAGATGCCTCTACAATAACGCACAGAGGATGAGAATTAACAAGATAAGTATGAACTCTTAACACAAGGACGCAAATATGATTTTATAGATATGATGAATCTTAGTGAGATAAGACTCACACCTGAAATGTAATTGATATGTATAAAGGAATAGATAAAAAGGTATCCATTCTGCAAATCATGGAAGTCCTCACAGTTTTACAATTAATGTAAAAAAAGTAGTTTCCCCCTTTGGCAAGGTTGCCAAGTTTTGTCCAACTGTAGGGGCAGTGCTCATCCCCATTACTAAGCCAAAGAGCCAGCGCTGTCAAGGACAACTCTGTGATCATATGGCCAGCATGACTGCACAGAACACTGTTACCTTCCCACCGAAGTGGTACCTATTTATCTACTTTCATTTGCATGCTTTTGAACTGCTCGGTTGGCATAAGCTGGGACTAGTGACAGGAGCTCACTGTCACACAGCACTTGGGCCTCAAACTGCCAACCTGCCAATCTTGCAGTCATCAGAGTCCACATCTTAACCACTGAGCCACCACGTCCCTCAAATAATGTACATACACCTTTATATATAGTCGGCCCTCCTTATCCATGGATTTTTATCCACGGATTCAAGCATCCACAGCTTGAAAACATTCCCCCAAAATATAAATTCCAAATAGCAAACCTTGATTTTCCATTTTATATGAGAGACACCATTTTGCTATGTGATTATATTTAATGGAACTTGAGCATCCACAGATTTTGTTATCCACTGGGGTCCTGGAACCAAACCCCATTGGATAACAATGCTACTCCTCTATGACTTGGAGCATGGATATCAGGTTGAGAACACTTAGATAAAAAAATTAGGAGAGAAAAACAGTAACATCGCTGTGCAGGTGAGCTAGTCCTCCAAGTTAAACTGAAGGCTTGGGTTATGTGTTACTAGATCAGTTTGCCAATCATTTTTAAAAGGAGAGATAAAAGAATGATGGAAACCAACTACTGTGATATCTGTTAGAAATCAGACTTTGTCAAAAATGTAAGGTTGAGCAAATTCTTCACTTTCCTTGCTGACAACTTCATTTTATAGAAACTAGAAGAAATGGCAAGGAGGTTTACTATATGGGATGTGAAGAATTGGCCAGTGATGCAGAAATAGTGGTAATTTTGGATATATGTACTCATGTCCTCTTGGGATCTGATATACAAAAGAAGCAAAAGCTGAATTTAGGGCCTTTGCAGACTGCCAGAAATAGTGCAAATTGAGTCCACTTTAACTGTCCTGGCTCAGTGCTAGGGAATCATGGGAACTGTATTTTTTTCTGAGACATTGAGCACAGCTGGCCTTCTCTGTCAGAGAGCTCTGGTACTACAATAAACTACGGTTCCCATGATTCCCTAGCACTGAGTCAGGGCAGTTAAAGTGGACTCAATTTGCACTATTTATGGCAGTATGCAAAGGCCCGTAGTCAGATGTCAGCTGTGGAAATATGTTTTGAATGAGCATAAGAAATCACTGTGTGAGTTTCAGCAGTCAGAAATATTCAGCAAGAAAGGAGCTCATGATGGAAGCCAGTTTCTTAAAAATGTTGTATCAAAAGGATAATCACAAACAATTTTAATCAGAAAGAAAAGTGGGATGCATCTAAGAAATCTCTAAAGAAGCTTTTCAATAAGGTGAGATTTAAAAGGGATATGAATAAGAAACAGGACAAATCACCAAGGGAGACATAGCTAATATTTATAAAGAGGTCAGTGATTCTGTGATCCTATGCTGTACCTCCAACTTCTTCAGTTTTAAATTAGGAGAGAATAGTTCTAACTCTTAAAATGAAAACCCATTTATCACCAGTCTCTTAGGAACAGATTCATGGGGCTGTAATTTATCACACTGATGACTCTGTATGAATCATAAGATTCTGCATATATCTCAAGAACAGTTTGGGCTTCCCATTTCCTTCTAAAGTTTAGGATTCATCACTGTATAAATTTTTCCCCTTCTGGAAAACAATAGTTCTGCTGCACTTTAGGAGCAATTGTAGTTCAGTGGTAGAACACATTCTTTACATGCAGATTGTTCCAGATTTCATTTCTGGCATCTCCGGGTAAGGTTTGCAAATAATCTATTTATAAATAGTTGACAAATAGTTAATTTTTGGAAAAAAAACAAACCTCTTGATAAGAAAATGGCATAAACTGTGATAAATTCCTGTCAAAAGTTGTTCTAAATGTGTCCATTAATGATAACTTTAAAAAGAAACTAGAAAGTATCACTTGATGCACCAGTAATGGCACTTCATGCCTACTCGTTGCACTACAGTAGGACCACCATATCCACAGGGGATGCATTCTAGACTTACCATGGAAAAGTGAAACTGCAGGAATTGGAGAAAAATCTAGTTATATCTCTGTAGCCAGATGAAAAATACATCATCTGATGAAGCCTGCTGAAGTCTTCTAGAGGTCTCAACAGAGGATGGAGACACAACCAGTTGTTCTCCAATCCCACCTTCAGAGCTTGGGTGGTGATGTGGAGACTTTATTCTTTGTAGAGAGATGAAGGGAATACCAATCTCCAATTGAACAATAACAATATATGGCATATGCAGGCATAAGTATGCCACTAACAGGATGCCAGGCACAGAGAATCTGTAAGAGCAGAAGCATGGGCAATGAAGTTTAAGATCTGAGCATGAAAAGCAGTCCAAGAAGAATCCAATACAGTCAGGAAGTCGCTGAAGAAAATAATCCAAGGAGCAAGCCCAAGTTCATGAAAGAAAGGAATGTTATATGATACTGAAATGAGGTGGTGGGTCTGCTGTTCCACAGTAAAGATTGCATTGACAGTGTTAAATTACAGTTAGCTGTAAATCAGCACAGCTGGCCTAATTATTTCAGTGTTTCCTTTTTTAAAGCATGCAAATGTGCTCTTTTGTTCCTGCTGCTTTAGTGTCTTACTCCTGATCTTCAGGATCTATATCAGGGGTCGGCAACCTTTGTTGCCGGGGGAGGGGGGGGAAATGGTGCGGGGGCCAGTCGTGCGGGAGCTGGGAGTGCGCGCGTGCACACACCCCTGACAGCTGCCATGGGGCCTTTCCAAGCCCCCCCCCGCCCTGATCCTTGGGCGAATTTGCCCCAGGATCGAGCAGGGAGGCCTTGGAAACGGTCCTCCAAGGCCCCCCCGCTCCGATCCTTGGGCGAATTCGCCCAAGGATTGAGCGGAGGCACCTTGGAGGACCGTTTCCAAGGTGCCTCTGCTTTATCCTGGGGTAAATTCACCCCAGGATCAAGCAGAGGAACCTTGGAAAGGTCCCTCCAAGGCCCCCCTGCCCCAATCCTTGGGCGAATTCAACCCAGGATCGAGCGGGGAGGCCTTGGAAACGGTCCTCCAAGGCCCCCCTACCCCGATCCTTGGGCGAATTCGCCCCAGGATTGAGTGGAGGCACCTTGGAGGACTGTTTCCAAGGTGCCTCTGCTTGATCCTGGGGTGAATTTGCCCAAGGATCAAGTGGAGGGACCTTGGAAAGTGTATCTGGGGGAATTACCGCCACAACCCCCAAGCATGCGCTGCCGCAGGTGCCTCTGCAATGCGTTTGCACATGCGCAGTACTCCTGCGCATGCGCAAACGCGTCGCAGCCGCCATTTGGAAAACAAAATGGTGGTTGCGGCGCGCGCGGCAGCATAGTGACCAAAATGTGCGGCGGCGGTGGCAGGTGGTGGTGGCGGCAGGGATCTGCCTGGGCCGGTAAGCGTGGGGCCCTGGGCCGGAACCGGCCCACGGGCCGTAGGTTGCCAGCCCCTGATCTATATGAATGGCTCAGGTAGGTTTCCAGAGCAGGGCTGCTAGCCACTTTCAACTTTGATTTGAGTCTGTAATCTGGACTGTCCTATTCTTCTTCATTAAAGGAGCCTCTTCAGCTTCCGGTGGGTCATGGTGTTCTGGTAAGATGTCTCTTGATGAGGAGGTGAAGAGTCTCCTTTTCCAATGTGGTGTAAAGACCTTAAAAAACCATAAAAACACACCTAAATGGTCAATAATTACCACCTGGTTACAAGGGGTTCATGGGGGCCTGTTTAAGGTCCATTTTCCTGCTCCTGGACTTGTCTGCAGTGTCTTCAAGAGCCAAAGCTGTTGCAGTAGCAGGGAGATCAATGGGGACTGAAGACTAACCATCACCACAACAGATTTATCCAATTGTTTTGGTCAGGGATGCCTAACAACCACTATTTAAAATGAAGAGTATTTGCCCTGGGAAGGGTAAGATTTGTTTCTTTTCTTTTTTTTCCTGTTTGTCTTGAAGATGGACTCTCCTTAATTTGACTTGGGTTGAAGAACCAGAGCAAGAACAGATTAGGAACGTTGGGAAACAGCGCTATTTTAGATAGAACAAAAGATTTGTGTATTTTAAAAAGCTTTCTGGACTGAAACAACATATAAATAACGGAACTTTAAGGACTATAAAGGTTCAAGTTATTGCTTTAATAGATCAAAGTGAATTGATTGGACGATTGTGATTAATAGCATCTGGAGAAAAGATTTTGATTTTGCATCGTGCTGGAAACCATGCAATTTAAAGAGACAGGAGATAAGAACATAAAGCAAGATCACAGGAGTTGGAGAAAAATGGCCTACTGAGACCGGAAGTAAGGCCAGACATATTTGTGAGGTACTCTTGCAGTTGTAGGCTCATAGAAGAAGGCAGAAAGAGACCTATAAGACTTGGGTTTGAATGGCAACAACCCTCTAATGGGATCCAACTTGGGAAAGTTGAAAAATAAAGATAGACAGAGGTGAGTTTGGACCTTTGCAGACTGCCAGAAATAGTGCAAACTGAGGCCACTTTAACTGCCCTGACTCAGTGCTAAGGAATCATGGGAACTGTAGTTTATTGTGACACCAGAGCTCTCTGGCAGAGAAGGCTCAATGTCCCAGAAAAAAAAATATAATTCCCATGATTCCCTAGCACTGAGCCAGGGCAGTTAAAGTGGACTCAGGGCCTTTGCAGACTGCCAGAAATAGTTCAAATTGAGTCCACTTTAACTGTCCTGGCTCAGTACTAGGGAATCATGGGAATTGTATTTTTTTCTGAGACGTTGAATCTTCTCTGTCAGAGAGCTCTGATGCCACAATAAACTACAGTTCCCATGATTCCTTAGCATTAAGTCAGGGCAGTTAATGTGGCCTCAATTTGCACTATTTCTGGCAGTCTGCAAAGGCCCTTTGAGAAGGTGGGAAAATACATTCTGCATCAATAGAAAATGGAGAACTTTGGGGGAAAGACTGGAAAGAGTGAAGGAAGACTTGAATGGACAGAACGGAAGAAGTGAGTAGAGAGCTCTTTACCCTCCCTTCGTTCTGTGGACAATGAACAGAAATTTATTGTAATGCAGTAAGGATTTTAGACTCTCATTTTTGATAAGAACTCTGACTGATTTTTTTTATAGATTACCTTCCAGAGATTAATATCTCCTCTTTTTTCTACTTTTGATCATTCTTATGAATCAGCTGGTTGACTGAATGATTGATTAGCTGATTGATTGCTTAGTAGTGATTGGTTGATTAATTGATGGATTGATAACTGATTGTTATTTATCACTTGTTAATTTATTGATCTCTAATTAACTAACCAACTAATAATCAATTAAGTTCCAATTAAGCTTTAAATAATTTTCAATATTTAGAAACTAAGAAATAGTGCAAATTGAATCCACTTTAACTGTCCTGGCTCAATGCTAGGGAATCATGGGAATTGTATTTTTTTTCTGAGAGATTGAGCCTTCTCTGTCAGAGAGCTCTGGTTCCTCAATAAACTACAGTTCCCATGATTCCCTAGTACTGAGTCAGGACTCAGTTGACTCAATTTGCATTATTTCTGGCAGTCTGCAAAGCCTCTAAGTTATTATGAGGGAATACTCTGGATTACTTTAAAAGGGATTGGGAACCACTTGTTAACTACTTAAACGGACATAAAAACTCTAATTTTACTATTGGGCTGGAATAAATCTCTTGTTGTTTGTTGTTGGGAAAGTTTATATGATGGGAAAGATATATGTAATGTAGAAATAGGAAGTGTTTAGAATTTGATAGAATATATATGGAGAAGAAGTCAAAGACAAGGAAGTCTATTTTAGTTTGAAGTGTATGTGGTTTGTCACTGTTGTATATCAGATGTGTGTATGTTTTGTTAGTTTTGTCTTTGTATTTATGTCTTTTTTAACAATTTAATAAAGATTAAACTGAAAAAAAAATAAAGGAGAACTCTTCAACATAGGACATGGCATGGACATTTTGGAAAAGTGAAAAAGAAAGCTGTTGCTAAAACAAACTGATATCAAATCCATTTGAACTTTGCAAAAGGTCATGTGGAAAACAGCAAACAGAACAAAGGGTCTCTCCTCTGATGTGACCAAAACTGAACTTTTTGTTTCTTGGTGCAAAATGCTATATTTGGCACAAAGCCAACAGTGCTCATTTCCTGAGAACGCCAATCACACAATGAATCAAAGTGCTGACACTATGTTGAGAGGCTGCTTTTCCTTGGCTGGAATTGGAAAACTCATCAGGCTGAGGCGAAGATGAATGGAACCACATATAGGAGAATTATAGAAGAAAACTTTTCTCTTCAAGAGACCTTGGACTAGAGTGAAGGTTCACCATTCAGCTCGACAATTACCCTAAAGACACAGACAAACAGGTTGTACCACAACAAAATGTGGAAAAGCCAAAGGAGGAGGGGTTAAATACATCTGTAAGGCATTATAACCTGGTTGTGTTACCCTAAAGCAGGGGTAGGCAACCTTTCCCCTTTAAGGGCCGAGGGACTTCAGCTCCCAGAATCCCAGGAGCTATTGGCCAACATGGGACTATTGGCCAACATGGCTGAGGCTTCTGGGAGCTGAAGTCCCTCGGCCCTTAAAGGGGAAAGGTTGCCTATCCCTGCCCTAAAGGGTGGAGGAATGTGGGGATCCCCACCAGCAGTGTCAGCATCTCCTTGAAAGCACTCAACCTGCTGCAAGTTTCCCCTCTCTCACTTTATGCCATTTACTACTGGTGGTTGAAGTGGGTAAGCTGTGTCATATACTGGCTGGCATTCAGGTAGGGACATATGGATGTGTATGTCACATTATGCATGCAGGTCCAAAAAGTGACTATTGTGCAATGGACATATTCTACTGATTCTGGCAGAAGCAGAGTTGTGCAAATAGCATGTTCCACTGTGCTTTGTCTTTGCACATTGCAATTATGTTTCAGTGGCACATCATGCATTGTGCATTGTGGTTGTTCACTGTATATTTTGCATGGCAGTTGTACATCATAGGTTCTGCAGTGTACAATGACACCTCCACACTGACATGTGTTGCAGTGTTGCTATTCTGCATGGGGGTTTCATAATGCTTGTGTAGTGTATCTCTGTTTTCAGATATTTATGATACACTGAGGGGATGTTGGATGTGCAGCCCAACATACTGATGAGTACCTGCTCACATGTCTCTTACAGTCTGCACACAAGGAACACACCTTCCATCTGCAGTTTCCTGATGTCATTTAACATAGTGAAAGACAAATTTGTGAAAGATCAAATGGAATGACAATCTATTTCATGGAGCTGAATAAAAGGATGTCACTGAACAGTAATGCACAAGCATCTCCCCTTAGCTGGAGACAGAGCAAGGAGACACAGCTGACAAAACATATTGTCAACAACAATGATAAGAAATCCCAGGGCAGGATGTGCCACATGAAGATGTGCAAAAATATCAGGAACCACAAAGCTTTAGAGGAAACAAAACAGGAAACATGTCCCGAGTAATCAGGGAGCAGGCCCTAGACAGGTTACGCTGCTGAGTCAGGATAGAAAGGACTGATCTCTACAGGGTGGGATGTTACATGCAAACATTACCATTGTGACAAAAACCTGTCAAAGATGGACCATGAGAAATTCACACTGACACTTCTGCCTTTCCATTCTTCGTCACATAAGCAAGAGAAGGAAAGGCTGTGGCAACAGAGTGACATGGATAAGGCTTCTCATACTGTGTGAAAATTCTGCCCCACACAAACATATTCTATACTGGAAACAAACCAAAGAAGCAGGCCGTCTCGGTGTATTCCCCCTCCTCAACACCTAGACAGGGGTAGGCAACCTTTCCCCTTTAAGGGCCGAGGGACTTCAGCTCCCAGAATCCCAGGAGCTATTGGCCCACATGAGACTATTGGCCAACATGGCTGAGGCTTCTGGGAGCTGAAGTCCCTCGGCCCTTAAAGGGGAAAGGTTGCCTACCCCGACCTAGAAAATCCTCTTTGCTAACTGGGAGAAAGAAAACAGAGAGATCTAGAAGACCACTTATTTAATTATTTTATTCATTGATTTAAAATATTAAGATATACCACCTTTCAATTCTCAAATGGGCCCTCAAGGCAGTTTAAGAGCCTTTACAGACTGCCAGAAATAATGTAGATTGAGGCCACGTTAACTGCCCTGGCTCAGTGCTAAGGAATCATGGGAATTGTAGTTTATTGTGGCACCAGAGCTCTCTGACAGAGAAGGCTCAATGTCTCAGGAAAAAATACAGTTCCCATGACTCCCTAGCACTGAGCCAGGACAGTTAAAGTGACCTCAATCTGCATTATTTTTGCAGTCTGTAAAGGCCCTAAGAGTCTTGGATCTGAAACATGGGGCCAAATAAAGCTGTTTCTGGCCACTCTGTGGGTGTGGTGTTCAAACAATGCATGTCCCCAAATGGGCTGGAAGCTGCTCCGATGTTGCAATCCAGTCCTTTGGTCTGGATCAAAAAGGAGCCGGATAGCGGCCAGCTTGGGACCACAGTGGCCACCCCATTTGGAAGCAGGCCATGTGGCCACCACAGTCCTGGTGTGATTGTGGCTGGAGTGGCCAGAGGCCGCTCCTTGCTGCACATCTGCTTTGACCCTAAGTATGCAGTTTAATAACATAAAAAAACAAATGTGATAAACATAGCTGAAACAATCACTTTAGAAAGCAGCATCAAAAAAGAAGGATTAATACTGCTTAAAATCATTAAAAGCTCAGCAGAATAAAAATGTCTTAGGCACCTGCCTAAAGACAACCAGACTTCAGACAAAGCTAGATGAACTTACCTTTGGAGTAAGTTCTACAACTGTAGTGTGGGCCACTGATAAAACCTTGTCTCATTTTGCCATCGCTACATGTGTTTTCCTTGGCAGTGGAATACAGGATAGAGATTCTGGTTTTATTCATTTTATAAGCTGCTTTATGAACAGAGCCTACCACAGTGGCATGAAAAGGTAAAGCTGTCCCCTATTGATAGGTTCTAGTGAATTTTGTTGGTCTGTCAGATATCCTGGCCTCAATCCATTTAGGGTTTAAAGGTAGACAAACCCACACATTATGACAGAACAGACTTTTCCAGTCACCTGCATTTGAGAAAAAGGTTACAATTGGAGACTGTAAAGGTTTTCTTTAAAAAAAACACAACACCATGAATTTAAAAATTAGCACTGTAGCATAACACTGTAAGTCTTTTCCTTTAGTGTTATAGGGTAAACTGCAATATGTTTATAATGCTACAAGAAGGTACCTTATACTCAGATCATTGGTCTTTCTGTTGTCACAGTGACTAACAACATCCATCAATGGTTTCCAGCATAAATCATTCCCAGTGCTACATGGAGAAGCCAGAGAATGAACCTATGGATTCCCACATTCAAAACAAGTGATCTGCCACTGAGCTGAGCTTCTTCTTTCCCCATGTTTTTAAGGATGCTTTTATATGTAGTACATTTGGTCATACAGAGGGTGATATATACAAAGAACTAGAAAATTGCTTAACATTGCTATGGCTATAACTGATTCTGTATTTTCTTTGTCAGCTGATGAACAGCTCTCTAGTATTTATCAGGTTACAGCCCACATTAATCACACATATGTACAAAAAACAAATCTGAAAATACTAGAGAGGTAATAGTCTTGCTATGTGTATGTTTGTTTATGAACAGAAAAAACCCCTGCAGCATTTAAAATCAAAATGCAATAACCCGAACTGTCCTTGTTAGATTTTGTTAAGAAGACTAATGTAAATAGTTCTCTTTGTAATTTAATGTTGTCTAGGTGTTTCTCCATTATAAGTGAAATAATGGATGGTTTCCAGTTTCCTTTAAAATCTCTGTTTTAATTTTATCATGACAGTGACCCCTAGTGTATAGTTTGCAATGTGTATGCCATGGAATTCATTATCCAAAATGACAGGGGAATTTTGTTGTTTTGAGACAAAGCTAAAAATCCTGAGAGTAGCTTAATTATGTGTTCTGAATTTTAACAGGAACAAACAAGCAATGAAACACAAACTCCAAACTAACAAACACACAAAGAAAGCAAAGCAAATCCACTCTCCTATGGATTTTGCTAGGGATTTTCTTTTGGATTTTTTGATGAGACCAGAGATGTTAATATATCTTCATGTACCATCATATAAGTGATGGAATAGAATCTGTCAAGAATTTCCTTGCTTTGCTTTAAAAATAGCTGTTTTTCCATGGCTATGCTGCTGGGACATTCTGGGAGAAGTCTAAAAAGTACCTTTTCTAAACTCTGCTTTTCTTACATTTCATCAGCCTATGTCATCTCAGAATGAGGGCTGAGCGTCATGTTACTTCCTTACTCATGTAAGGACCAGATCTCTCTAGTTAGTCTAACCATTTTGACATAGAAAAGATGCTGTATCTACTATTTCTACAATGATAGCTGCCAACTGAACAGGGTTGCCATGAGTCAGAGTCGACTCGAGGGTGGCTAACAACAACTTACATGCAGGTATGACTAATGTGGGAGCAGAATTTGGGAATGTTGTCAGGTTGGCTGGGGGAATTGTGGAAACTTTAATCTGAAAGAATATATTTCCCTAACTCTGTGTGCAGGTTTACCCCACTCCCATACATGGTATATGGTTGTTTTTTCTAGCATATATGCATGCATAAAATGGAGGCATCACTGCATTTTGATTGTTGGATTATATGGCCTAAATACTGTTGTTATGCCTGACTAAAGCAAGTCAGAGTCTTTCAGCCTCAGGGCAAGGCAATGGCAAACCTCCTCTGAACAAATCTTGCCAAGAAGAAACCATAATAGGCTCACCTTATGGTTGGTATAAGTTGGAAACGACTTGAAGGCACATAACAACAATGGGATTTACCTATATGTTGACTCAACATTCAATAGCTGATACAATGGATATTATTGTAGCTGGGATTTACCAACATGGTTCCAGTCCATACATGTCTAAGGACAAGAGGCAATCATCACTGAGCAACATTGTGATGGCTGAGTGGCAACTCAGTTCCTGAGGAAGTGGCTACATTAGCTTTTGTTTCAATAGTGTTTCTCATACATTGCGTTTTTCTTCTGCGGGAACAGAGGATCACAATGTACAACCCTACTGTTAGCACTGGTGCAGTGACCTGTCCATTTTGCACTTTCCTCTTCTCACTGGAAAAGCATTCAGTATGACTGTTGAAGAGTTCCAAAGACAGATTAGCTTCATCATTATTATTCTGCATATTCAAAATCAATAGGCATCGTTACCCAAATTATATGTCTTTAAAAGGGTATTTCACATCAGGGCAAACTTGAAAAGAACATTTAAATGGAAAGCAATTTTTACAGTCTTCTGTATTCCCTTAAGTGGCATTGAAGTAAAAGACTTCCTTGTGCTCTATACTAATTTTATTTTTTTTCTCTTCTAATCCAACTGTGAAATCATAAAACTTAGTGTTTATGCCAATGATTTATCACCATGGAGATACTCATGATGTCATGCATTTATTCTCAGGATATGGCTTCCCTTGCTGCAAAATAAACAGGAATAGATATGCCTGGAATGAGTCCTTTGTGAATCAGAAATGCCTATTGAAGCATTTTGCTCTCAGCTCTTTTGTTTGCCACGAATGACTTGAACTTTGATATGGACTCCAAGCCCAGCCTTGATGCCTTTGGGATGAATTTGAATATAATTATTGCACGCCATTTTTCACTCTTAACTCTTGTCTGTAGATTTTGATCCCCATCTCACTTAATAATATATTATTATGTTTTTGGCAGTCATGCCACTATCTTTTTGCATAATTTCATTCAGTCATTATTATGCAAATTTTATTACATGCTCCAAACATCTGTTTAGCATGCAGATAGAAATGCTCTGAAACTGCTACTGAACCCCATATCCACCAAGATGCCATTCAAAGGCCATGATTTATAGGCAATATTTGCCTGGTATCATTTAAGTCACTATGGAATTTTAGAATTCCATGGGGAGGGGGGAAACCCATACACTATTTTTAATTTATTTAATATTTTTCTTTTGTTGCCAGTAAAATAAATTACATGAAAAGCTATTTCAAATAACATGACTGATTACCGTTCAGAAATTCATGTAAATATAAAGGTATGAAAAAGAAAAAAAAGAATTTTTAAAAATATGTGATTGGTATATTATCCATCATATAACAAGGATGTCTTTTTAGAGCACATTTTTTTCCCCATTATCAAAAGTCTAACAGCGGAATAAATCAGACCCATTTGCCCATGGGTTCCCAGTTAGTTGCTGGTTTGCTCTCTGGATGAGCCAAAGTCGCCCATGTGTTATAAAGCTAACACTGACTTTAGGACAAAAATGCTTTGTGACATACTTTATTTTTATTCACATCTTGGCCTTCTGGCTAAGATCAAGTATAGATAACCTGTTTCAACCCACTGACACAGTAAACTAGATTTTTACTGTGCATTAGCTCCTGGATTTAAAAGGTGTGATGCTATTGTTTGTTAGTTTGCAACTGTAATATAGTGTACATCTCTTTAAACTGCTTTTTAAAACTGTAGCAGTATTTATTGATTACTGATTTTAGTGTTTTTATGGTACAATTTCTTTTTAGCGATGATTTCATGGTTTTACTGTTTAATTTACTTTTGATCATAATTTTAATAGTGTTACTATTTAATTTGTTTTTATTTTTATTATATTTTTACAAAATACAAAGTGAGCCATTATTTTCACCGTATATCAACCAGTCATTTAAATCTTTACAATTTTAACTTCTGGTCCATCCCCTTCCATTATGATCAATATATTACATTCCTTGTTGAATTATCCTTCAAAATTAAGCTAAGTTATATCTGTTTTTTTCTACTATGATATCTTTTTATCACCCATTCCATCTCTTCAAAATAATTTAAATTCCTTTTATATACATACAACTGTGTACCTTGACTTGTAAATCTTCATTTTATTCTCCCTTATATCTATATCATTCTACTCATTTTAATAATCAATAACAGTATACCATTCTTCCAATCATTTTTGATTCAGATATACTTTCTTATACTTCAATTTTTTCCTCTTCTTAGATCTCATATACAATTACATCCTATGTACAATATTTATTATACAACCCAATTTCTCTTTCTAAAATTCTAACATTAACCCAATCTTCTTCGTACTTTCTCAGTGAATTTGCTTTTATTAATGTTGTCAATTGATCCATCTTTATCATTTCAAAACATTTCAAAAGCCAGTCATTAATTGATGGAGTTTTGGTGTCTCTCCATTTTTTGGGCGAAGACCATCCTAGTTGCTGATATAAGGTATAAAATATACTTATGTATTTCTTCTCCATCTCACCTTCTAACATATTTAAGCAATAAAATTCTGGTTGTACCCTAATTTTAATATGAAATACCCTTTGTATTGTATTATGTATGTCCAACCAGAATTTCTTCGTTTGGGGACAAGTCTACCATATATGGTAGAATGTCCCTTTAGTTTCTCCACATTTCCAACATCTCCCTTATTATATATTTTGCCTAATTAGTGTGGGGTTAAATACCATCTATGGAGCATTTTATAAAAGTTCTCTTTAGCATCCATACTTAATGTGAATTTTAGATGTTGATTCCATGATTCTCCCACTTATCCTAGTGAATTGGGTGTCCAACATTTCAGGCCCCTCTCAAGCTACATTCTGTTTAAATGGTTCTTCACTTGTTATAATGGGTAAATTCTGGAACAAGAACATTATCTTTGGTAAAACATTCATTTTTATGGTAGAAAAATATTATTTAATTTGTTTTTAAAGATGCTAGTCACCTTGAGTGCTTTTTATGAAAGGGGGAGACAGGATAACAACTAACTAACTGACTAATGTCAATCAGTAAATCTGGATTGTTGGGAAAAAACAATTAATTACAAAGCAATGTATAACAAGTTAATTCCAAACTCTGCAATTACTTTTAAAAAGTAACTTTAGAAGCTCTGCCTCCCACCTAGTGGATGAGTAGGAAGAAATGAAGAGCTTTGTGTTAGTTTGGCCTATCACATTAAAACATGATTAAGCAAAATAATCCAGTTGATGAACACAGCTCATAAATTACCTTTTATAACTGAATAGTTTAATCCCATGCTAAAGTATATCTAAACTATGCTTGTGGCAGAGCTGGCTCAAGACATTTTTATATGTGAGATAGAAAATACAAATTATACCCTCCTGAATGCAGAACATATGTCTTTCTATGCAAAAGGAACTTGTGCACCTTTGAGACTAAATGAAAGAAAGAAGTTGGTAGCATGAGCTTTCATAGACTTCAGCCTACTTCCTCAGATGCATGTAAGTAGTAGCATGTAAGCTGAAGGAGGTCATGGGTATGGGTTTGCAGGATTTAAACAGAGCAATGGAGGATAGGGGTTTTTGGAGATGTCTCATCCATAGAGTCACCGTGGGTTGAGATTGACTCGAGGGCAGTTAACAACAAAATTGAGACCAACCTTTCAGGTGTATCTTGGGAGTTCATGGCATCCATGACAACATGGGCCTACCCAAACTGGTTTCAGAGCCCACACATGCAGCAGATCACATCCTTGAAGCTGTCTTGAGCTTGGAGCATACAGATATGAGGGGAGAGGTGAGTAATGCCTCCAAGTTGTCATGGACAGATCATTTTCTAGTCAGAGTTAGTATCATAGCTACTATCTGTCCCTGCAGGGGTGGTGGACCTATTAAGATGGTTACCTTTGAACGCTAATGGAGCCTTTAGGATTCCAGAAAACCTTAGAGGGTTGTAAGGCTGGTACCATGATTATCCTGTTGAAGTCCTGTTCAATAGATGGAATCAAGTCCTGACTAGGTCTATTGACATGATTGCCCCCAAATGTCCTCTCTGACCCGTTACTAATCAGGCCCCACAGTATACAGGCGATCGTAGGGAGCTGAAATGGGAAGGATGATGACTGGAGTGCAGATGGTAGAAAACCTGGTTTCTATCTGACAAGACACACCATAGAGAACATCTTTGTTCCTATAAGCTGGCAATATGTGCAGCGAAGAAAGCTTTCTACTCTGCACGTATTGCATCTTTGAATTCATTTCCAGCTGAACTGTTCAGGGTGGTGAGAGGTTTAAAGCAAGCACCCTTCCCCCTGAATCCAATTCTAGGCCCTCAGCAGTTTGTTGTGATGCTTTTAATTATCACTTCACAGATAACATCTCTCAGATAAGAGACAATTTAGATGCCATCACTGGAGCAGAAGTTGTCAGTGACTCTGTGACACTAGATCACTTCTAATTGGTGAGTACCACCAATGTGAACAAGTTGCTGGGGCAAGTAAGGAAGACAACTTGTCTTCTCAATCCCTGGCTTTCCTGGCTGGTTGTCCAGGGACAAGATGCAACTACACTTCAACTACAATATACTATTAATGCATCTCTCAGGGAGGGATGTTTTCCATCCTGCTTAAAAGAAGCAGTGGTACGACCACTTCTAAAAAAGCCCTCCCTGGACCTCCTGGACTTCAACAACTATAGACCAATCTCCCTTTTCTGGGCAAGGTGATTGAAAAGGCAGTGACCTTCCAACTCCAGACAGTCTTGGATGATATCCGTTGTCTAGACCCATTTCAAACTGGCTTCAGAGAAGGATATGGACTTGACCCTGCTATGATCACCTTAGTGGATGATCTTCGCCTGAGCATTGATAGCGGTAGTGTGTCCCAGTTGGTGTTTTTGAACCCCTTCTCTTCATCCCACCACTGTCACAAGCATGGTTGGTGGGGACACAAGAGAGGGCCTTTTCCATGGCTGCCCCTAGACTTTGGACCTCCCTTCCTAGGGAGGCCAGAAAGGTCCCCTCTTCCTTGTCCTTCTGCCAGCAGGCTGAGACCTTCCTGTTCAGACAGGCATTTAAAACAGGTTTTTAAAGAATGGGCTGGATGTTGTATTCTTTTAAATGTATTTTAAATATGTTTATCTTTTAACATCCTTCTGGAACATCTGGGGGATTTGAGAATTGGAAGCACTGTGCTTCAGTGGTTCTGCTCCTATCTCTTGGGAAATTTCCAGGTGGTGGTGCTTGAGGATAGCTGTTCAAAAAAAAAAAAAAAAAAAGAAAAAAAAAAAAGCTGTCATATGGCATACTACAAGGTGCCATTCTATCCCCAATGCTATTTAACATCTGCATGAAACTGCTAGGAGAGACCATCTGAAGGCATGGGGCAGAGTGCTATCACTATGCTGATGACGCCTGAATATATTTCTCCATGCCTTCAGAACAGCCTCAGCTAAGGATGGTATGTCTCCTTTGAATGAATGCCAGGAGGAGGTAATAGGCTGGATGAGGAATAACAAGTTGAAGCTGAGTCCAGACAAGGCAGAGGTGCTTACTGCCAAAGGTCCTAACCTGGGTTTGGTGGTGTGTCAACCAGTCCTAGATGGGGTTACACTCCCCCTGAAAGACTGTGTTCACAGCTTGGGGAGTGCTTCTGGATCCAGCACTTCAAATGACAGCTGAGATAGATGCGACGCCCAGGAGTGTTTACTATTAACTTCAGCTGATATGTCAGCTGCACTCCTTCCTATCACTGGAGGCTCAATCCACCCCATACACTCAGATCCTCTGGCAGATTAATAATAATAATAATAATAATAATAATAATAATAATAATATTTGTATCTCTCTTATTGAAAAAAACAATCCAAGCGGCTTACATAAAAACCCATACAATATAACCCCAAAGACCAACCCCCCCTTAAAACAGTATTAAACATCTCATAATTAAAATAACAATAGACATAAAAACAATTAATATAAACAATAAAAAATAAAAACTTTTATAAAACAGCAAAACCCGGCCAACCTCTAAGACGTTCCTTATCCATCAAAATGATGGGGTCAGAAGAGGAAGAAGGGGGCCGGAGAGCCCAAGGCCGGGGTAATTAATCTGGAAAGGCCTGCCGGAAGAGATCCGTCTTGACAGCTTTTTTAAAGCTGTCTAAAGATGTCAGCTGACGGATCTCGTCCAGCAGGTCGTTCCAGGAGTTTGAGGGCAACAGCAGAGAAAGCCCTCTGGGAGGTCATCGCAAGCCTTAATTTTTGAGGCTGCAGCAAGTTCCTCCCAGAGGACCGGAGAGCTCGGGGAGGATTGTATATTTAGGGCTTTAAAGGTAATAACCAACACCTTGTACTGGGGCCGGAAGCTAATAGGCAGCCAGTGGAGGTACCTCAAAACAAGAGTAATGTGGTCCCTCCTAGATGTTCCAGAAATGAGCCTGGCTGCCATGTTTTGGACCAGCTGAAGCTTCCGAACTAAGTACAGGGGTAGCCCCATGTACAGCGCATTACAGAAGTCAAGGCGTGAGATTACCAGTGCGTGCACAACAGTCTCGAGATCCCTTACTTCCAGAAAAGGGCACAGCTGGCGTATTTCCAGCTGAACTGTTCAGGGTGGTGAGAGGTTTAAAGCAAGAAACCTTCCCCCTGAATCCAATTCTAGGCCCTCAGCAGTTTGCTGTGATGCTTTTAATTATCACTTCACAGATAACATCTCTCAGATAAGAGCCGATTTAGATGCCATCACTGGAGCAGAAGTTGACAGTGACTCTGTGACACTAGATCACTTCTAATTGGTGAATACCACCAATGTGAACAAGTTGCTGGGGCAAGTAAGGAAGACAACAGCTAGGACCAGGTTGGCAACTGTCAGCTAGAAGACTTTTTCTTCAGCTGCCCTTAGACTGTGGAATGACCTGCCAGAAGAGATTTGACAGCTGAATATGCTGTCTGAATTCAAAACAGTATTAAAGACCAGTCTCTTCTGGCAGGCTTACCCAGATTATTTTAAACTGTGAATTTTAAATGATGAATTTTAAATGTGGATTGTTTTAATATGTGTATATGTTGTCCTTTTAAATTGATGTGGATTTTAACTGATGTGGCGTGTCTGTTAATTGCTGTTGTTCCTCACCTCACTCCAAGGGGAGAGAAGGCAGAACTGCATCAGCCCTAGCAACAGCCAATAGACAGTGAGCGGGCGGGCGGCAGCCAATCAAATTGGAGGCTGGAGATGCAAAATAGTCAGTTGTTGACTGTTAGATCAGATAAGGTTGAGTTAAGAGCCGAGAGGGTTACAGGGAAGATCTGAGAGGGACAGTTACAGTGAGGGACAGTTATTATGAGGTTTCTAGATAGAAACTGAGTGTTAAAAGTCCAGAAGTGAGGGATTTAATACCTGAGAAGAACTCCAAGTGAGGGAGTAATAGTGAAGAGATATCCTGAGGGATACAGATAGACATAGTGCCAGGTTTATTAATTAGATTCAAGGAAAGTAATCCAGAAGGACTGTATGGGGGTCCTGGGTAACAGTAACTCTTATTCTTTGAGGAGAGATGTGTAAAGGAAACTGTCATTATAACAAAGTTGAAACTAAGAAAGTAAAACTCTCAAGTGAAACAAGTAACATAAATACATGAAGTAACAAATGTCTTATTCACCTATAACTAAGTATCTATTGTTTGAAACAAGTTCTGTTATAATTTTAGTAAAAGCTTGTCTGCAGCTTGATGGAGTGTCCATGCTATTAATAGTCAAAGTATTTTACAGCATAATAAAATACACCTCTTATAGTTATGCAAGAGTGAAGCGGTTTCACAAATAGATTGGAAGTCATGAGAAAAGTAAAGTGACTTAAGTGAGGTAAACAGTAAGAAAGAGCGTCATAGTGGGTAAGAAATGTATTATTATTATTATTATTATTATTATTATTATTATTATTATGCTGCTCCCTAATAAATGCAGTGTTATTGCTGAAGCCCCTGGAAGGGTAACATCAATGCAGAATGACTTCCTTGAATAATATTCCTATTTCCACAGGTAATTTCTTGCCTTGCTGGATGACAGTGGCAGTGACATGTTGAATGGGATTTTTTAAAAAAACATTTTAAACTCCTCAAACTAACATCATTCCCACAGTCTCTATATATCCATATATCTACAATTTGCAAATGGTTTAGCATGCCCTCCCCAAATTATTGATTTTTGTTCTTCATATTTATCACGATAGGTCTAAATTCTGAGAAAATGAATAGGTCAAAAACAGGATATGGGTTTTGACCTTTCCATTAATTTTACAAATATTTTGGGCTCTGAGTCCAGCCCAGCTGAACTCTGTAGAACTTCATTCTTGAAGACATGTTTAAGATTGTGCTAGTAGAGAGATGACACCCTTGTCACTGTCAAGCAGCCACACAAGAATCACCAGTGCAATAAGCAGAACATTAAACCCACACTCATTTGCCAGTAGAAAGATATGACCAACAGCAACAAGAATGAGAAAGAAGAAAGGAATGAATGGAGAAAAGAAAAAGAGACAATTGGTCAGTCTTACTATGCATGTATCTAGTGGTTGCCATACTACAGAGATACCATCCGTGATACACATATTATGTATAATGTAATTAGAACAGCAGCTCCACAGTTGGCATGACACAAACTAACTCAATAATAATAATAATAATAATAATAATAATAAATTAATTTATACCCCACCTCTGTAAAATACAGCCAAGGCGACTTACAAGATAAAACAAACAATCTCATCCCCCAATAGCCCCTCCCCAAAATACTATTAAACAAAATATAAAAACATGCTTAAAAATCACAAATAACAAATAATTTAAAATAGCTATAGCGGGAATCAGGGACAGGCATAACTATTTTCTGTGGCTGGTTACCTCCTCAGGAAAGGCCTGTCAGAAGAGATCTGTCTTAACAGCTTTTTAAAAGCTGTTTAAGGTGGTCTTCCTATTAGAGAACAAAATAGCCAATAATATTAACTGCAGTTGTATTCCCAGTGGGAATTTTAACCCCATCTTTCCTTTGTTGTGGGCCTGGCTTTCAGGAACACTCTTCCTTTAAGAAAGAGATATGGCCCATATAAAACATGTTGTTTAAACACACCATTAAAATAACATGTTGTTTCTTGCTTTGCTTATTTCATGATGGAGCAATTTAAAGAAAATGCTGCCAACCTGCTCTCTGAAGTAATACATCTTGACCTATAGACTCTACAGTCTGTGTAATGTGTGAAAGACCTCTCTGCCTTTTCCCTTCTTGGAAATCATATACAAAGGCCTATTCTTTTAGATGATGGCATAGCTTGTAAATCATATAAAGCATTAGTCTACACTATCATAGTTGCATAGTATGATAGTAAGTCCCAAATTCATAAGCTATTTTGACTTAGGTAATGCTTGTAGTCTGCTCTATAATTTCAAGTTTCCTTTCCCCAATTTCTAGGAATTTTTTTGCAAAGGACAACCCATAGGGGGCAATGCTATGTTCAGTATAAATGCTTAACAACCCCACCCCACCAACACACTTTCAACAATTGAAAATAAGGGAATGCTTTTATACTTGGCTTCCAGCTGGCATTTCCATGGAAACAGAGAACTTGATTATCCATTCACTCACATGGGTGTAAATGAATAGCATTTCCATCATAGTAGTAAATGGATGTACATTTGTGGAAAAAGGAGACCAAAGGAAGCCAGTCTTTCTGTTTTATATGGATTTTAACAGATGACATTCCTCATAAGGCAAGAGCATTCAAACTTTTGACATTAGACAAGCAAAAAGGATGTGGCTGTTTGACAAGTGTGGCTAATGTATGTAGACATGTGCCTATATATGTACAGCAAATTTAGCAAGTGATGTGGCATTCTTTTGATAAAGCTTTGCAACTAGAACCTGCCTTGCTTTATGGCATCAGCATGGCTGGTTAAAGAAAAGTTGCTGCCTGAAACAAAGCTGAAAAATGCAGGCCATCTACCCAAGTCAGTGAGCTTAATACTCCATGGCAGCAAAATGATTTTAGCACATGTGACAAAGTAACTTAAGGAGTTGGGTATTTTGGGGGTGAAGTGCAGCATGATGGCTGGTTGTCAGGCAATGGGCAGCACAGGTAGAGCCAAACCCAGCTCAGTTGTGTTTGGAATGGAGGAGCCTCCTGGAGAAAGAGGGATTTGAAAAAGCAGTTTTCAGTTGTGACAATTAGTCTGGTCTGTCTGGTTGTGGTGGGGGATATTAGAGTAGCTAACACAGAGATGTATTTCTAGAGGAGGAGGAGGAGGAGGAGAGACTTAAACTAAAGTATACCAAGTGTCTGATTTTAATGTAACCATACTGAGTCTGACGTTAATTTACATAACATACTTTATTTCTGTACACAAAGGGATCCAGTAGCACCTTTGAGACTAACTGAAAGAAAGAAGTTGGTAGCATGAGCTTTTGTAGATTTGAGCCTATTCTCCCCCCATATCCCCAGAGTGCTTATTGTGCCTATTGTTTTTAACTTTGTTCTTGGTTTTAATCTTTGGTTTTAACTGACATTTGAATTTAATGTATTTTTAAGGAGGGGTTGTATGTTTATTTACATGATTTGTTGTTATGGGGGAGTTTTGTACTGTTTTAGATGTAAGCCGCCTTGAATGTGCAGTGCACATACAGATGCATGTTAGCAGATGAATAAACATGGTGCATTGATGATGATGATGATAATGATGATGTATTTATACCCTGCTCTTCAGCCAAAAGGCTATCAGAGCGGCTTACAAATTAATTAATTAGACTGTTCCCTGCCCTCAGGCTTACAATCTAAAAAACCTAAAGTGCATTGATGTGCACTGTTCATTGAGCTGCACATTTGGAGTCTTAGTTCAAGCTCAGTGACACAACACAACTTCAAAACAAGGGTTGCATAATAAATGCATAATATTGGTGTTGTCTGCACTGGCAAAAATAAAGTGGCTTCAATCAAACTTGAGGCTTACCTGTTCAGATGACGTACGGGGCCAAACTGGGTGGAAACTAACATGAAGCCATGCTCCAGGGCTAAAAACCAGAGCCAAAAGAAGCTCTGATTCTCCGCTTTAAAATGGAAAATGCTGTCATTGCACTGGCATATAAACAGCATGGCACAAGTGCAGGAATGTGGTAAACCCAGGAGTTGAACAGAAGCAGCCTGGAGCCTGCACCCTGGGACCGGTGAGATGCAACTGCCAGCGCCATTGCTTGCAATGCAGTTTTTTTATTTAATCATACAGCACACAACTGGCCAGCTGCACCATCAGCACATCGCACCATTGAGCTATCACACATGATGAGAAAGTATGACAAACATGGCAGTTTGCAAATAATGCAATGGATGTAATTAAAATATACACACATCTGATAGTTCAACAGGGGGGCATGAACTGAAGGAGGGGAAACAGGGCTTGTATGGGAGGGCCTCCATTCTTTGCCAGTGTGTCACTGGGTGCACTACTGGCAGTGTATTGCTCATGCGATTGTGTGGCTGATTAGGTGGGGCATCCAATAGGAAGGCAGCAGGGCAGCAAGAGGGAGGTAATTCTAGTCTCAGGGGATGTGTTCATGCAATGGTGCACGTGCATGGTGGAGTGGCAAAAAACAAACAAACCAAAACCAAGAGATGCAGCTTGATGTCGCGTGGTGCAGACTGCCAGTGGGTGTTTGGACTGCTTTGGGAGTGGGCCATGTGGACAGCTGGGTTTCCAACTGGTTTGGGAAAAACTGGGATTGGCCTGGTTTTCCCTGTCCATCTACTCAGTCCCTATGCGTATGTTAATTTATGCTACACAACTCTGATGTAGGATTTTGGCCAGTAATAACAAATCAACGAATGTTTTGATGGCTTTCATCAATAAACAAAAGTTTTCTTGACATCCCAAAAGTTGTGGCCTGAAGTATTTGTTTCCGTTTTCCTAATTATAGGGCTGGTCCTGGCCTATAGGTGAAGTTCATTCACTATTAGAAAACACCAAGTTGTTGTGCTATGCAAAAACAATTATAACAAAACATTTGATTTTGTCCCATGCTAAGACCACCACAAGGCTGTGTTTGCCTCTTGCCTGCTTTCAGGAGGAGAAATGCTGTTTTTGCTGTCAGGTTGATTCTAGATTGAGGGTCCCAAATGCTAACAACAACCACCTCCTTTTCCCCCCTGGTAATGAAAAAGGTGATGAGAAAACATGGAAGGGGCCCAAACTGAAGACATTATAACTTAAACTACTCATAAAATACAAATTCAGTCTCCCTTGTCCAAAATGCTTGTGAAGTGTTTGGGTTTATGGGTTTATTTTGGATTTTGGAATACCTGTATTTGCATATCCATACATAATGAGATATATTGGAGATGGGAACCAAGTCTAAATACAAAATTCATGTATATTTAAAATATATCTTATACGCATAGCCTGAAGGTAATTTTATACAATATTTTGAATAATTTTGTGTATGAAACACTTTTTGTACATTGAGCCACCAGAAAGCAAAGGTGTCACCTTCTCAGCCACCCATGAAAAAAGTTTTTTTAAGAGTATTTTGGAATTCTGGATAAGGGAGACTCAACCTGTACTATGAAGGAGTGCACAGTAAAGGCTTCATCTGGAACCAATCAGAGTGTGAAACAAGTCCGCAACACTGTTGCACTGGTGAAGAGTGGGTAATTATTTATTTTCTAGCTCCTATTAGTGTTTTGTATTTCAAGGCCAGCACTCTTATTAGATATGGTGAGACAGTTGACTAAAGCAGCAGGTAGAGAGTGGTGGTGAGGTTTTGGAGGTGAGCTATGTGAGCAAGGGCAATGCCCTATGCTAGCCCAGGAGGACACAGTACTACTCCTATTGCCTTTTGAACTACAAATCCCAGAATCCCCAAGTCAGTATGGCCACATGGAGATTTTAAGACCTGTTGGGCAAAGAGTTTCCTCCCAAGCTCTCTTGTCTGATCAAATCTTTTTATTGTAAGGAGAGTACCATCTTCTCTCTTGCATCAGGCTGCATCTGCAGAAATAATGTGTTTTGACACTGCTTTAACTGCCATGGCTCAGTTCTATGGAATCCTGGTATCTGGATGCATATTGGCAGCTGGTGCAATTTTTAAAATTGGTGTTGCATGGTTTCTGTTTGTGGTTAATAGCTTAGTTGCTTCATTTTGCATTAGCTACAGCTTCTGTGTCATCTTCAAGGGTAGCCTCACGTCTTCCTTCCCAAAACTGCTTCCCATCCACTCCTTCATTTCAGATCAGGCCAGATCCAGCTAACAGAGGTTTTAAGACTAGTCTTTAGCAGCAGTTTGCTTGAGCTGGAGCCATAAGGCAACTTTACTGCTTTACCTGAAACTAAAAGCAGAAGCCTACAGGGCACTTTCCAGTTCAGTCCCATTTGGAGCTTTTGGGACTCTGGAGGTTACATGGAAGAAGAGGAAGGAAGGGGAAAGGTTAAATCAAAGACTATGAAAGTGCTTTACTTTTTCTGCCATTTGTTGAGAAACATTTTGCTGTACAGATACCTTTAAAAAAAAAACTTCTCTGAAGCATCTCTCTGAAGTCTTTCTTCAGCAGCTGGGTTGTTTGTTTTCTATGGAGTTGAAATCCTCTAGAACTTCAGACACAGGAAAGCATACTTTAGGATGAGTTATAAGCAATTTTTCACATGCAATGCAAAAATCCCTAAAACTAAACCTGGGGGGATGCAGACAGGTGGCCCTGGGCCGCCCCGGGAAGCAGAGGATCGAGGCTTTCAGAGCCGGCAAAAAGGGTGCCCTAAGAGCCGGCACACAGTTCTTTAGCACCCCTTCCAGCTCAGCGTGTCAGAAGACTGCAGCGGAAGGACGTCCTGATGTCACGTGCCATGCATAATGGCGCGTGGTGTCAGGACGTCTTCAGGGAGGGGATGAGGCGGCCAGTGTGCAGCTGCCTCTCCCCATCCCTGCCTCCAGGATGGCCCAAAGGGCCCATCTGTAGAGGCCCCCTGTGTCTTTTTGAAGAAAGCAATAGTAAGATGTCTTTTTGTTCCACTTGGCTGTATCTCTTTTTCATCCTAAGAATCTAGTGTATATACTCATGTATAAATCTAGAATTTTATATTAAAAAATTGACCCTAAAAAACTGAGTTGACTTATCTATGGGTCAATGTAAGTACAGTACTTTAAATCTTATATATATATATATATATATATATATATATATATATGAAACCATCTCTGGTGAAAGGCAAGAGTATAATCTGTCCAGGAAGTACTGACCTCTCTCTATTCTCTCATTCATCCAGCCTTTAGTGTGAGCACATATGCCTGCTGGAATTTTGTATGTTCTTCAGCATAGTTTTGCTTTGCTTCATCCTTTACATCTTCTGTAACATGCCCCTAAGTGTTACCCTTGACTTATCCATGGGTCATATCAAAATCCATAATTTTGGGCCCAAAACCTGCCCCAGACTTATACATAAGTTCAACTTATAGTTGAGTATATACAGCAGGGGTAGGCAACCTGAAGCCTCAGCCATGATGGCCAATAGTCCCATGTTGGCCAATTGCTCCTGGGTTTCTGGGAGCTGAAGTCCCTTGGCCCTTAAAGGGGAAAGGTTGCCTACCCCTGATATACAGTAATGTTTTGTCAGACAGAGGGCTATTCCAATAATTATAAAATTGTTCAGAGGACTCAGTGGGGTAAGCTTTTGCTGCCCTTTAGATATGTGAGATCAGGGGAAGAGGTTTGTGACACTAGATTGTCCCTTGGAGTTTTTTTCCCCACCCTAGAGAAGAAACATGCCATGAAAACCCTATGATAGGTTCACCATGGGTTCACCATAAGTCAGAAATGACTTGTAGGCACACAGCAACAACAACAACAACAATGAGTAAGGGTAAGCAACTGTGGCCCTCCAGATCTTTTTAGCCTACATCAGCCCTAGCCAACATAATAAATTCTGTTAGAAGGCAGGAGCTGCAAATCAACAGCATCTTTCAACAGCATCTGGAGGACTATAAGTGCACATCCATCCCTAACCTAGAGGGTTCACTTGAAATCCCGCCTGCTTCCACTTATAGCCTTCTGCTTCCTGCCTGGCTGACACAATTCTTTGCTTTTAAATTTCACATTGAGCTAGTTGGGCTTCAAAGTTACTTACTAGACCTCAGAACTGGTTTGCAAGTTGATGGAAATCTATAATAATAAAAGAGAACATCTATGCATCTTTGGTGGCTGTGAGCTAATCTGCATTGCAGAAATAATGCAGTTTGACACTCCTTTAACTGCCATGGTTCAATGCTATGGCATCCTGGGATTTGTAGTTTGTTGTGGCACCAGGGCTCTGTAACAGAGAAGACTAAATATCTCACAAAACTACAAATTCCAGAATTTGACAGCATTGGGTAGTTAACACGGTGCCAAACTGGATCATTTTTGCAGTGCAGATTAAACCTGTACTTTACAGGAATATCTCAAAATTTGAGAAAGTGTTTTGTCTGTTCAAGTTCCAGTGACAAATGTCAAGTTGGAATTCCAAATGGTAGGAGGCAAAAATGGGGGGCCTGCCATATCTAAACAGGACTTTTTAGAAAGAAAGGACTCAAAAAGAGAAGAGAACTCCCTAAGGCACTGCTGCTATGGTTTCTGAGGCAGGAAAAAAGTGGGAAAGCAGGGTTAAGGTACTGTTGCTAAGATTCCTGAAATTATGGGCAAATGAGAGCTAGCTTTCTGAGGTACTGATAGTAAGATTCCTGAAATTTAAAAAAAGTGGAGGAGTAGGAAAACAGAAATCCCTACAGACTCATTTGGAGGCATTTGATATAGATTCAGGCAGTATGATGTGCATTTCAGGTAGTTTGAAATATGAAGGATACTTTAGTGCTTTGGCCTTCTAAAATGTTTTGAAATTACAACAACTTTAAAATAAATGATGTCCCCCAATGTAATGTAGATCCGGATACCCTAGTGCAGGAAAAAAGTTTAAGCAAAGAGCTTGTTTAAAGACTCAGGACGAAGCCGATTCTCTGTGAAGGATTCCAAATGTGAATACGTGTGCCTTTGTGAGTGAGGAGAGGAGAGTAGGTTTGCCACGGAGACAGAGGAGACTTTGTGCATGGTGCTGGCTTGGACACTGCTTAGCCTGTTCACTCTCTCTCTGTTTTTCACTTCTGCCCTCACAGGAACATGCAGTGGCTTCTCATTCCCGCCATCCTTATAATTGCTTATGCTCAACAGGTAAGTTCTTCTAGAAAGATTTCCTCTTCAGGACAAAAGTGCAAGCTTTTGTTACGTTCCATAGGCAAGTGAATTTTACTTCAGGGAACATTGTGTGGCTATTTGTTTCTATTTGCGCAGGAGGCATTATTATATAACTTGCAAGTCTGATATAATCCTCTCACTTCAGGATTGTACCACATCTTCAGAGCCCTGGTTTTTTTGTTTTTTTTGTTTGCTTTTTGTTTTTCACTGAGAAGCTCTGGGAAATCTTTATGAACTTTTCATCTGTAGCAATATGAATTATTTTCCATCAAAAGATAAGTAAATATCTTCCTCTTAATTAGATTCTGCTGGTATTTCAAGGCATAAACTACTTGTCTTACAAAGGGAATAGTTTTATATTTTATTTATTTTAAAAACATTATCTACTTGGAACGATATTTCACACTGCACAACAAAACTGACCCAAACTACACAGAATTAGTATTTATAAAACATGACTTCCCACATTCCTTCATACAAAAAACTTTTGGGCACTGAATAACAATTTTGCACCCTATCGCTTAACTAAAGAAATTTTTTACATTTTACTGCTGATTAGCATCAGAAATACTTTATGAAATATTGTGTCTTCAAAGGATGGTTACATAATGCTTCTATTTTTAATTCTGCTTAGTGGAGGGTGACTGAGAAAACATGTGTTATGTCTGTATGTTGTAAAAACAGGGAAGAAAATAATAAATATTTAGGCTGTAAACAAGATTTAATATATTCTCATTACAAAATGGGTTTCTAAGTAAACTGAACTATTAATTGGATGCGCATTTATGACACTACAAGTTCTTGCGGTAAGTTTTAGAACAAAAATTATCTGTCTGGTTTCATACTGAGGATTTAAAAACATTTTATATATTCTTGGGCCTTTTTAGTTCAAATCACATTTGTATACCCTCAACACAACTAAGCTAGAACAGACAGCTGCACGTTATTGTGTGAACATGTAAATACATGATGTGTAAAATCATGTAGTACACTATATTAAATCATAATATATTCTATAATATGATATATTAAAAACTATGTAATGACTTTAGCCACCATGTGTTGGATTCCTCTTGTAATAATGTCAAATTGAAACCATCACAAAGGGGGATTGCAGACTGCCAGAAATAGTGCAAATTGAGTCCACTTTTAGGGCTAGGGTTAGGGAATCATGGGAACTGTATTTTATTGTGGCACCAGAGCTCTCTGACAGAGAAGGCTCAATGTCTCAGAAAAAAAACCAATTCCCATGATTCCCTAGCACTAACCCTAACCCTAAAAGTGGACTCAATTTGCACTATTTCTGGCAGTCTGCAACCCCAACAATGACGCAAGTCCCATTGTCTTGTCTGAGTCCAATGGCTGGGGTGCACAAAAGACAGGCCATAGTATATGGTACTAAATGCCTGGTCCATTTTAAAAGTAAAATCATCTGGTTACCGGATTTTTTTTTTAAATTAAAAAAGAAATGCTATCTTAGATGAACTTTGACAGAGTAAAATATTTCATTTGTCCTTAACAGGTATGCTCAGGGTTATTTAATACAATTAGTTATGTTTAATTATTAAGAAGTACTAAACATATAGTTTTCCTTTGTCAACTTAAGACACATGTGAGCTATAAGGATTATTGTAAAAAAGGAAAGAAGAGTTCACAAAACTGAAGTCAGCCCACAATCTTCTGTGCATGACAGGATTTCATGAGAGATCAATATTTTAGGAGCAATTTAATATTTGAGGGAGGAATCCCTTTCTATAAAGTTTGAATCAATGAGACGTAAAATTTCAGAACAGCGTAGCCATGCAGTATTAAGTATTTGCTGATGCTAACATAGTTAAATAGTTTGATGGTAAAAGAATAACATCTCAAATTTAATTTTCCCATTTTCTCCCCTAATGTTAAGATCTTGCAAATAATGTAAACAAGTTAACTTCATGATATGCATGAAAGCAGTAATTTAAATTGTTGAAAGGGGGTGGGGGGCTAGCTGTCCAAACAGTTAAGGATGCAATCAATGCAGATTTTTGCACATTTATCCATTCAGCTCTGTGGAACCCTTTAAATAAATGAATTTTGTTCAGTTCATTTGGGCACACTCCCAAGTAAGTGTGCATAGAATTCTAGTCTTGTGCCTAAATCCAACTGTTAAATCGCAAGTATAGCAAAGCAAATGATTAAATGGAATGAACATAATTGCTGATTTACTTACTGATTTGCCAATGATTAATTGGGTCTACTCTTAACAACTGGATTCAGGACTCAGGTGTTCCTAGCATTCTGTTTACTAAAGAGAATTGAATATGATTGCACTGAAAGTTATGTTAAATAATGGCTGCAGACTGGAAAAATATGTGACATATGGGAAAAAGAAAAAACTATTTATTTTATATGCAACCTTTCTCCAAAATTGGACACAAGGCTGCTCACTTAAGATGCTCAGAAACAACAACAATAAAACCTTAAAATTTTAAAACACAATTTTACCACATTAATAGAACCAGTAAATAATGAAAAATCTTCACCCCAGTAAGAACCCTCTCTGGGCACAATTACAAATTAAAAGCCTGCTTGAAAAGAAACATTTTTACCTGCTGGTGAAAGGAAAGCAGAGAGGGGCCAGCCTAGCCTCCAGTGGAGGGGAGTTCCAAAGGGTGGGAGCAGCCACTGAGAAAGAATGACAGAATGTTCAGTATTAGCAACTCTGGGTTCTTTTCCAGCACAGCCAATAGCTTATCACTTCAGAAGCAGACAGACTGTTCTCAGATCAAGTGGCAAGGCAGAAAGCAGGGAGACAAGCCTGGAAAAGGAGACAAAATGGGCTTGATAAATGATGAAGCAGGGAGTGAGAGGGACCTTTCCTGTGCAGGTGGTAATTCACACAGCAATCTAATTCATCTGAAATCAGAGGCCAGAGTTCAATAGGGTCTCTTTCCAGTGTACATGGTTGCAGTCTTAGGACATGGTACAATTATGGATTTTGCTGCTGGAAAGGTGGAATGCAGTAAAACTGGGATGGAGCAATATCCACTCCCCACTGCAGCCCCCAGTATGCCTCTGTACTAGGAAACCATCCAGAGTAATTCTAAGGCAGTACAGAGGGCTATGGGTGGGGAAGAGAGAAAGCATCAATGCACTATTGGGTTCAGTTGAGTGCAGTTGAAACCATGAGTGCCCTGTTGAATTACTTCTATGATGCAGTCCCATGTGTATCTCTAGCATGTATTATGAACTGTGTAGGACTTCTTTGTGGGTAGATATGTGCATCATTGCATTCTCAATGTACAAATGAATATCTGAAGAAGGAATGTGGATTGTATCCACTGACTCTTCCTAGCTGCTGAATTGAGGAATTTAACAAGTTTTTACAAATTTTACAATTAACAAGTACTTCTTAAACAATACATGTAGTTGACGTATTCTGCTGTTGGCACTACTCTGATAGGAATTTGGTTCTCTGCTACATTTGCATTTTGAATACTGTGTTTTGTTATACTGATTATCATTTAATATATTCTCATTACAAAATATATCAGTTTTTTTTCCTAAATGGGGTCTGTTTTAGGCTTCTTTTGGGAAGAAAAGGCTGGTTATAAGCAATCAATTAAACGAGAATAGCAGAAATGTTCAATATTAGCAATTCTGGGATTTTTTCCAGCACAGCTAATAGATAGTTTATTTAGAAGAGCAAGAACAGCCTGCTCTTTGTAGAGATATCAGAAGTTTGGCTTTTGGAGATTAGAAAAGAAAAAATTAACTTTCATGGCCGGCATCCTTTTTTTTTTTTTTTTTTTTGTGTGTGGGTTTTTCGGGCTATGTGTCTTCTTTGAAGATGCCAGCCACAGATGCTGGAAAAATGTCAGGAATAAACTCTTCTAGAACATGGCCACATAGCCTGGAAAACCCACAAAAAAACAAAAATTAAACTCTGGGCATATAGCATGTTTCCCTGAAAGATTCCTGCAACTTGTTTTATAGGAATGCCAATGTGCTGAAACTGCAAACATTGTTTTTAAATAAATAAGTTTCCCTCACTAATATGATTGAGGTTTATGCTGAGACACTTCCAGCTATGTGCTTCGTTTTCAAATATTTGGATTGTATGTGGTATGTAGTTGGATGTGAGAATGTATACAGACAGCCTCATACCTCCAGATTAGTGTCTTCTGAGTAAGCTGGGTAATGTACTCAAATGGTATCATTAATTTTGTGGAATGATGCTTCACTTGTGAATGTTTCCTTGAGCAGAAAAAGTCTCTATAGCACCCTTTCCTGCTAACAACTCACTACTGGCTCCATACAGAAATGGAAGAAGTTAGCTTCTTTTCTAGCTTAAACACAACACTCTATTAACAATGTTCTCCTACATGCGAAGTAGCTGTAGTTGACACTATGATGTTATGTATATATCCAGAAGACACAGCAACACAGGAGGTGTATGTAGAGCTCATTGGTTGAGAAAACGCCTATGATTTGTAAGAAAATTTACTTAGGTTAAGAGAAATGGACAGGCTTTGGTCCTTGTTATTCATGTGGGCTGAAAGGGACCTTAATATAATATGTAATATTTTGCACAAGATTTTATCTCAGGGTCCAATGAGATGTTAAATAGAATGGATTTCATCATAAATTATAAACCTTTGGAAAGGAAACATACTTACTATTGTAGCCTCCCATTTTCTGTTGTGATAAGGGAAAATAATTATATCAATACATAATAATAATAATAATAATAATAATAATAATAATAATTCTTATCCACCTCTCTTCATTCACAAGAAAGTGCAATCTGTGGACTTTCTGATATCAGTGTACTACAGAACCCATTATCTGCTACTACCTGCCATGATGGTTGGGGCTGACAGGCATTTGCAACATGTGGAGGATCAAAATTTCCCTGCTCCTGTTTTATATAGTTGCCATTTTTGTTATTGTTTGAATTTTTTCAGCTCTCAGATAAGTCCACCTATGTGAAAGCTTTCTTGCAGGGTTCAACGCAGCAGGCAGCAGCAGGGAAAGCCTGGAGGAAAAGTCACAGAAACCCGTGAGGTTCATCAGCGCAAAGAATTATGCCAGTGGCCCTGCAGATGTCCACATGTGCCAACCTGCAGCCCTGGGGTGAGCCTGGTGAAAGATGGCTGTGGATGCTGCAAGATGTGTGCCAAGCAGTCAAGGGAAATCTGTAACGAAGCTGAGGTCTGCGACCCTCACAAGGGGCTGTACTGTGACTACTCAGCAGATAAGCCCCGTTATGAAAGAGGAGTGTGTGCATGTAAGTCCAATCTCCTTTCTGCATTTTCTACAAAGGATGGTTTAGGGAGGAAGGAATCTAGTCTGTAAGACCTCTCAAGGTGTTCCTTCTTAAGCTTAGACCTGTATCAGGAATGAAAGACTAACATAAACCTAAACACAGATTGCAGAGTAGACCCCTGAATCAATGGGAACTCAACAGATCAGCACTGAGGTGAATTAATTTATTAACAAAGTTGGCTCTAGTTAGGAATGAAAATAATAACAATCACTGTAGTATTCGTCCACAGGCAACTTGAAAGCACAAAGCACACAGTAATATCATATATTTTCCCCATTCTGGAATGCAAGGAGGCTTACAACAGTTAAAATAAACAGTTAAAATTCACACCACACAAAAATAAAAAATTAAATAATCAAAAAAGTTAAAATTAAAACCAAAACCATTAAAAACAACAAATAAAAATCCAGCACATTACAAAGCTCATTTCTCCTTTAAAAAAAATTCAATTCTCAAAGGTCTCCAGAATTAAAAGGTCTTCACCTGGGCATGGAAAGAATAAAAGAATCATAAAGTTGGAAGAGATCACAAGAGCCATCTAGTCCAATCCCCTGCCATGCAGGAACTCACAGCCAAAGCATCCATCCAGCTTTTGTTTAAAAACCTCCAAAGAAGGGGACTCCCCACATTCTGAGGGAGTGTCAAACAACTCTTACTGTCAGGAAGTTCCTCCTAATGTTGAGGTGGAATCTTTTTTCCTGTAGCTTGCATCCATTGTTCTGGGTTCTATTCTCTGGAGCAGCCGAAAACAAGCTTGCTTCATCCTCAGATTCCCTTTCAAATACAAAGAATAAGCCATATGTTTAGGAGTCAATGTGGGCTGAATTATTTTAACATTTATGTTTGGTGGCGTTTGCTGTTTTGAAGACAGAAGTATATTTCTGAACTAAAAGCTGCTGTCAGAAACTGAGACCTCCAAAGAGAGATTTCAGACAATATCAAGTGCTATTGCCCTTTTATAAAAAGTTTGAGAAAAGCACTATTGCTATAATGTCTGGAACACTACTATTAAATCTTTTGGTTATATCTATTTAGTGTATTGAAGGCTATACAATTCAAAACAGAGTGAGTCTTAGTATTATGCAGAATCAAGCAGTAAATCATATGTGTGCCATAAAAGGGTAGCAAATTATTATTTCATTAATCAATCAGGATTGTATTATTATTGCCACAAGTGTTTGTGAGGGTTTTTTTTTGTTTTTTTTACTTATGTGCCAAAATAAGTTGACTGGCCTGGTGTCCTCTGCACCTTAACTTTGGGAGTAGAGGGGAAGCCCCATTTGCTGCTTTGACTCAAGTAGCAAATTATCTTGGGCCAGCTATAATCCAAAATATGAAGCAGTTTTGATTGTTAAATCTTTTTAATAGTTGCAATATTCAGGTGGTAGAGAATGGAAAAACAAGTCTTTGAATGTGTTCTTTCAGAATTATCAGAGCATTTTGATTATCTTGAAACACCCAGAAATGGCAAGTATTACTGGCATTAATAAGTTTTGTTCTGTGCCTTCAAATTGTTTCCTAATTATGGTGACTCTAAGGCAGTACTTCTCAAATAGTGGGGCGTGCCCCCAAGGGGGGGCGCGAGGCTCCGTAAAGTGTTATGCAGAGGTGTACTTATAACAATTTTATAGACAAATGATACTATTTACAGTCGTGTGGGGGGTGCGAAATGTTTTCTTCTTCCTGGGGGGGCATGACAGAAAATAATTGAGAAGCACTGCTCTAAGGTGACCTTATAATGGGGTTTTCTTGGCAAGATTTGTTCATAGGGAGTTTGCTCTGGCTTTCCTGAGGCTGCAAGTGTGCAACTTCCCCAAGGTGACCCAGTAGGTTTCCGTGGCTGAGCAGAGATTCAAACTCTGATTTCCAGAGTCCTAGTCCAACACCCAAATCATTGCACCACACTGGCCACCTAGGAAATATCTTAATGCATGGTTATCTAGAAATGAAACACTTATAGGGATCTGCACAGGCTTACTTAATTTTGTTCTTGTATGTTTTTAGATATGATCGCTGTAGGCTGTGAACTCAATGGTATGCACTATATCAATGGCCAAGCCTTCCAGCCAACTCCACTTTATAAGTGTTGGTGTGTAAATGGTGCAATTGGATGTACCCCTGTATTCATCCCAAAGTCAGCACCTAACGAATGTGCTACACTCAAGAACAGAAAGAAATCTGGACATTCACACTTAAAATGTACTTCAGGACAACAAAAGGAGCAGCAATCAACAGGTTACAGATTAATGCCAGGTGAGCAAGGTTAGATTTATACTGTATTTTCTTCATGACTTGGCTGCTTCTTTTAAAGAAGTAATTTCTTGTCATGTAAGAATGAGAAAGAATTATTACAATTTCCCTTCTGTCCATGAATAACATAAATACCTAGTACTCATCCATTTAGTATGGACAAATTCTCACTTAAGGAGACCAACCCCTTTTGCCATGAATGCAGGTGAACATATCATATATTCAATTCTATTTCACAGAAAAATAGTATGTGTACTGTATATATCTGAAGTGCCTCCTACTAAGTATGAGAGAACAAATGCCCCCTTTTGATTGTGAATATGGTACTGGGTCAGGCTGTTCAAAAAGTGTGTCTCAAACTCACATGATACAAATGGCTTAAAACTGTTTTCCTCTGTTTGGAGATTGGAATGAGGGTTTCTTCCTTGCCTATTATAGCTTTTTCAAGGAAGAGACCTGTTACCTCTTTGTCCTTAAGCTGTGGCTATGATCCTTACACTATATGTCTTTCCACTTCAAGGACAACTACTGGGGCTTTTTGTCACACTCTGCAACTTGGCTTCAACCTTTCCATTCATTAGTATGTCACCATTAGACTTTTCCTCAAGTCTTTTCTCCTCTCCTAATATGAGTGGACAAGAAATATTGGATTACGTCAGTTGGTTCCTACACATACATGGAGTGAATTAGCTTTAGGTTGACAGAAGCCAAATATTATTTTATTATTATTATACAACCTCTAGGTGTTAATAAAGATGCATGATTCTTCTCAATCTTCCCAGATAGCAACATGCAATATCCATATTACATCACAGGGAGGTTATAGTGTGTGTTCCTTTCCTGTCCTGATCTGTAGGCTTTTATAGTTAATGTTCAATAGACTAGGAAATAATGAATGTATATTCCTAACAAATGCCAGGCAGACAAAACAGGCTGATCTGTTATTTGCTGAAATGCATATTTTAATACTGCAATGTCACATTTAAAGGCACACAGACCCTTAAAAAACAATAGATACACTCATGATGGAAGGTGAAATGAGCTAGCATGGTGTGGTAGTTCAAATACTGATTCATACAAGCTTCCTAGGTGACCTTGGGCAAATCACATGCTCTCACCTTAGTTTTTTTGTTTGCTAAGAAAATTCTATAATAGGGTCTCCAGAAGTGAGAGTTGACTTGAAGGCACATAACAACAACAAATGGGGATGAAATGGATTTCTCATAAGGCAGGGGTAGGCAGCCTTTCCCCTTTAAGGGCCAAGGGACTTCAGCTCCCAGAATCCCAGGAGCTATTGGCCAACATGGCTGAGGCTTCCGGGAGCTGAAGTCCCTCGGCCCTTAAAGGGGAAAGGTTGCCTACCCCTGCTCATAAGGTCTCTGCCTGGCTGTAATAGGATGGGGTTCCATGTCACCCAGCCAACTTTTTATGTTTACAATCTATCAGATGTCAGAAGGGCATTCATCAAGCTTGTGATTCCAAACAGAATGCCTTATGTAACAATGAAAAATGTTCAGAAAGTAATTATACTGTTGGACACAGCACAAAGCAGTTGCTTGGTGTTACCTTTGTTGTTGTTGAGTGCCTTCAAGTTGTTTCTGACTTATGATACCCCTAAGGCCATGGGGTTTGACTTACCCAGTCACCCAGTGGGTTTTATGGCTGAGCTGGAATTGAGCCCTGGTCTCCAGTCGTAGTCCCACACTCAAACCACTCTGCTGTGCTGGCTGGTAACATGCTAGTGTTATCTAAGACATTGTTTTATCTTAGCAATCAGTCATTGTTTGAACAAGAATCAAGTAGCAAAATAGCAAAAGTTGAATAAGGGCAAATTAAACATAAAGTGGTGGAATAGCCTTACCTTTATTTATATGCCCAAGACTTACATCATCATCTAAGCAAGCTTGTTATTGATACTCTATTAATGCATGGTTTGCATGAAGTGTTACGATTGATTTTTTAAAAAATATCTTGCACAGTACCAAGCTTTATTTTAATATTTTACTTTCTCTTCTGCTTTCTTCATGCACTGTCCTAGTTAACAGTAAAAGCAATGCAATTATTTTATAGACAATAAATATATTTATGTATACAAACAAACAGCTTTGTAACATTGCTTTATTTATTTCAGATCTGTGCCAGTTTTTAAAATTTGCTTCCTGCACTGAGATTTTAAAGCTGCTTACTTCCCAGGTACCCTCATATTTCTGCTCTGTCCTCTAAGCTGTGCACATTTCAAATCTGACCAGGATTTGCTATATGGAAATTTTAAAAGGCAGGTTTAATACACATAGATATTAGTACTCAAAATCTTTGGAAATGGAACATAGAAGAAAATGTCAACTCCAATCCTCTTAAAGAAAACCAAATTCAAGCAAAGCAAAATTTCGCACATGGATTTCAAGAAGTTCAGGGCTAGAGGTCCCTAATCCATTTTTACATAGGTACTTTTAATAGAGTGTTATATAAGAACTATCTTGGAAATGTATGTTTTTTTCTACAGCAACCTTTATACGCATAGGCATAAAAATAGCATAAACTATGAAGCATATCAAGTCTTCTGCGACTGAGGTGCCAAATACTTAAATGGAGCTAGAGATGGCACAAATCCTTTGGCCAGCTGTGCAAACTTAAGCCTCATTTTTCTAGCTTCAGTATAAGGCAATGTGTTTGCTTATTTTGTTCCATACCTTATTTTGGCTGATATACTATTGAGCACACATCAGAAGTGTGGTGGGCTTTGGTATGTTTATATACAGTTAAAAATCTAATATATTTTTTCTTTTCAGCTTTCAGAAGTATACCACTTGTTTTGAAGAAGAAATGCCTAGTACAAGCAACTCCGTGGACACCTTGTTCTCGAACCTGTGGCATAGGTATATCTGATCGAGTTACCAATGAAAACAGCAAATGTGTAATGAGGAAAGAAAAGAGACTGTGTTACCTTCAGCCATGCCAAGCAAATTTTCCAAAGACACTTAAGGTAAATTGTAGTGCAGAATACCATTTTTTTCTTCAGGCACATAGTATTAATTACAGAATGGTTGATTTTCAAAGAACTAGTGTCTGTGTCATTTACTGTGGACAGTGGTGTAGAGTATTGCTATGAAGTTGTGGAAGCCTTGGTGGATTATTTATCCTGCATTTTAGGATTAAACAGGCAGTCATAACAACTCATCCATCAGAAAACTGTGGGTCTTTTATTACATAACTTTCATGGCTGGCCTGGAAATGACAGCTAACCAGTTTTCCAATTGTGCATTTCTTCTCTGCACAACTGGAAACTAGAGGGGAGATTCTTTCAGTTGGTGTCTGTAATGTCCAAATTAAACAGACTAGATTCCCCCTAAAATTTAGTGACACAGCTAAAGTGCTGAGATGACTTGCAGACATCACTGATCCAACTCTCACCTAGACGGTGTCACCAGGGTTTGGTTAGCAGCAGAATATTCGGTTGCAAGAGACTTAAACATGTAGGCATAAATTGTGAACAATGCACAATGATTTACAAGGCTGAAACTTTATCTCAATCTTTATTTGCTGTAATAGCAACTAAAAATGGACCTGAATGCTGCTATAATTTACATATGTAATATATTAAACTTCATGTGGAGCACTGAGACACACACTCCTTTTCTATTTTAAGATCCCTACAGGAAAAACATGTCAGCCTACATTTAAGCTTCCCAAAGCAGAGAGACTAGCCTTTTCTGGATGCACAAGCAGACAAAGGTACGAGCCAATGTTTTGTGGAATATGCCTGGACAAGAGATGTTGCATACCCAACAAGTCTATAATGATTACAGTACAGTTTGACTGCCCCAAGGAAGGCACCTTCAAGTGGAAGATGATGTGGATTACATCTTGTGTTTGTCAGAAGACATGCAGTGATCCAGGAAATATGTTTTCTGAACTCAAACTTTTATAGATAACGTGCTTGGCAGTATGGCAGGGAAGGTAATCAAATGTCCCTATGAAAAATCAATGGCAAAACTGGTGAATATACTGACCTAAATTTTTCAGTCAAGACAGCTTTCAGAACATACTGTAAAAAGAAGTGAAATGTGTCTTATAATTAAACAATTGTAAGATATTTTCTAAAGATTTCTCAAGGCACTTAACCATTTAGGATCAGTTGTAGAACATTTTCCATAATTGAAACCAATTCTGTAACCTTCTAGGCAGACTATTCATTTGTAAATCTTTAATATTCCCTTTGACAATTTTTGGTAGTAGCTTTGAGTAGTATATAGGAGAAAAGTGGGATTTAAATAAGTAATGAACTTTTTCTCTTCTGCTAAAAGGGCATATAACTTTCTAATCAGATTTTTTCTGATGAGAATTTGCCTGTTCAATCTCTGATCTAGACTACTGCTTTAAACCAGTCGTCTCTAAAACTTCTGGGGCTACCACCCCCTTTCCTCTTGGGTGACAATCCTAATAACCCCCCCCCCCCAAAAAAAGTGTATTTCTTGATATTAGGTCTACTGTTCTACTACACATTCAAAACAACCAATCTTGGTTGCTGCTCCCTTTGCATGCAGTAACCCTGATAGCAGCAACCAAGTAGCTGGCTGAGCGGTGATTAAGAAGCATCTTGTCTGCTGGTCTTGTGGTAGAGGTGTTACTAGGTGGTATGCGACATGCAGGCTGCATCAGGTGACACCATAATTGGGGTGACACCACAACTACCACCATAACACCACTGTTGCTCCTTAAATGTCTGCCTTTTGGAAGAAACAAGGAGTAGCATTAACATACCTTGTAAGACAGGAGCTCAGCAGAAGAGGTGGCCAGAGAGTGCGGCAAACAAGGCCTCTCCTTTCTCTGCCCACTGTGCTTCAAACACCCTATGGGAGAAGAGAAGACAGGGTAGGGCTTTCTGCCGCATGCCACCTGTCTCCCAGAAGCTGGCCCATGTCTGGGCAGCTGGGTGGCTTGAAACTGGCTTCCAGGCAGCTTCACAGCTTATGTCATCAAAACATCGCACTCTGAAGCTGGATGGGAGCTCAAAAGGTCCATCTGTCGTCCCTACGTCACCACTGTTGCCATTACATTCAGTGATATACAGAATTATTAAGCTGTAACATTAGTAAAAAAAACATTACTAATGATTCTGTATGGTCTGGTGGGGGAGAAGATCAATGATGAGGGTGACTCCATGAATTAATGCACCAGTGATATATCACCAATCCCAGTTACTCCACTGCCTTGCAGCAAAGGCCAGTGTAAGCAAGCGGCTTCTTAGTTGCTGCTCAGCCAGCTGCTCCTAAGGTGATCAGGTGCAAAGGGAGAAGCTTTTCCTCAGTGAGGAAGGACTCTCAATCCTTCATTGGGGCAGCCAGAGGTGCAGCCAGTGTGTGTGTAGGGGCCACATGCTCTGGACTGGAGATTGAAAAGGATGGGGAATGGGAGATGTAGTGGAGTATGGCAGGATTTTGTCATCAGCTTCCCCTCTCTCTTGCAGCTTCCTATATGGCAAAATCTTTTCCAGGGGATAAAATCTTTCCAGATAAAATTACCACATTACCTTCTCCCCTAAGCAGACAACCTCTCTAGATTCCAGTTCCTTCTGCAAACAGAAGTCAAAATGTAACTGAAATCAGAGTGTAAGTGAAGTCAAATTTAATACTACAATATATTTGCATTTTAATACGTTTAGTTAGTGCTATTGTCATGTTGTCACACTCCAAGTGGTACTCAGTTGGTCATCAAATACGTAACAGTTTGGGGAGTGTTGTAAACCATGCTATATTTTATTTTCTGTAATCACTGATTTAAGATGCTGGATTATATTTTATGTAACTATATATTTTATTTTACAAATGAAACTGTTAATAAAATATCATTTATAATAAATATTTACAAATAAAGTGACAATTATACAAAATAAGTTGTTTTAGTAAGAAACAGAGAAGTATATTCAAGCACACTGCTTTAGTTAAAAAAATCATAGTATATGAAGTATAGTATAGTGCAAAAAACGTTTAACAATATGCTTTTTTTACTTCCCTGACATATGCACTTATCAAAAATATGATGTGAAGCTGTGAGAACCAACATTCATCCCAAAATCATTACACAAGACACCCAACCAAACCCAACCAAAATATTTCTTTGAAATTCCCCACTGAAACTCTACATAACAGTGCTGAAAATGGACCAGATCACATTGACATAGCTTACTGTTCATATTCTCCCTACTAAGTCCCTCAGTTGTTATACTGCTATTTCGAGTCTTGGAGGATCTACAGCTGGTCCACAATTGGAAGCATCTAGTTGATTATATTCTTCTATTAAATCTGACAAAGATAAAAGGGCTTCAGAGAAAGAGCTCTGCTCCATCCCATCAACATGCAAGTAATGATGAAGGTGAGCCTGCAAAAACAAATATTACTTTAGTCATATGTTTACCTGGAAAAAAATTAAACAAATAATTGTTTAATTCAATACTGCACGCCTGTTCTTTCCATATTGCAAAGCAGGGCTGTAGCCTTGATGTGTGAACTTGTCGGTGATGAAGACTGTATGGAATGTGGAATTCATAGCCCATTTCAGAGTCCTAGTGCAGCTGGGACAGAAGCCAGCATTAAATGCAGGGTATCAGAGGAAGATAGTGTGGTGTACTGGTTTAAGCGCTGGACTACAACTCTGGAGATCAGAGTTTGACCCACTTAGCCATGGGAAACCCACTGGGTTTCTTTGGGCAAGTCATAGTCTCAGCCCCAGAAAACCCATGATAGGCTTGCTTCAGTGGAAACAACCTGAAGGCATACAACAACAATCAGAGGAACTGGCAAAACCATTACTGAATATCCTAGATCTAACAAAACCCTATGAAATTCATAACAAAATCCATAAGTCAACAGGAGGCCTGAAGGCACACAGACACATATCTGGTGCCAAGTGTATCCCAATAATGACTATAACATAAATGAACTCGGTATAATTACATTACTACTGTTTCCATGGCACACCTTTTTCTTGTACAGCTTCATGAATCTTTCCCTGAGATCTCTGAAAGTAGGTTTCACGCAAGTGTTGTTGGCCAGTGCCAACAAAGAATGGGAATGGCCTACAGGAGGCACTGAACATAAGCCAGTTTTCCATCCTTCTTGATTCCAGGAGACAAACTGAAGTGATGGTTTCATCCTGCAACCAAAAAATTTGAGTTCACAAAAAAGCAAGCAATAAAGTAAGGACTACACAAAGCACAAATGTCAATAGCGGATATAACTATTTGTTCCTGGTGATGCATTCATGTGATTTCAGTCACAAGAAAGCCACTGCATTGTCAAATACAATTTTTATTTATTCTTCTAAATTCTGTTCTGTTAAAAGATGTGTTGGAGTGCAATGTCAATTTTCCAGAAAATAAGGGATTCCTATGGATGAGATGCTATACTTTAGCTTCGAAAGCATCTACCTGAACAATTATATGCAAATCTGGTAGTATTATATTTACAAATAATTCTCTTTCAAGAAAAACTGAATAGATTACATAGATTATTGAGAATGTGGTCCATCATCCATGAGCACAACTACGCATGAAGGAAAGGATCAACAGAAGCTCAATATACTGGCTTTGGTCCTATGATCAAGCACTTACTATGCTATATGAGCAGTTAATAATTTGCTGTCTTAACATACGTTGTGTGCAAACCTTTCAATGTTTCTACGAAGATCTGAAACCTGTACATTTCCTCTGACTAGGAGGGCACAGGCTAGGTACAAACTGTGTTTTGGGTCCGCTTGTAACAGCTGGTGATCTTTGCTAAAAGCATCTGAAAACATTTGGTCCAACCTAAGAAAGAGAAAAATTAGCTCACAGTGCTTAAAAATACTAACAAAATCATAGCATTTGCGCATTAAGCAACTACTGGATATGTGTTGAATAAATAAAAGTAGAACTCATTACATAGTTTGAAACATGTCAGTTTCTTGTGGAGGCTTTGAATAACCACAGGACACAAATAATATCTTGTGGCACCTTAAAGACAAGCAAGTTTTACAGAAGGTAAAAAAACTCTACTCAGCCTTTATCTTTTTATGGATATTACTATGCAGATTCAATCCTCTGCAGATAGAAAGCAGCTGTCATTCATGTCATATCAAAGAAAATAAGGGATTCCTAGATGTTTAAGTGCCACAAGAATCTTTTCTATTTTTGCTGCAACAGATGAAAATGGCAACCCCATTGCAAACTATAACAATATCAAACAAAATTACCCACCTTCGTGAAGGTATGTTAACATCTGCCAATGTATACAGTGGTGTCAAGCTGGAAACCAGATAATGAAGTCGAGGAAAAGGAACTAAATTCATGCTGATTTCATTAAGATCCATATTAAGAGAGCCTTCAAACCTAGCAGAGCTGAAGGTGAAAGAGGTAATGCAAGAAATTTAAATAAATGTTTTCAACTGGATACTTGGTTAAATTCTTGGTCATTGAAAATAATAATTCTTTACTCTTTGGAGTATTTAACTCACACTGGCAAGCCATACGATTTCTAGTAAAACTCACTGAGGATGAAGTCTACAACTCTTCATCCTGAAGAGCTACAGAATACCACTTGTGCTGTCTAAGAACTGCAACAAAGCTTTAGCTCTTGCCAATAGTAAAAAAGCTGTTTATTTCTATTTTGCTTTCCTTTTTCATGACAGTATCTACTACAGGCTTCTATTATAGTTGGGAATAATAAGGATTTGTTTCCAGCAGATAACGGACAGAATTCTGTTATTTGCCAGGATCTCAGATACTATTTCTGTTCTAAAGACAACAATCTCAGTTCAAATAGGACCCGGTACACTAAAATTGGGAGAAAAAAAATATCAAAGTTTCAGATCTATAACAGCACTTATTTCTATAGGGATGGACTTGTGTACAGTGTACTGTGTGACCCAGACCATCTGGGGATTGTAATCACAGCAGTGTAGAAGTGATTCCCATGATTACAGTGAGAAAAAAAATTCTACCTGAATAATGAAAATTGCTGCTAAGACACTGCAGCTGTGTCTCTCATGGGTCCATATTTTCTGTGAAGGAATCCACAAGGATCACTGTGTGCAGTACAAATATATATATTGAAAATGTTTTAACTGGGTTATAAGACTTGATTAAATATTAGGCCTGAGCAATGGAAGCGAGTGAGCAGGGCATGGTTGTGAAAATAGGAAGATGTAAGTGCCACATGTGATATAACTTTCAGTATAAATTACTGATGAAATAAAAATCTGAACATTTTTGAGGGTGAATATGACTCAGATTTCAAAATTATAAAACAATTTAGTAATTTAAAAGATTAGAAAATATTGTGGGGGTAATTTAAGTTTCCTAGGAGTTTAACCCTTTAAAGGAAACAAAAATATACAGATATGAAAGCTAAACCTGTTAGAGTTTGTCTTTCATTAGCAGAGCAACAGAAGTGCAGTTTTGCCTAATTCTGCTTTCCTAAAGAATAAAGGCTGACTCAAAAAAGGTAACAAACATGTAGCTTGTAGTTTAAAAAACAATGACGGCTTTAATAATTACATAACAACACTAAATCCTAATCTAACTAAAGATAGTTATATATAGCAGGAAGATTGAAAGAGAGATAGAGAGAGAGAGAGAGAGAGAGAGAGAGAGAGGGGTAAGAGTAGCAGGCAGGCTAGAGACACATATCACCTGTAAGATTAACAGTTTAGATTGAATCTTGAAATAAAGATAGCTAGTCTTAAAGAGAGAGGGACCTAAATAGGAAATCCTATCTATATAATGAGGGAAAGAGAATGCATGTTTCTTCCAACAAATATATACTCATTTTCCACTATTAGGCTGATTTTTAATACTTTTCTTTCTTTTTTACATTATTTGGTGAGACATGGCCAGATTTCTGAAAGCAAACCTACTGGAAAAATTGTTATACAGAAAAAAGACTGTGGTTTTGGCATATTTAGAGGGAAACTGAATCCCCAAGTTCTCCATCCATCTATAAAGTGAACGAGAATCATATGGACACCCAGATTCTTCCTGCATTCCTCATAACTGACTATGCTGTCTAGAGCTGCTGGGATTTGCAGTCCAATCTCCATGATTTTTATCCCTGGCATAAAACGACCCTAGAACACAGCATGCAGAAGAATCATCTTCAGAAGCCATGTATTCAACGACAGCTGAAAAGAAGGAAAATGGTGTTGGTGTTGGTAAAAGAACATGGCTTGGTGAAGCATCTAACAATGGGCCTTTGCAGACTGCCAGAAATAGTGCAAATTGAGTCCACTTTAAGAGTTAGGGTTAGTGCTAGGGAATCATGGGAGTTGGTTTTTTTCTGAGACATTGAGCCTTCTCTGTCAGAGAGCTCTGGTGTCACAATAAAATACAGTTCCCATGATTCCCTAATCCTAACGCTAACCCTTAAAGTAGACTCAATTTGCACTATTTCTAGCAGTCTGCAAAGGCCCAATCTCTTTTATGGTGGGTGCATGTAATGCATACCATGAGATTATCATTTCCCTCTTTGTGCTATATGAAAAAATTGACACTCTGCATTTTGTGAAATTAGCATCTTCTGTCTGCAAACAAAACAATTCCTTCGATGAGTTGGGAAACTTCCAACTCATATCATTAAACTTTTTTTTAAAATGAGAATCATTATTTATTTATTAATAGAATTTTCAAAATCTCACCTTGTCAAGTTCAACAGTAAGTTTGCCACAATATTATTCATAGCATCAAACGGTTTCTCCCGAATGCATTTTATTCCACCTGCACTTGAAGTTATCAAGCTAGTTTGCTTTACTGCTGATCCTAGCTTTCCACAGTTGGTCATTTGATGAATTTTGCTAACTATATCAAACAAAGACTTGGAGAGAAAAGTGAGAAAGTTTGTAAGAAGACCAATATGTAAAATAACCTACTTGCTGCTCAACCCTATGCATGTCTCCAGAACAAGCTACAATGCGTTCACTGGGGCCCTCAGGTTAAATGTATATGTTGCCACTACAGTTGCATCAGTTATTTCCAATATATGTGGAAGCTAAGAAAAAATACTTTGCATAGATCATCAACAACAAATCCCACTGATTTCAACTCACAGGAAGCAATTTTGACTATCCCAAGATGATCAAGATATACCTAAACTGACATTAGGTCAGCTGACGCTATGCTGAATCTAAACCCTTCTCAGTCTTGGGATGCTGGAAATTACTTAGTACCTTCACACTAATCTACCTTCATCTTGGCTCTTTAGCTGTACTCCAAGGCTGGAGGCATAATATACCTACTCTGTCACTCCACTGCTTCTCTGCACCCTTTTTTGGGAGGGAGTGTTTTGCCAGCAGATTTTAGACAGCAGAGCAGTTCTTTTGACAGATCTAATTTAGACAAGCTTTTGGCTCTAACTCGTGTGGGAGAAGGATATTTTAATATGGTGTGCTGTGCTTTTATCTTTAATTATATTTTAAACTGTTTTAACTTTGTGCTTTTAATAGAATTGTTTAATTGACTTTTAACTTTTGCATAGTAAATTTTTAGTATTTTGTTTTAATTTGTTGTAAACTGTTTTGAGTTCCTGGGAGAAAGATAGGATAGAAAATAAATAAATAAGACAAGATATGGGTATTTCTTTCAGTAGAAGAGGATTCCTACAGGAAGAAAAAGCTTGTGCCTATTATTGAAGCTGCTACATCTCAGAGTTAGGATTGCACTGTAAGGTCTGGTCCCATTCCAGTGCACTTGTGGCCTCTATAGATATTTTGTTTTATGTTTGATTTTTAGTCACATAAGTGCACTCAGGTTTTTGCAGGAGCAGCTTAGGCAGATATATTTTCTTGTTATTAAAATGTTCCCATTGCAACTTTTGAACAAAAAATAATGGATGTGTTTCACAAATTTAAAATATGCATGTGTGTTAAAATGTTGTATAATAAAAAAGACAGAAACAAAAAAAGCAGCAGAAATTACTAATGTTTGTCATGCAGCAGAAAATAAAGGAGAACATTTCCTCAGACTCCAGTGGTCCTGAAGGCTAAGATACAAAGAAGGTGGGAGCGGAATGAACTTTTCCAGGGAAGGATATTCACAAGTTTGGTCTCACATTCAGTGGGGGGAACTTAGAATAGGGCTCTGAGGAAGATAATTGTAAATTAAGTTTTCCAAGCCCTATTCTAATATCACTAGGATTTCAGAATTTTTAAGTTTCTCTAGTCCCAGACTGGTGACACTAATGTTACCCCGTGCCTGTAACCTGTCCTTTATTCTTCATGGAGGTGTGATGAGGTTGGCTGTCCTTTATTCATAATAAAATTTGAGCTTTCTATGTGTTTTTTTTTAAACCCAAAAACATTTTCACACATTCCCCTTGATCCATTAAGAAAAGTAGCTCACTTTTCATTTAACTTTAAACAATTTAGGATATCATCAAAATAAGAGTTGACACTGATGCACCCCTTTTGATTCAAATTTTATCTTGTTTTTACTAAAAGGTGTTATTTTTTTCTGCGCATTTGAAACCAACAATTGACAATAACTCAGAACATATAATAAAGATAAAATGTATTAACCATTAGTAAAATATTTCTTACTAAATCTTCTCATAACAAAAAACCACTGCAAAACCACACTACCTACTATCACTACCACATGATACTTACTTCATTTTCAATTGGCAATACACAGTCTGCGTGGTTACTGAGCTCTTTCATAGCCAATACACTGTTATAAGGAGATGTGACAACATCATCCTCACGAGATGGATAAACTGAAATAACAAATCTATATACTTCTGGAAATTCATCCTCAAGCACTTTTAGTATAAATGTACCAAGCCCAGATCCTGTTCCTAGAAGCAAGATAGAAAATAGTTACAAAGACAATATTATGTATAAAAAGACAAGAAGCCACATTTTGCCATTTTCCAAACCGCAGTTTGGCCTTTAGCCCCAGCAGATCAGTGATTCCCCGGTCTCTTGGGTCACCCTTCCCCACTCCTGCTGAGTTAAAGGGAACCTCTTAAGACCATACAAACCACACTGCCACCACCTAGTGAATTAAGAATGGACTTTATTACAGCACACTAGGACTCTGTAAGAGATTTGTAGTTCCTACCCTTGCTAAATTAAGCAAGCAATAACCAAGCCGAACCAAGGCACACATGTAGGAGCAGCAGATACTTTTTAAAAAAATTATTTATTTTAACTAGACAGTATAGTGCAAAATGTTATCATTTCATACAAGGCCTCCTTACCTTGCAGGTACAGAATATGTAGTTACAAAATAGTCATTTCAGTCAGTCAAATAAAATAACAGAAGGCCTAATCTGTCTATCTAGCAATACATGGTCCTAATCCTGTTAACAAACTCAGATGGGCTTTGTAGTCTTTGATATTTCTGGATAGTTGGGAGCTTAGGCCCATGCCCAGCTCGACCAGCATCCTTCAAGCCTGGCCCTAAGCACATGGCCCAACCACCAGGCTCACAGACAAGGAAAGACTCCAACTGCATGGTGGGGAAGCCCTTCAAAAATCTCTGTTTGGAATCATCTGGAAGTTCCCGGGTCTGGCCAGCTGATTGATCAGTTAGCATTTGCATCAGCTATAATGTAACTTCATTAGAATGTGATGTCAACTCTCATTAGCATGTGCCTTCCCCAAAACCTTTAACCCTTTGAAGTCCTCAGATGAATTGAGAACTTCCAGTTCATCAGTTATAGTCAATAATGTTCAATAAGAATTGAAAAGATGCAATTGATCAAAACAGAATACTGTAAAGGCACCAGATCCCATCTGATTTTGGAAGCTAAGCATGGTAAGTCCTGGTTAATGCTTGGATGGGAGACCACCAGGTGCTGTAGGCTATATTTAAGAGGAAGGAACTGGCAAAACCATCTCTGAGTATTCCTTGCCTAAGAAAACCCTATGAAATTCCTAGGGCCACCGTAAGTTGACAGGTGACTTGAAGGCACATACACACACACAACTGATTATGGCTGCAATTCCTGAGAGCATTTTAATCTATAGTCGTCCCCTTCCGATTCGTGGAGGATCCATTCTGCCCCCCTCCCCCCATGAATTGGGAAAATCATAAATATCCAGGCCCCATTGGTTTTAATGGCAGCACGAATACCATTTTGTCCCTCACTGCTTGCCATCCACAAAGGACAGAAACAGTGGACTCCAAGTCCGCGAATGGGGAGGGACGAGTGTACTCTGTTAATTTACTTTACTCTATCAATACTCTTTTTGAAGTCAATGAAACATTCTAGAGTGCCTTATGCATTACTTTTAAACACTTATGTTTTCCACATGTTTGTATTTCTGAATTAAAACAGATTCCCTTATCAGAAATTCCAAAATTTGAAATACTTCAAAATCTAAAACTGGCCACATAGGTGGCTGAGAAAATGACATTTTTGCTTCCTAATGGGTCATTGTACACACACTTTGTTATGTATAAAATTACCTTTGGGATATGTGTATAAGGTATATATGAAACATAAATAAATTTGATGTTTATACTTGGATCCTAGCTCCAGGATATCTCATGTATATACAAATATTCCAAAATCTGAAAAAATAATAATCCAAAATCCAAACACTTCTAGTCCCAAGCATTTTGGATAAGGGATACTTTCATGATCATTTAATGTTTTCTTGTTCCACCTCTAATGGCTGCAACTGCAAGGCTGGGACAATACTTACCCCCTCCCATGGAATGAATGATAAAAAAGCATTGCAGACAGTCACAGTGCTCAGCAGTTTCCCTCAGCTTTTCAACAATTTGGTCTCGGTACTGGCAGCCATATATTTTGTGGCCCACAGCCCTGAAAACATGAGATTTTAAAGTATCCTGTCCTACTAACCTAGCTCTTATAATTAAAACTTAATCATAATAGGTAAAGTTTTAGCCAGATCAAGCAATGCAAAAAAGAAATGGCAGAAGAAAAAAAAAATTCTTGCCCTTTTTTCATCATAGGGCCTCTCTAGGGAATCGGCATGGAAAAGGCCTGCTCGCAGGTACAGAGCTGATAGCTATTTTGTGTCTGATGACTCTCTTTGCTCACCTGAAGAAAAAGATATTGGCTCCATATTCAAAGCGTAATTAAAAAAATTAATACAGCATGAAAAAACCAAACCAAACCAAAACAGCATGAAACAAAGTCACACGTGACCAGAAGCTTTTTAACCAGAATCTAGAATGACTAAGAAAACAAAGGCTAAGAGATTCATTTAAAAAAAAAAATAAGGATATATGGGGTTTTTCATGCTGCACAAAGACTCCACTTCCATAGGCTTGCACTGGTCCCTCTTTTGGTCACCCACTGCCTAATTTTGTCTGTGAGCTGCCTTGGGTCCCTCCAGGGAGAAAGGAGGCATACAAATGAAATAAATAAACAAGCAAGCAAGCATGCTGTTTCATTCAGTAGTATTCGATCTGTAGGCCCTGCTGTTTTTCACAGATTAACTCTTTATTTTTATTTATTTAATTTATGCATTGCCTATGTCTTAAACTGATTTTTCCTGTTGCACTTCTCCTTGCAATTACTGTTATATTGTGAAGTTTTATGGACTAAATTTGAGTTTTAAATATTGCTGTTTTCTCTGAAAACTGTTCTTACAACAGCCACATAATTGGGGAAGTTCCCTATTTGTTGTGACTGCACAACTCCTTCTTCTCCACCATCAATGTCATAGAGCCCCCCTAGGCTTGGTTACAGCTCCTTGGACTCTGCCTAAACCGTGACGAGTGATAGGATTTGGGCAAAAGATAAAGACTCAAAAGCATGTTCTGCTTATGTACATAATCTATGTTTACATTCTGAGTTGTAGAGAAAATTCTACTGTAAATTTATGATTTGCAGTACTGGAAGGAAGATTAATAACAAAAAAATCTGTATGTTCCAAACAAGATAGTTCTGAATTTTGGCCACATCACTAGTTTTATGGCCACATTTAGCCTGTGTACAGACACTGTGTTTCCAGGAAAAGGGAAGGAAAACAAGAATGACCTTCTTGTTTTTATATTTCGTTAATAAATGCGTATTTGCCATGACTCAGTAACCTTTTTCTAATGTAATATTATGAAATTAATTTCTAAGTTTCTTTTTTCACAAGTTTATTAGAAAGACTGCATTGTGCTTTTGTAAAATTATGCCTTATCTATTTTATTCAAAACTTCTCTTTCCATTATAGAACCAATTAAAAACATTTTGAAAATAAAGTTGAGGATTTCTTTAGCTAAAGATCCATCTGTTTTTCTTATTTGGTCAGCTGTTCAAATCCCTCATTAGATTACTGTTTGAACTGAAGAAGCAGCATTAAGAGCAGATGACTGACATCAGACCCTGGCCCAGCTGGTCTTGTCCCACGTTCCCTACAGGGCTATTTCCCACCAACTGCCTTGTGGGATAGATTCCAGGAGAGAGAAAGGGGCAGGCAGATACAAGAGGCTCCTGCTCCTTTCCCAGCTGGACCTTCCAATTTCCCCAGGGCCATCTTCCAACAGCTGTCCTCTGGGAAGGATCCTGATGACCAGTTATGTGCTGATTCAAGTGGTTTTAAAATATATATGTTATGTTAGTCATTAGTCAGCTTGGAAGGATCTGCATCTTGAAATGCAGGAAAAGTATATCATACATGAATTAAATAATAAGCAGCTATATATAACACATCTATTCATGAATATACCTATTGATAAAAATGTATTTATGAATATATATATGTTCACGAAAAAATGAATATATATAAAATTTGTTAAGAAGGAAAAGTACCACACTAAGTATGGCACGCTGACAACATGGATTCAGTACTTTGTGTTTTGATTAACTACTTTGTGCTTTTAAAGTTCTAAAGTTTGCTTCAAAGTAACAATAACTAAATACGACTCTTAATGGGCCAAATCCAATTTTACAGGTAGCTAAAGTAGACTAATTGAAATGAACAAGACTAATCACTTACATTAGTTCAATTGATTTCAATGGGCCTACTTGAACTGCAACTAAGATTGAATTCAGTCCACTGTGCTCCTTTATTCTAAGGGCAGCAAAAGACAGCAGCATAAAAGTCATGCTTTCAGTTTCTTTCTATTTTGTGTAAGACATTCCTGTATGAAGAGTTGATGAAACAGAATTTTATCCTTACCAGTTGTTCCCTGAGCCAGAAACATCTGTGATCAGCTGCTTGCTATCAAAGACATCTCTCAAAGGCCCCTGTAGAATTTCATTCACTACACCCTCTTCCATGTCAATCAGCAAGGCCTTGGGGGTGGAATAAAAATAATTTAGTTATTCAGATTGTATGTCTTTAAAAATGTTATACAAAATTTAAAATGGGATAATGAAGATGGTGTTCACAAAGCCATTGAATTAAAAACCCAGCTTCAGAAAAATGTGCCCTAATTTTTAGGCTTTGGGATGGAATTTAATAAAGGGTAATTACAGCTACCCCCATTTAAAGCTCAAAAAATGAATGCATATATGCAACTCAAAAGCTAAAGCATAAATTTTATACTGACAAAAAACTCCTTCCAAATAAAATTAAGATGAATGCTATTATGTTTGTTAATCTCTTCAGAATGCTACATATAACAGTTACTTTCAGTCTTTTCTAATTCAACATGCTTTCTCATCTTTGTTCTTGTTTGAAGCGTCTCTGATTAGTCTTCACAGTGCTAAACAATGACATTCATGCCAAAAGTACTTTAGAACCAGCTAAATGCGCATCAAATAAAATGGGACTGCTCAGTCAATGCTAACACAAAACAGAATGGTATTTGCTTTTTCTCTGCTGTGTTATGGAGCCATTTTAAATGCAGAAGTTGCATTTATTAGCTGTTCTGCAAGGAGGGCACTAAATTTGCTTTCTCCCTCTCTTCCTCTGAATAGATTGGTGCTTTTATTAACTGGGTTCTTGAAGTATAAATATGATAGATGGATTTAAGGAGAAAATACATTCAGTTCCTATTTGAATTAGAAATGTGTGCGAAATCTACTGAGTGCTTCTTCCAAGAATAGGTGTGTCACTAAGGGACTCACAACAGTCCTAGGCATTGTAATCCGTTTCTTTGATTTCCTTTCCCTTTTTGTTAAAATGTACATTTTAGTAAATGTACATTATTGAAAACTACCTGGCAGAGTCCAAACTCAGTAAGAGGTGATCCATATTTAAGTTATCCCTGATTGAAGTCCCATTGTTTTTAACAGGTCCATTTGGGATCAAAGCTGCAATCTTTATTAGTCAACTATTCTCCATTCAAGTGAAGGTGGAATTTTTAAACTGCTTTTATAAAATAATAATAAATTGCATTTTCTCTTCTTTGTAAGCAGATGCAGAAGTTTTGAGGTTTGCACTTGAAGTGTTGAATGGTGTTATGAAAGTGCAACTTTCTTTTCCTTCTGTCTGTCTTCAAGAAGATATTACACTGCATTACATTTCCTCTGCCTCCTCCCCATTGTAAATTTTAATTCATCAGCCAGCAGGATTATTTTATTACAAAAATATATATAAAACCAAAGCTATTACTCTGTTCATGAATTGCATTCCTAAATGAGCAGTTTACAAGCTGTATTTGCTCTTCAGTCCAGCAACTTTATGTTCACAATTTCTATAAATATCCCTTTATATGGGAGAATTAAAAAAAATGAAACTTAAAATATTAAAAGGCTTATTGCAGGCACATAAAAAGTATAAGGGTCAACTTAATTACAGATTTTCTCCTTACACGTGCTTTTAAAGAACAGATTTTTCCTCTGCAAGTGTCGGCGCCATCACCATCTGTTCTACAAAAATCAGACGTTAAATTAATGAATAAAATCATGAAGAAGGACTACACATAAAATGTCAGAATATTATAGTTTTTCACCTTTTCCCTGGGGGTTACCATTAAATTATAAAAGGAAGAATAACAAGAAAACATGGGCAGGCAGCTGACTGTACATGTGTCAATTTTTGTTCACTGTTAGAGAAGCCTGGCACATAGAAATTGGAGCAGCTTTTTCTTTTCTGGAATCAAGGGAAGAGGAAAATGCTACCCATTTTACTGGAAAAATCAAGCAAGAGAAAGACGCAGGGCCACTAAAAACACCTTCCATACTGAAAAACTGTTAGTAACTGGATCTCAGGAGACATTCTGCAATTTGTGTTAGAACATGCTATAAAGCAAAGCACTCACAGAAATTTTATCATGCCACCAAAACAGTAACAACTTTTTCCTCCAGCACATGAAAAGCAATCCCACTATTGCAACCTAGCAATGACTTAAGGTGGTGCAGCAGCCCTCTGTAAGTTATGTAGAAGTCTGATTTAGGGAGTTTGGTAAAGTGTATCAGTATTAGGGACATTCCCCTTGCCCAGTGAAAGACCGAGGCTGAAAACTGAGATTTATAACTCCAAAATAATCACTGAGCCCCAATGCCTAGTCAGTATTGGTCCAACATATAAATAAATGACAATGGTATAATAATTTAATAATAATAATAAAAATTATTTGTATGCCATATACTGAAGATGACTAGGTACTACCACAGCCTTTGTCTATTGGTATTTAGCATATCTACAAACTCCAAAAAGAAGTAATCACACGTTGCAAACTCATACCCACTTATCTGGGAACTAACTTACTTCCGAGTAGTTATTATAGACGCATATATGAACTATTGAAAATGATGGTAGTGAGGACATAATTGACCAGTAAATTCACACAATGACAAGACAAAGGCAGAACAAGATATTAACTACTCTGGAGTAGTGCGAAGGGTAATGTAGCATGATTTAAATACAAAGCAGTTTTAAGTACAAAGAAATGTTCAAGATGCTTTGAACAAGCTGATGTTTACAACCAAGACTTACAATTGTCTACAGAAGGAAAACTTACCTAGTGTTCACATTTCGAAAGAAGCTGCTTAATGCTTCATCATAAATTCCTTTCTGAGAAAGAAGAAAGTAAAAACTGAAGGGTTATATGTGCATTTAGACTTCCAACAAACATATTTAAAAACATATTTAAATCTTTTCAGATTATGCACCCAGTTAACATCCTCCAAAGGTCATTGTACTGTACAGTTGTCCCTCCCTGTTTGCAGACTTTGAGTTGGGAGGGACAAGCGGAGAGGGATATCCATTCGCCCCTTTGTTTTCGTGGACTTCAAGTCAGCAGTCTGTGCTTTATGCGGACTGGCAAGAGAGGAGACTTAAAATGGTGTGCACGCATAGGAGCGTGCGCCCATTCAAGTCTATGGGGCTTGAATATGAGCGATATTATTATTATTATTAGACGCACCCTCCTTCCCCCCGCGACCTCAGTCTTTGAATGGACTGGTGCTGGGATCGAAGCGATCCCAGCGCCAGCCGATTCAAAGGCTGAGGCCGCGGGGGGAAGGAGCCCTCCTTCTCCCCGCGGCCTCAGTCTTTCAATGGGCTGGCGCTGGGATCGCTTCGATCCCAGCGCCAGCCGATTCAAAGACTGAGGCCGCGGGGGGAAGGAGCCCTCCTTCTCCCCGCGGCCTCGGCCCTTCGCCTTATAAGGCGCACTGACTTCCCCACGCACGTTTTGGGGAAGAAAAAGTGCGTGTTATAGGGCGAAAAATACGGTAAGTATTTATATCCCACTCTCCAGCCAAAAGGCTATCAGAGCAGCTTACAAATGGATTAATTAGACGTTTCCCGGCTCTCAGGCTTATAATCTAAAAAGACAAGAGACAAAAGGAGAAGGGAATGGTGGTGGGAAAGGGGAATATGTCCAGCAGATCTTCTCTCCCTCTGAAGCCTGGACCAAGGCAGATGGACTACTAGAGGGAGGGCCCTTCTTCTTACTTTGGCTAGGTCCGCTGGAGCTAGCCTGCCCTTATCTCCCTCTGGATGATGGTGGATGGAGGGAGGACCTTCTTTTTTTCAGGCTAGGCCCAATGTATTCAAGTCTTTTACTCTAAAGTATCAAATTGAGGAGATCATTGCACCACTCAAACAATCTGGCTTACCTCCTCCGAACTGAAGTCCAACTCGGGAGGCAGGTTGGTCCCATTGCAAGGACCCCACCAATGAAGCCGCTGGGTGAGTCCAGCCCGGCCGCAGCCTGGGTCCCCGGAGCACCCCAGCAGCCATTTTTTCAAGTCGGAAAGTGCCTGGTTTCAAAATAAGGCCGCTGAAGCGTGCCAGAGACTCGGGCCGAAGCCAGGCCGACCTGCCCGCTGGCCTCAGCGGCAAAATCCCTGGAACAGGATCCGGCTGCCTCCCGAACCAGACCCCAGCTCGGAAGAGATAAGCCAGGCCATTTGAGCTAAGCGATAAGGTCCTGAGTCTCAAGTCTCTTTTCAAGTGGACTCTCAAGTTGAGTCTCAAGTCTGGAAGCCAACTTTTAGCAGAAAAAAGGAGGTGGGGCATGTTTCTTGGAGGGGAACAGCAAGCGAGTTAAGCAATGGGCTTAAGGCAGGAGTTGAGGTCTGCTTGGCAGTCTGTCCTGCTGCACATTGGAGGAGCCTTCTACAGCTTTTCAAAAGCTTCCTTCTACCTCAAGCTCTTCAACGCATTTGCTGTTCCCTTCATTTTTGTGGGGGGTGGAATGGATCCCTGTGAAAATAGAGGGGTGACTGCAATGGCGGCGTGCACCGCAGGCATGCATGCCATTATTTTCAATTGGGTTCAAATATCTGTGAGCCGTCATTTTCGCAGGGTGGGGCCTGGAATGGATCCCCCACGAATTGGGAGGGGCTACTGTAGTTCAAAATCCTATGTATGCAATGAGGTGGTTGGAGAACTCACATATTTATAAAACAATTGTACCCTTTTTATGGATTAGAGAAGGCACACCACACAAACTGGAAGCTCAAAATACAGAGAAGAAATTCTAGATTTTCATCAGAGTGCTCTAGAAATTAATTTAATATTCATGGGCTTGCAATCTAGCCTGACCCCCTTCCCTAACCTCCAGGTGAGGTGAAATGGCCTCTCCTTTCTGCCATTGCATGCTTGGGTCCCAATTATAAGCCCATGGTGACCACAAAGGACAGGGCACCACCACAAAATGAAGGACATTCAAGAAAAATGTAGGACATGACAAAATAAAAGCTGAAAACACTCATATAGATGTAAACTCATGCTTCTTAGCCATGCTCCAAATGGAGGACATTTTGTAATTCCTCCTAGACTGAAGGCTGGAGGAAGACATGTCCTGGAAAAGGAGGACCTCTGGTCACCCTGTATAAGCCTCTCCACATTTCAAATTCCACCATCATCATTACCTGAAATTAAACTGCAAATGAACTTCCCAACCCTTTCCAAAAACCCATTACAGGGTAATAAAAACCCCAGTTCATAAATCTTCCTAATAACAAGGAGCAACACAGTGCTTCCAATAAGCCATAAATCAGGAAGCCTAGCGTTTTATGATCTGATTTTTAATGACATTTCAACTGTGCGCCTATTAAGCACTGGGTGCAATTTATAAATGCATTAAATAAATAACTGTAGAAGTTAAGGCTGTGAACAAAATCCCAATGCTGAATTTAACACACCTGACTGGTCAGGCTGCTAAGGAAGAAGCTCAATAGTTATTTCGTAGGAAAACCAGGGTTTAAACCCAGCAACAGATCTGGAAATGTGCCAGGAGATATTAAAGAGCTGAGTTGTATGCCAACGGAACAGCAACAATGCAATGCCATTTTATGATAAAACAATGGCAGCTAGGAGCTGAACCAAAGCAGTTAGCAAAAAATGCGGCAAATTGTAGGAATGGCGGAGCTGGGATGCCTCACGGTGGTTTGCAAAAGCAACTACAACCTCCGTCCACAACTTCCCTCTCCCAAAGCAGGCGAAGGATGGGGATACCACCCTGTTTTTTGGCATCTGCATTGCAGAATTAATGCAGTTTGACACCGCTTTAACTGACATGAATTAGTGCTATGGAATTCTGGGATAGTTTTGTGAGGTATTTAGCCTTTCTCTCTGAGAAAGCTCTAATGCCACCACAAACTACAAATCCCAAGATTTCATAGGATGGATCCGTGACAGTTAAAGCGGTGTCAAACTGCATTAATGCTGCAGTGTGGCAGCAGAACGATGAAAAAGGCCACGGTGGGAGAACGAAGGAGTGACAGTTATGTCTCTAAGGGCACTGGGGGACAAAAAAAATTGTGAGTGGCAGTTTTAAACAGGCAGCCATTTTATCTTGCCGGCTTAAGAGGGTTTGGGCGTTAAAAGGTGGGCAGGACTTCAAACTCCGCAGAGGCGAACGCTCCAATCTGTCAGCGTCTCCTTTGGAAGACATGAGAAGCGACCAATCAGAGCGACGCTTGGGGGAGCGCGCGCTCCTGTAGGGGAAAAAAACCCCGTTCCTAATGGTTGGCCATGCCCTGCCAACACACGCACGCACGCGCTGCTAACGTCGTCCGCGAGGGAGAGGGGCGGAGCTGGTTACCTTGTTAACCGCCGAATGTTCCCGCAGTGCCAGATCCCAGAAGCGGCAGCCTATTTGGTTCCCGCACTGACCAACTGTGAGGGAGGTGGGCGGGAAAGAAAGAACAAGGACAGTTGTACTGATAAAATTATATATCTATTTTTAATAAAAATTATAAGAGATACAAACAGGACATGTTGGGGTGGGGGCGGTAACAGAGGCAGTGTAGGTCCGCTTACCTTGAAGCACCACTGACTGAGTCATGGCCGCGTTCGCGCGGGAGGGGGAAAAAAAACCCGTTTCTAACGGCTGCTGAGGGAGGTGGTTTTCCACACCTCAAAATGTCTGTCGGGAAAGCGTCTCGGTTTCTGCCAGAAGGGAGGGATTTTGGCGTTTTATTGCGCCGTTGAAGCGAACGGGAGGGACGGAGGGAGGAACGGCGGTGGCGAAGAAAGAGTCGAGCCCAACGGCCGTTCTTGTTGCGTCGGGTGCCCGCGCTGCGCCTCTTCAGTTCTGCCCGCCTCTTATCCGCTTGAGGGAAAGAAAGCATTTGCTTTCCACGCCTGATGAAGGTTGCTAGGCAAGAACTGCAGCGCCTTTTGCAGTATCCTATCGTTTGCATGGTGTGAGGCAAAAGACAAGGACGCTTTCCTCACCTTTTGAGATTAAGCGGGAATTTTGGCGCTAGACTTTTTATACTCGCTGTAGGACACCTTCAAGCATCTACGCCCTCTACTTTCCCCCCCACAAAGGTGGGGAAGCCATGTGTGTGTTTGTGTGGCTTCTCCACAGTTACTCAGAGCGTGGCAATGTCTAATCCCCTCTGAAGAAACTTGCCAAGAAACTGCCATGATAGTTTCGCCTTAAGGTCGCCATAGGTCGGAAAGGAAGGCGTGCAACAGCAGATACTGTACAGAATATATCTCTACCCAGGAACGCCTAAAAGAAAAGGTTGGCAGAAGGTCCCACCGAGTTGAGGAATATCAAATATAGGAACACCTAATTCAGGGGAAACAGGAAAAATTGTTCTGAGAAAACAAAACCTATGGATGTTTCTTTCTTGGAAATATAATATTAAGACAATTCTTTAAACGGCATAACAATAACAGCAGAAAACAGCCATTCCTGCTTGCTACTGAAACTGGAAGTTTCCAGTGCTCTCTAGTACACAATATTTTTCTTAATCCAAGGCTTCAAGTCATTTAAGATCCTTGTGGGATGACTTCAGACTCCCCTTAGATATGGAGATTAGGATCTGGTGTTGGTAAACTTAGATTTACAGCAACCCAAAGAATGAGACACCTCCAAGTCCCCCTGTTATCAAAGGACCTGTTGAGGGCAAACTCAGGACTGGTTTTCTTGATTGAGTCTGTAATGCCACCTTCCTCTTTTCCTACTGCCTTACTGTTACTGTATTTTCTAGTGAGTCAAATATCTAGTGATACATCAAATGTACGGTCCTCTCAGTTATCTTGGCATCTAGGGAGAGTTCAGGAATGATTTGCTCTAGAGCAGGGGTCGGCAACTTTTTTTTGCCAGGGGCGGGGGGGGGGAATGGCGCTGGGGGACGGTGCGTGCGCATGCGCACGATGCAGGGCACCATTCCTCCCTCCCCCAAAAACTATGGATGCCAGCCATGAAAGCCTATGACTTCACATATATATATTTTGTTTATCAAATTTCTGTGTATTAGATTCTTGTGTTTTAAATAATAATGCTTGAAACTCCTCTGCCACTATATTTCTAATCAGTAAAATGTAATAATTCAGTATGTGTGTCTTTTTCTTGTTCCATATCCTCTTCCTCTTGTATATCATTTTGTGGGGCACTTGTATCTTTAGTCATTTGTTCATTATAGTTCAGAGTAAGAGAAAGGCCCTCCCTCCAGTCCATCTCCATCATCTGGCCTCAGAGGGAGAGGGCTCCGTCAGGCCTAGCCCAGAGTGAGAGAAAGGCCCTCCTTCCAGTCCATCCGCCATCACCAGGCCTCAAGAGGGAGAGAAAAACCACTGAACTTGATCCCCTTCCCTTTCCCCATCTCCTGTTGTGTTACGTCTTTTTAGATTGTAAGCCTGGGGGGGGGGGAACTGTCTAATTAAAAATTTGTAAGCCACTCTGAGAGCCTTTGTGGCTGAAGAGTGGGGTGTAAATACCCAAAATAAATATAAATAAATAATACTTCGTACTTAGGTACAAAGGAGCTTCATTATTTCTAAAATACTCCGCTCATTAGACTATGCAGAGTCACATGACTTGCCTGCTTGGAGGATGTTGGGATCAGCTTTGGTGGTGCTGCTGGCCTTTTTTCATCATTATTACTGAACTTTGTGCTCTTTATTTAAACCAGGGGTAGGGAACCTAAGGTCTGGCGGCCAGATGCGGCCCCCTGAGGCCTTTGGACCGGCCCCAGGCCGTCCCTGCCGCCGCCACTGCTGCCGCCCGCCATGATGATATTGATTATTGTTATTATTACTTGTTCTTGGGGTTTTCTTGGCAAAATCTCCACAGGGGTTTTGCCATCATGGTTTTTCTGGGGCTGAGACTGTGCATGCATCCCTGCTTTTTTGTGGGCCTGCCTTCCAGTCGTTTCCATGATGATAATGATTATTGTTGTTATTACTTGTTCTTGGGGGTTTCTTGGCAAAATCTCCACAGGGGTTTTTCCATGGCTTTTCTGGGGCTGAGAGAGTGTGCATGCATATTTTTTATTTTTTTAAATTTTATTTATTTATTTATTTATTTATTTATTGTGCTTCCCCCCCCCCCCCCCACTTGTCTGAGGGACAGCAACCCGGCCCCCCGGCTCAAAAAGGTTGCCTACCCCTGGTTTAAACCATTCTTTATCCTTTTTCTGTTCATCCTGAGCACTTGTGTTTGGGGAAGTATTTTTCTTTCATGGCTTTTCCGCAGTGGCGCTCTGACTCGCTAGTAGCTCCATTTCCTCTGTATCACTGTTGCTGGATGAAATAAATATGTTCCCCAGCTCAGTTGCCTTTCCCTCCTCAGAGACTCATGCATTGGCAGCCATCTGGGGGTGGCTTTTTATTTGTTGTTTTAACTTGGGTAGTTGTTTGTCCTCCCCCCCCCCCCCCTTTTCTCCTTTGCCTGCTTTTTCCCTATCTTTATCCATTATTTTTGTTCAGGTTTGTCTGGCTGGGAAGTCATCACTGATCGGTACACAGGATTAGAAAAAACTGGCTGGGAAGAGCAGGAGTTCAATGGACATAACTGACCAAAAAGGGAAAAAAAAAAAAAGATTGTTGACTGCTACAGACCGTGAGAAGAACCCATCAGTCATGGATTGATTCTGCATGCCATCCCATGAATTGACGATGCCCTAGAATTGGTATTTTGTTTACTAACGTGTAATTGTTTGCTCATGCAAGGCTCAGATGACCTACATAGCCTTCCATTAGTTCAGACTAGACATAATTTTAGAGGAAGATTAGTTTAAACATCAGATCTTACCCAAAGATGTAATTTGCTGTGTTCCAGTCTTGAGCAACTGCCTAAGTTGTCTGCATTGAGATTATCTGCTGGTGGACCAAACGGCAACAAACAGGATAATCGGAATGCATTTGGGAAGATGATTAATAACTAGAAGAGACGAACTATGCTATTTTTTAAAACGCATCCAATTACTGATCATCTTAAAAGTTTAAATTCTCACTGATAAATACATGTTGTCTCAACATAATTAAAATTTCTTTTTGTACAGAAAAACCTACTTTCCTAATATTAGCAGTAGGGAAAAAATAAAGTAGTTTAAATAACAGTATAAAAGAGTAAAGTGGGCTCAAAAATAATGTCCAACTTTGCTTATAGCAAGGAGCCATTCATATTTGTCATCTGTGGAGATGGATTGTAAGAACTTCAACAGATTCAAGTGAAAATGGAATTCCACTTATCCAATGCATTCCAAAATCTAATTGAAAAATGAATAAAGAAACTCGATAAAGAGACTTCAAAGACAATTGTTTGTAAAGCTTGTCTATTACAAAATTTATTCTGTAAGGAACATGCAGTAGATGCATTCAATACAAACCATGTACAGAATTGACCTACATTTCAAACACAGTGCTTCAGCATGAAGGATCCTAATAGTGCTCAACGGAGATGCATTCTTTCCCCAAGGGAAATATATACAGAGACCAGGCATGAGGAATGAGAGCTCTATTCCTACTCTTTATTTCAGTAGTATGCTCAGGCTTGGTGATTCATGTGTCAGCTAGAAGCCTATATCCAACTAGGCATGCCGGTTACTTTAGTGGCCTCTGGCATACCCACATCTGCAAAGGTTTGGGCTGATAATCTCCATTCTGTAATGGTGCATTGTAAATAATTAGGATTTCTTTGTTTTTTGTCTTGGTAGGAAACAAATTCTCAGGAGTGATTATAAGCATAAAGTATTATCATAAACATACACTGAACGATATATTTTCTTTTCTTTGGTACTGAGAATTGAATACATCACAGCTTCTTCTGCTTGGTTTTCTCCTTCAGTGCTATACAGATCCTTGCAGTTATGTAGTTCGTCACCTTTTCAGGCAGCGGGACATCTGTTGATGCTTACAGCACCACTGACCAAAGCAGCTTTACTGAAACTCACTGGCCTTTCATCAATCATAAAGTTACGGATGCATCCATTAAAGGAGTTGCGTGTAGTTAGGCTGAATGTGAGAAGAGATTCTGCAGAGGTTAAAAAAACAAAAACAACAAAACAGCCATGAGTTGTTCAAAAATAAGGTTGCAGCTTTGTAGGTGACTGTGCTTCTCAGAAGTGGCTTATTCAAACAGGAACAATTAAGTAAAAATTGGAATATGGGATGTTCTAAATGTATTTATTATCCTTCTTACCACCATTTACTTATAGTGGCCTAAATCGGATACTGGACTGGAGGTACAATTCCAAAGAAGCAGAACTTTCTTCTATGTGGTGCTGACTGGAAATCAGATCTGGAGGGTTTCCCAGACTTCAAGAGCAGATTTAAATGGTGCATGATGGCCTGCAGTGGAGAGGGATGAATGCCTCTCTCCTGATTCAGCTTATAGAAATAGTATAATTTGTAGAATTACCACTTTGAAGCCTAATCATTGCTTTTTATAAGATTTTAAAAACCACCTGCTGAACAACTCCCAAAGAAAAGATAGATAAATCATAAAAACTCCACCTATGAATACTATCTTTTTTAAAAAAGTAAGATTTGACTGCAGAGAAATGCAAAGGGAACAGGATGGGCAAGTAGTGATGGGAAGAATTGAGAATTCCTCAAAATTTGGCTGGAGGTACTTTCTGTGAATTGAGTTTTTCAGAATGCTTTGGCCTTAAGATGAGCAAATTGGTAGTGATAGTTAAATCTATTCCTTGCACAGGAGATTGTGTGAAAGAGGTGAAATAGCCTGCTTGGGGAAAAAATGGTTAACAGATACTGAGTTACATATTGTCTTTCTAACCCTTAATCTTTTAATAAAAATGATGTTTAAGATGTACAAAGAATATTATGTTTGTTAATATTAACAAGTAAATGTTTTGTAAATACTAGTGGTACTCATATGATGAGCTTGTTTTGAATGGGTATACTCACAACATAAGGTTAACACCTAGAAGGTGGAGTATGGGAAGGGCCTAGAGAATACTTTGTTTTGAATGGGTATACTGTTGTTTTCTAATCTGAACAGAACCCCACTTCTATAAGAGGATCAACATTTATTACAATTAGTAAACATATGTCAGAATACACTTTTCTGATGATAATTTTATTTTTGAATTAAGAGGATATTGGCTTTGGGCCTTTTATTGTCCCTGGAGATTTTAAGCTGTGATATATATATATTGGAGTGGAATGGATACAAACATGCTTTGAAGTTTGGAGTCTAAACTAGGGGTGAGAATGTTGCAGCCCTCTAGATGTTGCTGTTCTACAACTTCCAACCTCCCTCATCATTGGTTACACATGCAGAGACTGCTTGGAGTTCCAGCCCAGCAACATTTGGAGGGCTTCAGGATTTCCACCATGGGTTTAAACCAGGGGTCGGCAAGTTTTTCTTACCTGGGGCCAGTCTGCTGGCCTCCAGGTCTTCCGCGGACCGAGGGGGGGGGAATGGCGGTGCGCGTGCTCATGCGCGCGTACCCCCCCGTTAGAATATGGATGGGTTATACAGTCAAAGGTGAAATGTAGAGATGTGTGTGTGGAATTTTCCTCATGAGTACAATATCTAGAGAAACAAAGTGAATCTAACACCAGATGGCTACACAGACATAAACATGAACTTTCCCAAAGGTACAACTCATAGACACAGACATTGTTATGGAAAACAAGAGATATCAAAAAGGTAAACAATCGTTAGGCTTGGGAAAATAGTCACGTGGTGGATGATGGACAGCAAGAGGCTGGGTTAATATACATCATACAGGCATTATCCAATCAACATAAGGTTAACACCCAGAAGGTGGAGTATGGGAAGGGCCTAGAGAATACTTTGTTTAAGAATGTTATTGATTCAAGATGTGAGTGCGTGCACGTGTGGCTGGCAACAGTGGTTTCAACTGTAACAAGTTGAGATCCTAAACTTTTGAGATTGTTAAAGATGTAATCTTTCATGACTGAACTGGACAAGTTCATCAATGGATTTTACTTAGTTATCTTATTTTACTTTTATATGCATTAATAAACTATACTTTTGGACTTTACAATGTGTCTTCTTGGCTGAGGAAGACAGGATCCTGAAGAAGAAAAGCTGGGCCAGTTGATGGCAAGAAATACAAAGTGGCTGTGGATCACAGCAGCCAGTTTGTCCTGCAGATTCTGCTGGGAGCCAAAGAGCATCACTGCAACACCCATCATCCACACACTGACACCCCCCGCCCCGCTGTGCCGCCGCTGCATGCATTGTGGCCGCCATTTTGTTTTCCAAAATGGTGACCGTGACTCATTTGTGCATGCGCAGCAGTACTGCGCGTGTGCAAATGAGTTTCGGCCGCCATTTTGGAAAACAAAATGATGGCCGCGACATGCATGACGGTGGCTCAGTGGTAGTGCGCGCAGGGGAGGCGACGGGAGTAGGCGGGGGCCGGCCCAAAGGCCTCGGGGGGGCGGCCCTGGCCCACGGGCCGTAGGTTGCCAACCCCTGGTTTAAACTAAAGGTTCTAATCCATGATAGTGATAGCAATGTACTGAATTAGTACAAAAATAGTGGTATTTATAATGGACCTTCAAGGCAAATACAAAAAGTAGCACGTTTCCAATATAAATAGAAAATTTCTGTCCAGGACAACATAGTTGAATTTTTTATTCAAAAAACAAATTCCAGAAAGTGGCTCAAACTAATGAAGATGTGAAATCTCGTAATCTTGAACATTCCTACAGCATAGATCTATAAGTCACACTCTACATTGAAAAGTTTAGAACAAATTACCATGTTTTGTATTCATTGTACAGAAAATTATTCTGAGAAGATACTCACTTTAGTTTTAAAAATTGCACATAGTTTTCAAAATGTTGAAGTTTAGTATAATGGTGAAGCACACAAGGGATATATATTTGCTCTGATCTTACATAAAGATCATGGAATGCAACTTTATGCTCAGAAAGTCTGATGGCAGTTATGCAATTCAGCCTCATCAGTGAATTGTGAAGATGCGTAACCAAATAAACCAATATAAGGCTACATGTGCAGTATGCTACAATGCACAACTCTGCTTCTGCAGCCTTGAAATGAGTATGGCCATTCAGCATCAGACCAACCACTTCTGCAGAGGAATTTACACATGTGTGAAACATCAATAGGATCCCAACCTTTACAGAAATACGTGTCCGTGTGTATGCGTGCATGTATATACACAGTTTATCTTATAAAAGGAAATCTTAAAAACATTAAACTGTTTATTCTATATTATATTTTTAAATGATGATAAATCTTACCTGGTACTCCTCCAACAAAGACAGGCTCCCTATGGTCAATTGCCTTGGGATTTAATGGTCCTACCACATGATTCACTTCCGAATCTACATCCAGCTGCACCACATTGGCATCTCTAATAACTGTCATGCAAAACACAAAGGGCCAAGGATGAGCCTTCTGCTTTTTATTGCATTATTCCACAAATATGCTTGTAAACCCGAGCTAAAGATTTAGGTTCCTTTCCCATGACCTGGACCTGACTGATTTAATGTCAGTCATCCTAGCAAGCTGTAGCTCAATGGCACAGCACAATTTGTTGTGGAAGGCTCCATTTAATACCAGATAGAAGAGGTAGGAGAGCTGGAGCCTAGGACATCTCTGCTTGTCCAAGTGTGTGTATGTGCCTTCATATCACCTATTGATTTATAGTGACCCCATGCATTTTGTAGGGTTTTCTTAGACAAGGAATACTCAGAGATGTTTTTGGCAGTTCCTTCCTCTGAAATATAGCCAGCAGCACCTGGTATTCATTTGTGGTCTCCCCCAAGTACTAACCAGAGCTAGTCCTGCTTAACTTCCAAGTTCAGATGGGATCTGGAGCCCTTAGGGCAGGGGTAGGCAACCTGTCCCCTTTAAGGGCCGAGGGACTTCAGCTCCCAGAATCCCAGGAGCTATTGGCCAACATGGGACTATTGGCCAACATGGCTGAGGCTTCTGGGAGCTGAAGTCCCTTGGCCCTTAAAGGGGAAAGGTTGCCTACCCCTGCCTTAGGGTATTTAGGCTGTGAGTTGTCCAGGTAGAAAACATTAAACTAAGTGAAAGACCATATAGAAATTTTGTATAATTCATAGATGGCAAATATAGCTGTGTTATGCTTAATGTCTTAGGGCCTCTACAGACTGCCAGAAATAATGCAACTTGAAGCCACTTTAACTGTCCTGGCTCAAGGCTAAGGAATCATGGGAACTGTAGTTCATTGTGGCACTAGAGTTCTCTGACAGAGAAGCCTCAATGTCCCAGAAAAAAAATTACAGTTCCCATGATTCCCTAGCACTGAACCAGGACAGTTAAAGTGGCCTCAAGCTCCACTATTTCTGCAGTCTGCAAAAACCCTAAGACCAGGGGTAGGCAACCTTTCCCCTTTAAGGGCCGAGGGACTTCAGCTCCCAGAATCCCAGGAGCTATTGGCTAACATGGGACTATTGGCCAACATGGCTGAGGCTTCTGGGAGCTGAAGTCCTTCAGCCCTTAAAGGGGAAAGGATGCCTACCCCTGCCTAAGACACTGTTAAACTGTTATAGATGTTACAGAAGTTGATGGATAATCAACTGTATGATTTCCATTTTCAGCAGAAGCCTCAAACTTAATAAAATGGCTAATGGCAGGACAGGCATTGGTTTAAAGATACAGTTGTCCCTCTTCATTTGTGAGTTAAGTATTCACAGAATTGATTATTCAGAGAGCCCTGGTGACACAGTGGTTAAATGCCAGTACTGCAGCCACAAGGTTGTGAGTTCAATCCCAGGCAGGGCTCAAGGGTTAACTTAGCCTTCTATCCTTTCGTAGGTTGGTAAAATGAGTATCCAGTTTGTTGGGGGCAATCAGCTTACAGACTGTAAACTGCTTAGAGAGTGTTTAGTTCACTGATAAGCGGTATAGAAATGTACATGCTATTGCTATTGCTATTAATGCATTTTCCTGGCACAAAAAGATAAATAAAATGAAAATGTTTTCTCTAGGCAACTGTAGGTCCCTCCAGCATAACTGGAGTATCTACAGATGCCTAGAAAAGTATTCTCTCAAGTTAAAAAAAAATGCAGGCTGATATTTGTGATTTTCCTCACTTTTGTGGGAGGGCTGTGCCCCAACCTCCATGAATGTGGGGGGCTGGCTGTACTTTAGTTCCATTACTCTTCAGTGAAGAAGTATAACAACAGAATGCTGGAGCAATTGCGACTCTGTTTTGGAAGAATGTAAGACTGCCTGATCTGCCCATGTGTAAGCCCTTATAATTCTACATAAGTCACTCTATATATGAACTGGCTTGGACTAGAAGAAGGAGAATAAATACATCAGGATTTTTTTTTTACCACTTATAGTGTTCACTAATAGTGATAAATAGTGAATGCTCACCTGCAATTCTATGCCATTGGCCATCACAGAGATTCTGTTTTGGTATAACAGAAGTTGAAAAGTCCTTGATTCCATTGTTGAGCTTTACAATTACCTGGTGAAACCATTTAATTCACATTTAAAATTTTAGTTTTGCCAGAAAACAAGAGCTAAACAGAGTAGTTCACTTTTTCTAAACAGTGCCAAAACAGATTGCCATTAAATTATACTTTAAGCAGACAATCTGTATTATTTCCTCATTTTTGTAATTTTATATGAACTTTTACATGATTATAAGCCTTACTTTCAGGAATTACTTGCTGAAGAGAAGACTGCACTTTTATTTCGTTAAATCTTAGTCAAAAGGAAGAGTTACATACAACAATTTACTAAGAAATGTAGAATTAGAATATTTTGAATTAAGAAGGTATACTATTATTATTCATCTCAATAAAAAATTCCAGTGCTTTTTGAGAAGTTTAATAAACATTTAGTTTAGTTGATTTAGTATGGCAATTAGATTTTTTCCTTAATCTTAATTTTAAACAAGTAACTACACTTGTCTTGAACAGGTTCTTCTTCAAGAACTCCAAAGGCTTTAAATCAGTGCAATAAAGTAAAACTAAAAGGTTTATTGGTTTCTTAAAACAATCCTACGCTTCATTGTACAAGTACATGTGTACAGAAAGTTTCAGCTTGCAGATTTTGGAAGAGCTAAATTACACAATTAGTTTTTTCTACTGTCAGTTCTTCTTAGCCATTACCAACTGTCACACGAGCAGAAAAGTGGACTTATGAAGAGCTATAATATTCTAATAAAGGGACTAACCAGCCTCATAGCTGAGTTGTGACTTGATACCTAATAATGGGACCAACTGGATTTGCCCCATAGGCAGGTATTGTTTTTTTTTTAAATAAAGGATTTAGATGCTTCACTCCTACTGTCTCAGTAATTCTTGTCCCTCTGAAAGTAGGTCAATGGTATCTTCTCCAAACTGCAGATAAAGTTGAGGCAGAGGGGGGTTGCAGACTGCCAGAAATAGTGCAAATAGTGCAAAGTCAGAGGGGGGTTGCAGACTGCCAGAAATAGTGTGAATTCAGTCCACTTTTAGGGTTAGGGTTAGAGTTAGGGAACCATGGGAACTGTATTTTATTGTGGCATCAGAGTTGTCTGACAGAGAAGGCTCAATGTCTCAGAAAAATAACAGTTCCCATGATTCCCTAGCACTAACCCTAACCCTAAAAGTGGACTGAATTCACACTATTTCTGGCAGTCTGCAACCCCCCAGAGTGATACTGAGAACCAGTTCATCTGGGTTTCAATTTGAAAACAAAAAATGCTGCCAATATTTGACCCAGTGTACTATAATATTAAGAGTGTGTTCTGGTCCAAAGTCTCATCAACTCACCATAGGCAAGTCATTATTTCTCTGGGGGGTTGCAGACTGCCAGAAATAGTGCAAATTGAGTCCACTTTTAGGGTTAGGGTTAGTGCTAGGGAATCATGGGAATTTTTTTTCCTGAGACATTGAGCCTTCTCTGTCAGAGAGCTCTGGTGCCACAATAAAATACAGTTTCCATGATTCCCTAACCCTAACCCTAAAAGTGGACTCAATTTGCACTATTTCTGGCAGTCTGCAACCCCCCCCCCCCGAGAAATAATGACTTGCCTATGGTGAGTTGATGAGACTTTGGACCAGAACACACTCTTAATATTATAGTACACTGGGTCAAATATTGGCAGCATTTTTTGTTTTCAAATTGAAACCCAGATGAACTGGTTCTCAGTATCACTCTGACTGGTATATTACAGTATAACAGTTCTTAGGAAAAGTGCTGTTTCCAACATAAAATTTGTTTGCTGTTCATTATTCAACAACAACTCTGATTTTTTTTTTTTGCTCACATATTATTCAAGAACATTTACATATGTGTACACACACATACTGAACTGCGATATTTTAGTGTACACTATATATAAATGATCATTTGATCTGAAGTAAACAAAAGTAACGTAGCTTGCAGCTCATCTGTAGCAGTTATACATTTTTAAACCTTTGGTAAGGAAGCAGACCATATAGTCAACATTCTTCTTTCTTACTTACATAAATTTTATTGGTGCTGTAACTGAAATGTTTTGACTTTAATGTTTTGTTGATGTCTGACTCATCTTTCACTGAAGGACTATGAAGGATATATGTTTGCCTTTTCTGATTAAATGAGGTTATTTCACAGATTAGAACCTGTTCATATTGAGTGAATTTTGGTTTATACACAAAGTGCATGACAAAAAGAATATACAGTTTGGAGAGGCATGCATATAGGAATAGAAAGGAAATCCTTCCTCATACCTGTCCTTGTTTCATGTGTATATTCAAGAACTCTCTGTTGACACTGTGTGCATGCATTAAGATACCCGAACTGCTTCGAGGCCGAATTTCAAAAACAACTTCAAATTTCAGACCCAAACTGAATGATTCATCTGCCGGGGAAATCATAAGTCACAGAATGTTCTTTTCCCATCAAAATTAATTGTGAAATTAGTCACCTGTTACAGTATGTGATAATTGAAATGATGGTTTCCAATTCTCCCCCAATTTGGACATATGAGGGTTTAAAAAAATATTTTGGTAAATTATTTATTTTAAATTAAATTTGTTAATTAATAATTTATTAAAATTATTTTGCTAATAAATATTCTTTGATATCACATCCTGCAGTTCTGACTCTGTATATTTTGATTTAGGGCCTTTGCAGACTGCCAGAAATAATGCAGATTGAGGTCACTTTAACTGTCCTGGCTCAGTGCTAAGGAATCATGGGAACTGTAGTTTATTGTGGCACCAAAGCTCTCTGACAGGGAAGGCTCAATGTCCCAGAAAAAAATACAGTTCTCATGATTCCTTAGCACTGAGCCAGGACAGTTAAAGTGACCTCAATCTGCATTATTTCTGGCAGTCTGCAAAGGCCCTTAGTTTCCATTGGCCTGAAATGCATGGGCCAAAACAAGTGGCTTCTGGCTGCTTTGGGGGCATGGCATTCAGACCCCCAAAGTGGGCAGAAGCTGCTCCAGCACTGTGATCCAGTCCTTTGGACCAGATCAAAAAGGAGCTGATCAAATCTGGCTCCTGGTGACGGCTGGCTTGTGACTGTGGCGGTGGCCCACTTTGGTAGTGAGCCATGTGGTCATTGTGGTCCCAGCCCAATCGTGGCCGGAGCAGCCTTTGGCCACTCCTGATGGGCCATCTGCTTCACCCCATTATATAGTAGACTCATTCACCATTTGAACAACATGATGAGTTTGTGAGATGCTATGTTTCATGCTAATAAAATTTTTAGGTAAGTAACTACCAGGCTTGATTTTCTTCAATTTCACCCCCAATTTTCCTCAATCCCACCCCATCCTCAATGGTTGCTCTATTGTATAGCATGTTGCACAAGCATAGTAACATTCAAAATAATATTAAGGGTTCCTCTGCCAAAGAAAAGCCAATGGTTATGGCATTGTACTAATTCTATGAACAACGTATCATTCAAATCTTGTATTGCAGTACAACTGAAGAGAGTAGAGTGAGGCAACAAGGGCAGCAAGATGCCCAACCCTGTGCTAATAGTGGTTGGAATTACCTGGGAATTAGCATACTAATAATGCTGCCATTGCTTTAACAGCAAGGATTTCTGGCTCTCACACAACAAGCTATGTGGCAAAGATGAAGGGGTTTATGCAACATATTATTCCACCAAGTGCACATGAGACACCCAACATAAATTTAATATAATAAATATTTAAAGACAAATCTTCTGTGGTCCCTCCCAAACTTTCACTAATGGACAGAGGATAACTATACTGGCATCAGTGTGATCAAACAATCATAATAAGTGTAATTAGTGAAATGTTACCAAGAATAATATATCCCCCTTCAGTTGAAAAATATGTTCCTTCCTCTGATGGTCCTTCAAAACAAGGTGTTACACTAAATGTTTGTGAAGGAGAAGTGATTGGCCTTCCATTGAGCTGCAGACTGCCAAGGCAACCATTGAAACTGTAGACTGAGTTAATCTGAGAAAACAAAATGGAGACAAGTAAAATAGAAGCATAAGACGGGGGGGGGGGGGGGGGAGATGTGATCCTTCAGTTTGATTTAGGCATACCATTATATAGATATAGCCCTCCAGTTTGGTAAAGGAAAGGAAGGCTAAAAAGAATAGTCTACATTTGAATGTGTTGGTAATTTATGATTGGCTAATATGTCACAAGTATACTTTGAATAAACATAAAGACCACACTGCAAGTCTTCAACTTGAGCTGGCCAGCCATCTGTTGGAGATACTCTAGCTCAGGGGTAGGCAACCTTTCCCCTTTAAGGGCCGAGGGACTTCAGCTCCCAGAAGCCTCAGCCATGTTGGCCAATAGTCCCATGTTGGCCAATAGCTCCTGGGATTCTGGGAGCTGAAGTCCCTCAGCCCTTAAAGGGGAAAGGTTGCCTACCCCTGAGGCTAGCTCTTGATTTCCTAGATCAAAGAACACTGATATAAGCCCCCTTGAACAGTAAAACTACATGTTAATTTGGTTATAAGTAAACCAAGACCCAAGAAAACTACATTTTAAGAAACATCTAATTTCTTCTTAATTTTCTCTTCAAACTTGGCAGATTGACTCTAGTATTTCCTTCCTGCTTAACACTATGTGAGTAATGTGAGGAAACAGCTAGAAATATGTCTCTGTTAGATAAGCATTGCAAAGGTGCACTGTGCAATACTTTATGCCCTGCTAGTTTGAAGTAATTGCCAATGAATTCAGTGGGCCTCCAGCTGCTATTCTGTTCCAGCTTACCTGAGCCTGAATTCTACTGAAAATGGTGAGACATATTTCTGAGTACAGGTGCACAGGACTGTGCAGCCAGGATTGTCCCTCTGCTCCCTAGCTTCATCTAAATTGTCTGGCAAAATATGCAGTGGTATGCTGACCAATTTAATTTTTCCTTCTTCAGTTGTTTTGGGGTTAGCTTATTAAGAAACATACTAATTCATTCTTTATCATAGAAAAAAAAAATTTTTTTTTTTACCTGAATATTTTTGGCAGCTTTTCCTGGTGCCACACCTCCTATGTAAAAAGGGCTAGTAACTTGCCATATATTATCAAATGAAGAAATACTCTCTTCTAGTGCTCTGAGACCATCAATTACCAAACGGCCTGTATTTTTCTCCCGAACAAACATTACCTAAAAATAAAAAAGTCAATACTTTAGCTTAAAGAGACTAGAAAAGATGTAATTGTCTAGCATACTGATTTTTTTTTTTTTAAAGAAAAAGAGTTTTGGATTTTTCTGCACTTCTAGTAATAGTTCATTTGCCCCTAAATATAGGACAGAGAATTAATTTTTAAAAACATTATATTTAGTAAAACAGTAGAACAGAAATAGAATTTTGGTCTCAGTAAAGTTTCAGATTGCAATCATGCTCTTGTTTGTCTGGGAGTAAACACCATTAAACTTAGTAGGCTTTACTTCTGACTAGACATGTATAGGATTGCATTGTTCTTGTAAAGGTCTCATAAATGTAAACTATCTGTGCACTTCTCATGGAAATGTATCTCACTTATAGTTGTTGCTGCTTTGGACTTTACACAGTATGTTGCTGTACTGTCATTGTTTATTTGCACATTTGGCTGTTTTTCTGCTGATTTATTGTGTTGTATTATCTGTGTCTTTTATGGTAATTTTAGCTGCCATAGAGACCCCAGTTTAGGGCACTTCTAAAGGGAGGGATATAGTATGAATGAATGAACGAATAAATAAATAAATAAATAAAAATAGGCACATGTTTTCTAGCAGCCTCAACTAATCAAGTCTCTTTTTTTCAGACTACAAAATTTCTTGTGGATTTATCTGAGCTGTTATATCCTGCCAATTTTGAATTCTTCAACAGTTTCACTTACACTCTGAATTTTATTTATTTATGCTAAGGGTGGATTCAGTGACCAAATATTGGACATTTTTATAAAGAAATCAGATGTCTTCATGTGCACTTTGGAGTTGTTAGCATTTTCAAAGCATATTACATATGGCAAAAGAATCCTGTCTAATGGTATCTTGGCAGGGCTAAGTAAGATTCAGATTATATTTTCTTCTCTTCCTGATGATAAAATTTACAGAAGTAGTGAAAAATCAAGTTGGGATAAAATTATAACAATAGAATCTTTTATTTCAGACAAAATTTGTAGCTGACTCAGGTAATTGCTTATTGGGAAATATCACTGTCTGAAACTGGCATAATCAAATAAGGTGTGATTAGACAATATTTTTTTCCTTAAATTGAGTTGACAGGTGTATATTAGACATCTGTACTATTCATCATTATTAGGTGGGAAATTTTATTGCAACATGTGCTCCAAATGTTCATTTGATTGCAACAAATGTTTCAACCAGTCTGTGAAACTGGATGTTTATTTTTTTTGCAACAGTTATTTTTCCTTCCCATCCAACTTACATTGTGCCATTGGTTATCATTGTACTTATCTTGGGTTCTAATTCTTAATTTCTGGTTTCCACTGTTAAACATAAAAATTAGACGTCCATGGGCAATAAAGAGAGTCATGAAGTGTTCTTCCTTTTGATCAGAGACATAGAAAATCATGCCATGGGATGAATGAGTCTTCAGGCTAATGGAGAACTGAGCTCTGCCAAAAATAATAAAAAATAACATGTGAAAGGAAATCACTGAACAACAGCCCTCTAAAAAGTGAAGAAGAAAAAATAAATATAGCATAGTGAAAAAATGCTTGAATTATGTGAAAAATTACTTTTGATAGCTTAGTTTATGTTCCTTTAGACTGGAAAATGTGAACAGCATTAGAAAAATTACAAGCATATTATGTTAGTATTCAATTTTGGAAGAAAGCTGGGATATAGATTCAATATAAAAATAAATAGTATTATTAGTTCACTCTACCTTTCACTGAAATCCTTTGGTAAGTAATCATATTCTTGTCGGCTATTTGCTGTTCCTCCAAATAGATATGTATGTTCAATTGCTTTGGGGCTATTGGATAAGTGACAGTGTGAGGCCTGCTGAGCTCTCACTTCTTGATCCATTTTTTTAATACTTGATGGAAACTGTGAAGAACCTTCATTGTCTTTTCCGACCTTCATTCAAAGAAAAACACAAATGAACTTTCTGTATGTGCTGTCTCAATACTGTTTGAGCAGGTCTAATCTTTACCATCAAAACATTCCTCCATAACTAAAGTTCTTTCAGTCTGTAAAATTCAGGAATGTCCTCCTGAACCACTTAATAAACATCATTGAGAGAACTTGCACTGAGGCCTTTATAATTAATATTTAGCTTAATTTAGGGCGAAACAGACTGCCTTGAAGGAGCAGCTTGCTGTCGCCCCTTTGAGTACTGGATTGGGTCCACAGCAACCGCATGCCACACCCCTGATCTGGCTGTTTCCTAGCTCAAAAAGAAGCAGCAGAAAGCTACTCATTTTTGAGCCAGGAAAAGGGTGCCTTTGCTGCTGTGGCGGCGTATTTTTAAAGCTCTGGCAGCGTGTGGCGTGGAAATGCTGTGCTGCCAGAGTGCCACAATGCTGCCCGCCATGCGGTTAGGTGGGTGGCGTGATGCCTGCTTAGGAGTGGCATTGGGGCATGCATTGTCCAAACACCACGCCCCCATGCCGCCCCCAAGCTGGTGCTTACTGCTGATAAGTTTTGTCCATTAATTGATGTTTATCTTTATAAGATGTAATGATATTTATATTTATATACTAGATTTATAATTAATCTTTTAAATAATTTTATTTTTGTGCATTGTCTTGGAATCTCTGATGGACTGAGAAGCAATAAATAATAGCTTTAAAATAAATAAATTTAGCCCTCTCCCATCATTTATGGAATACCCTTCTCTGAGAGGTCTGTCCAGTGCCTATTTTTTCCCCTTTTTGGCCTCTTAACCATGCCTATTTTATTGCTACGCTGCATTTTCATTTCAGTCACATTTTTGCATCTTGATGCAAAACAACCTGCTTTGTTTATTCCTATTTTAGCTGGTTTGTTATGCTGATTTTGTTTGATTCAGACAGTTTTGTATTTGATTTGTTTTTATTTTACATTGCCCTGAGTGCTATTAATTGTAGGGCAACTGAAAAAAAAGTTTGAAATAAATAAATGAAAATAAATAAATAAATGCATGTTCATAGTTAAAAGACCATTCTAATCTATGTTACCGATGATGCCAAGTATCTGGAGATAGTTAGTCCAGCTTACTTAATGTGGAGCAGAATTCTGTGATTGTTAAATGACAGCATTTTTTAAAAACAAATTTAGTCTTGATAAAGGGGACAACTTTCAATTTGCCTGAATAAGAAAAAGTGTTTAATAGGAGATTTTTTGTTTGTTTGAATGAAGAAGGTGCTGAAAATATTTGCTATTGTTTTTCAGTTAATAAAATCTTTGAATCCACACAACATATGCCTGTTACAATTTTAAATCATTTGTTTCCTGTTCTTTATTTGAAAACAATCTTGTAGGAAGACATTCCCAAAGAATAACAACACAAAGAACATGGTCCAAGGAATTATGGTATCTGTGAATGTTAGGTGCTGTTTGAATGGCTAGCCATGTGGTGATGCTAACCCTTTTATTATCGCTTTCTTTAGATCTGGAAGAATTTTTTCTTTTCTTATGGAACAAGGCAGCTGGGGGAGATTCAACAGGACATCCATAAAGGGATGCCTGGACCTTCTCAGGGTACCGCTGGAAGTCTTCCACCTCAACATCTCGATCCACTCTGTTTAAAAGGGAAAAAAGAGGACAATCTTGTTATTCTTAGCCACCAAATTTGATTCTGCATTTAGAAATGTTCTTTCTTCACCCAACCTGCTACTCTAAGAAATTTAAGATTGTCTTATTTATGAGCTCAGCATGTGCATGGAACAGATCTATGGGAAAATAACTCTGCTTTTCTACTGTCATCAGAGGGAACAGCTGCTGGATTATGGCCTGCATATTTTATTAATTATTATCATGAAAAAACATATATATTTTTTAACGTGCGGACTTTCTTTTCAGAAATGTAAAACAGAAGAGATCTTAGTTATGTCAATATTATGTTGCAGTCCTTGCTCCGAGAACTATATGAGTTTTGTAATTCGTTGGTATATATGTAAATGTAAAAAAACCCAATAAAAATAATTAAAAAAAAGAAAAAAGAAAAAACATATATTTCAATTAAATGTCAAGCAGTTGGGTTTGTTTTCCCTCTGGTAGAAAGAGCTGAAGATAAAATGTGAGAGAAATAATCTACATTGCATTTCATTCTCCAAGGAGAAACAGAGACAGTTCAGATTGCACTGGCTGTACCTCAGAGATTTTGGTCATATTGAAAATGTTGGGCAGGGTCCTTCTATCTTTCAGGCCAGTATTCTAGTGATTTGTCTCAGTAATATGCTATGTCCTCCTCTGGTTTCTACAGTTTTAATTTCATTCATATCAACAACAGCAGCAGCAGCAGCAGCAATAATAATAATAATAATAATAATAATAATAATAATAGATTTCAATTAGTGAATGAAATGAAACCATTTCTTTTCATTCTATTCCTCTTCCCCTTGTTCTCCTCTCTACCAAAAGTTGGTCAAATTTCCACGTGCTCTTTTTGCACTAGGCTATTTCCGAATATTTCTTGATGTGCAGCTCTTCCTCCACCTATTTTGGGTCTATGTGGGTGCCCAGATCCCAGTTGCATTGAAATATTCAATTTTGTCCATTTCTACCCCTCGTGGGAGCCATTCTGTTTCTCCGTGTTCTGTCCTGACAGTAGCCTCTTGTCCTGAGTACGGATTCCTCATCAGGACTATCAGATGTGTTGGCACTCTTTAAGGGTATTCCATAGCATTTCATTATCTATGCAGTCAAAGGCTTTGCTATAGTTTATAAAGCACATGAATTTTCTTTTGGAATTCCCTGGTGCGCTCCATTAGCATCCATTTAAATTAGCCATTTAAAGCATAACTTCACTGAAATGTGAACTGATCTTTGCAAACCGCAAAATAATGATATTCAATTTGGCTTCTAATAATATTTTTACCTGACATATTATCTAAAATTAAGCTGAAGCTTCTTTTATGTCAAATGTGCTACCTTTCTCTGTACCTGTGTTCTTTATTTCACCAGGCTAGAAGCAGAGCTGGGCAATTGCTAGAACTTGCATTTTCAAAAACTGGCCAGCTAATTGTTAATTTCAATTAGAATCGACCCATTAAATCTATGGATCTCAGATTAAAGTTACAGAAGCCCCATCCCGAATCCGACCTGGCAATCCTATCTAACAATGGATTTTGGAATTTTTAAAATGCATCAACATGGCTTTCTTTGTTTTTTTAGCAAATTAATTATTGTCAAATTAAACTTTCCCCATCCAAAAGTATACTAAGGAGATGTCCTTTGGCAGCTCCATTCTAACACCATTCTCCTGAAATTTTATATTTAATGAAAGAAGCAAAAACTCTTCTGTTTCTTGGCTAATGAGGAACACACAAATTAAAATGAACTTACCTTGTGAAATAGGCATTGCTTATACACCCAGTAAAATTGGCAAATTCACTATTGAGGGGAGATCCTCCAAAGTAGAATTTTTTGTTGCTTGCAAGCTTTTCTGCAATACCATTTTTTCCTGAATTATCTTTCCTCTGACTTGTTTCATCTACCAAAAGCTCAAGCCTGCAGACAGAAACAGTCCTTCTTACCATAGATTCTTTAAATAAGTCATCTTTTTAGCCAGCAATTATTCAAGGCACATGCATTCATGCTAGAAATATAGCTTTTTTCATGTCATTGAAAAACTCACTAGGTGGCACCATTGATACAAGAGTACATTTTGAAACACAGTATTGCAAGCATCTTTACAGCTCCTATATACTTCTGGAAGTACTAAAGTCACTCACAACTTATTCACTGCTGAATAAAGTGATAGTAGTATCCTAGACAATGAAAATTCAGAAAACATCCAAGGGTAGCCATGTTGGCCATACAGCAAAGTACAATAACACACGACAGCAAAACCTTTATTGGCCAACCAAAATGCACAAAATACATGATTCAAGCTTTTGAAACTCTACTGGCTTCTTCATCAGACAAAGGTATTAAAAATCAAACAGGAGAAAGAAAAAAAAAAGATGATGATGTTGGCATCACAGGCCTTTGTTTTGTCAATAGTTGTAGTTCTCAGTTAAGATGGTACGGAGGGATATCCATGTAGGCAGAGGACATTCCTCCTCCTTGGCCATGAGGGCTCTGGGAGACAAAGGGTCATAAACTCCAGGAAATAAAATTTAAAGTCCATTAACAACGCACACACAAAAATGCATCATTTTTTCCAAGAAGACTGGGAAAAGGCCATGAAAATACTGTGTGAAATCCTAGTCCTAGTCTTTGCCTTGCTCACTCTTCTTGTGTCCATGTTTTTAATTTTGTGTGTGGCTACCAGGCTGTACCTACTGGAAGGAGTCACACCTAATATGCTACTATGACCACATAGCATTTTCTAATTTCTGTCATTGTCCTTAATCATTTACACTGGGACTGTATTCATATGACTGGGCTGCTAATATGCAAAATAAAATAACATCATAACTGTATCTAAGATCATGTGTTCTCACCAGTTTGGGGAAAGATGTGAAAAAAACCACACCCTTCCATGCTGACTTTGGAAACAGTCTGGTGTTTGGTATCCCAAGTGAATAATGAACTACCAGTGCACTAGAGTTCAAATATTGTAAAGGTTTACCTTTCTGGTGAGACATACGTAATGACAAAGTGGGCTTTCCCATCATTATAGGATCTGTCTGCTGCTTGAAGTTTGACACCTTGTGCATTTAAAACAACGGCTCCCTTATCCATGGAAATGGAGAACACATCTGACTGAAACATAGAGAAAAATATATTACAGCCAGCCCCCTGACATTCTCTGATTTCCCTTTTAGAAGGTTTGATGATTCATGGATTTGATCGTCAGTGTTTTCAGATGTTGTATCTCTTCCAGCAGGTCATTCCAATGTCTGGGGGAAGCAGATGAAAAAGTCCCCTGGGAAACTGTTGCCAGTCTAGTCTGGCTGGTTGGAGCAAACATTTCCCAGAGGACCTGAGTGTACAGGGCGGATTATACAGAAGAAGACAATCCCGTAGGTAACCTGGACCCAAACCATGTAGGGCTTTAAAGGTAATAACCAACATTTTGTACCTTGCCCACAAACTAATTGGCAACCAGTACAAACCTGCAACAATCTAAACTTCCAATAAGTTTCATTATGGTATTTTCCTTCAAAATCTTGCATATCTGTCAGCTTAATCAAGACCAAGGCATCAAGTAATCACCAGCACAAAACCTGAGGCAATGCACTTTTCCCATCCCTGGTTTTTGTGAAGAAAATAAAAACCAAAGCTTCACATGCTTGTCTATAGGAACTATCGTAGCATGTTTCCAAGACATTGATAATTTACCTGACTGCCAAATGTAATTAAATAAATAATCATATATATATTTATCCCACATTGTTTTAAAATAAGTGACTTTTCTAAAATGAGCAAACCATACTTACTCCTTCAGCACAATAGAACAGCAATCCATTTGGTTGTAAAGTTCGGAAATTAAAGCCTCCTTCAAATGCGTGAAAGGAGATTTTCTGACTTGATGCAATGTAGCTTTCTCCATTGAAATATGCTTTCCGGGACATCTGTTCAATTTTTTTAAAAAATATATACAGATAGTAATGAGAAAAATAAGAAAGTATATGCAGGAAAAAGAATGCACAGGGCTCAGGCCTATACTCCAGAAAATATAACAATTTCTGTTTAGTGTTGTGATTGCCAAAAGGTACTGCGGGGTAAGTGTGTTATGTGATTTCTTTAGCCTCAACTTAATCTCCATAACTCAATTGACATTTAGGGCATTTCTGCTCAGTTCTGCAGTTCTGCTCAGTTCTGCAGTGACACAGTGAATATGGCTAGAAGATGAGAAGCACAAATAAAGTTCAATCCTTATTTTTGTACACAAATTAGTTGAGGTATAAAACTCTTTCAGAAGCTGGTGCTTGAAAGTTTTATTGTGCTAAGGCTCACATACTACAAGAAATCCTGTAAAATGTTTTTTCTCTATGTTATAAATCTTCTGGATGTTTTTTTCTTCATGCCCACTCAGCCTTCTGCTGATACTATGTGGTTGGTTGCTGTGGGGTGCTCCTAACTGAAATGTAAGATTCATTGAACAGGTATAACAAAGATGATATCCCTTTTTATCTTTTAGTTTAGTTTGACAGTAATGAGAATTTTACTGCAGATTTTTAGAAACATAATTTCACTAGTGAGTTTTATGGGACTGAAATTATATTGAAGAAAAAAATGCTTTCGTACTTATGTTCATATTTTGTTTTGTGGCTTTTCTGCATCTCCTTTTGACAGGTCTGAGGCCACATAGCATTTTGGCCCTGGACAATGAGGAAATTGAAATAGTTAAAGAGGTCCATATCTTGGATCAAACATTTATCAGAATGGAGACTGTAGTCAAGAAATCAGAAGAAGAATAGGAATGAGATGAACAGCTATGAAAGAACTAAATAAGTTCCTAAAAAGTAAAACTGAGCTTCAAACTTAGAATCATCTAAGCCATTATATTCCTCATCACCCTGTATGGATGGACATGAGAGCTGGACAGGGAAAAAAGCAGATAAGATCAACTTATTTGAGATGTGATGCTGGGGAAGAGTGCTTAGGATACCATGGATGGCCAAAAAGACAAACAAATGGCTCCTTAAATAGATCAAGCCTGAACTCTCCCTGAAAGCCAAGATGGTCAAATTGAGGCTGTTGTACTTTGGACACATCATGAGAAGGCATGACTCATTAGAAAAGACAATAATGCTAAGGACGGGGGAGGGCAACAGAAAGAGAGGAATACTGGATACCAGATGGATAGACTCAATCAGAGATCACAGGCCTGAATATTTAGGACCTAAGCAAAGCAGTGGAGGACAAGGGTGTTGGAGAAGTCCCCATGAACTGGGGTTGAATCAAAGGCAATTAACAACAACATTCCTTTGGTTATTTTAAAACTTGGGAGTTGAAATGCCTATTGTTTGAAACCATATATTTTGCACTAAAATGTCTGAATGTTAAATTTAGGTATACAAAGCTGAAAATTAAACAAGAAAATATTAAAATAAGAACTATGAAAAGAGAGGCAGGTAGGCAGGGAAAGAGATGGCGAATTGGAAAGATTTGCTAATCTGTCAGACCTCCAGCCTACAACACTGCTTTTAGACTTATTTTTTATATTCAGCAGTATATCAGATACTAGTTCCCATTTCTTTACTCTAAAAAAGTAATTCCCAAAGTGGGTGGTACAGCCCATCAGGAGGTGGTGGAAAGATCCAGGGAGGCAGTGAGGAGAAAGGGGGCAGCAGGGGGGGCTTCAGTCACAGTATTGATACACAAGAAAGACAAGGGAAACCAGCAGCCTTTAGGACCATGGTGAGGATGAGAGTTGCAGGAAACTTCTTTTCAGCTTCCCATAAAACCACAAAACAGTCCCACTGATCCTTTCATGCACTGGTGTCTCCCGCTCTCCACCTGCCCGCACAAGCTCACTCCCTTAGCTGCATGCCACTAGTGATGGCAGTGGTAGTTGGGAGACACTTGCAAGGTGTAGAGCAGGGGAAGGCAACCTTTTTAAGACCTGGGCTGGTCTCCCGTAGCCCAGGTCTCGGCTGGGCCGAGGGGGGGGGAATGGCGGCACTCTCTCGCGCGCACCCTCTGCCACCACGCGCAACCCCCCCGCGCACGTGGCCACCGCAGCACACGCAGCCACAGCTGCTGCGGTGCGTGTCGCGGCTGCCATTTTGGAAATTAAAATGGTGGCCGTGATGCGTTTGCGTTTGTGCATGCGCAAGAGTACTGTGCATGTGCAAACGCGTCACGACCTCAATTTTGATTTCCAAAATGGCGGTCGCAGCGAGCGCGGCTGCAGAGCGGCAAAAATGTGCCGCGGTGGCGGCGGCAGCAACCTTTGGCCTGGGCCGGTAAGTCCAGGGACAGGGGCCTTAACCGGCCTCCGGGCCGTAGGTTGCCGGTCCCTGGTGTAGAGCATCACTTCTGTGGCTCAGAATGGTACCATTTTTGGACAGCCTGACATTGATTGGATCAAGGAGTGTTAAAGCATGAGGCAGTGGAGGAGAAGTGGTGGCAAATTTGGGATGCTGCTTAAGCTTTGTGAGCTTTTCTGGGACTTGGCTGGCAAGTTAGAGCTACTTGCTCTTCTTGCTTACTTTCATTGCACAGGCTGAGAGAAGAGGTAACAGAAAAAACAATGTGTATCTGGGGGCATGTAACACCAGAAGTTGTTTAGGGAAGATATGTCTCTGGTGAAGGAGAGGGAGGAGTATCTGGGGTCAATTCTTGGAAAGAATCCTTCACCTTGGAGTGGCTCCTGTAGTTAAAATCTCTCCCTTTCCCCATCTACACCAGTCTTCAGTCCAGGGCATATGTTTCTGTAAACCTCCAACAAACACAACAGCTGCACCCCTCTCCATCTAAACAAAGTAGGATTGAGAGTCCTTCCTCACCAGGGAAAAGCTTCTCCCTTTGCACCTGGTCACCTTGGGATTAACAACAGAGCAGCTGGCTGAACAGCGACTGAGAGGCCTCTTGCCAGCACAGGCCTTAGCTGGAGGGGTGGCATGGGAGAGAGGCTTCTTGGTTGCTGTTTAGCCAGCTGCTTGGTTGCTGTTCCCACGTGACCAGCTGCAAAGTGACCGAGACTAGTTATTTTGAATTTGCAGTAGAAAAGTAGACCTCATGCCAAGATATATGTGGAGGGTCATTGTCTAAAACAAAAGGGGGTGGTAGCCAGAAAAAGTTTGGGGACCACTGCTCTAAATGAACAGCATTTCTCGATGGAAGGAATCATTCTGAGAAAGCCATACTTTTCTGTTCCCCAAACTGCTAGAAAAACAACAACAAAATTTTCAAACCTCTAGTTTTATTTTGTACTGAGACACAGCACAAAAATGGAGAAATAACTTAGCACATATAGAGAGACTATCAGAAAATATACTACTAGAAGATTAAAAAGCAATAACCAGAAGATGCATTTGTAATTTCAGAACAATACTGTACTTACAAGTGATTCCTCTGGACAGCCATAGCCAATTCCCAAAGTTCCTGGCTCTTCCAACAAGTTGAAATCTTTCTTTTGGAACTGGAAACCTTTCATGCAGCCCCTAAAACCTGTACTGACAGCCAGGTGTGAACTGACACCACTGTAAAGACATGACATTTCTTTAGTAGGAAAGAAGTAGGTGATAACCTGATATTAGATGCATTCATAAGCATAACAATAAGCATAAATTTCTACACAGAATAGCAGCAAACATGGATATAGGCAGGAAAACACACATACTATGAAATATCCATCTTATTGGGTTTGGTATGATGCCGCAGTAGCATTATATGTCACAAAAAGGCAACACATTAGCCTCGTTCCCACTAGGATTTAACCTGAATTGCTGATTGGGTTATGTCCATCGTTCCCACTTGAAACTGGTTCCGATCCTAGTATGTTTGGTTTAAATCGTGATGAAGTGAGGTAAACACAAAAGAACTGCTCTTTCCTTACACTAGTTTTTGGGTGGTTCTTTTGAAAAGACCAGAATCTGAATCGTATTCAATAAGTAGGAACAATGGGTCAGATTCTCATCTGGGGGCTGCGCCGGCTCTTGCTGGCTTTTCTCACCAGCCCTGGTGCTCTGGGGGTTATGCCAGCTCTTGCCAGCTTCACTCAGTCAGCCCTGGTGCTCTGGTGTGGGGTGCAGCTGCGTAACACCATCTTGGGTGGCTCCTCTCCCGCAGCACTGCCTGGGTTGCTTCTACCCAGGCTCCGACAGGCTCAAAGTCACCTCTGGAGGGGACGCTGAGGAGGAGGAGGCAGAGGGGGGCCTGGGAGCACTCTGGTCGGGCTCCCCAGTTGAGGCAGGTGAGAGTGGGTTGGGGCAAGGAGGAGGAGAGGGAAATGGGGTGCCTCCACTGCCATGGGCAGAGAGGGTCCCCCGGAGGGTTCTGGCGAGCAGCAGCAAGGTGAGGGGCACACTGGAGGGCAGCCCATCTAGAGGAGGCTGAGGAAGAGCTGCCGGGGCCCAAGCCTTCCCACCATGCCACCATCCCTCCCCTATTTGTTGTTGTCGTGTGCCTTCAAGTCATTTCCAACTTAGCAAGGTTTATTCAGAAGGAGTTTGCCTTTTCTTTCCTGTCTTCCTCTTCCTCTCTCCATGGCAGCCATTCTTCCTCTCCCCCCTCGTGAACAACAAAGGTGAGTAAAAGGGGAATTAAAGGCCCCGGAGAGATTCGATCACAAAATATCCCAGTTTCCACACCCGGTTATTTTGTAGTGGGAATGAGCCCATTGTTAGTTATTTAATTTATTATGGTTGTATTTTTACTCCCAGAGAGACATTTTTGAGATTTTCTATTCTCGGTATGCTACCTATTTATTGAATGTTGCCAGCATGACATGTTTATTCTCCTTTTTGGCCTTGTTAGGGTACTCCAAACCAGCTGCCTGAGGTGAACCTACCTCAGGGATGGACATATGGCACTCCAGATGTTGGATAGCAACTTCTAGTAGCCCTAACCAGTATAGCTTACTCTTGCTCTACCTAATGATAGGGCCAGCCCTGTTTCCAATAGTAAATACTACCATCTCCCTCCTCAACCACTCTGAAATTCAAACAGCTGAAAGAAGGTCATGGGATACCTGGACAGGATCAGAAGGCCCTGGTTATGTCCATGCCTTCACCTGGCTTTGCAGCAATGAGCTTCTGTTTGCTTCCTAAGTAGCACTAAAACCAAAATTACTCCAAGATACTGGAAGTGCACATATATACATACATGTTGCATACAAGAATTGTGCCGACTCATACGTTGTCACACATTTTATACAAATGTTGGTTGCTGCCCCTATTTTGTGCAATCCAGTGTATTGAAAGCAAGGTTTCTCAACAGGGATATGCAGAGCCCTAAGATTCTGTGAGAGGTTGACAGGGATTCATCAAAAGACTGAAAAAAACAACACAAAACCTTTTGGAGTTGTAGACAGAATAATTCGTATGGAGGGGTTCCCTGAAACCTAAAAATTATTCCAGGGATTCCTATAGGGTAAAAAGTTGAGAAAGGCTAATTTAACGTAGAAATTTGACTGGTTTTAATTAACCCTATAGAGCATGGGTGAAGTAAATTGATCTTAGTGTACATGTGAAGAAATTACTTAACAATGAATAGTGATTGCATTGTCATTATAAACCAACCTAGATTTTAAAATCTCAATAGGAGCCCCTCCTATATAGACATCAGTAAATGGCATGCTCTTCTTTTCATTTTCCATAGTTTTTATGTGTTTCCTATCCACTACCAAGATCATTTTCTTGGAATTATGGTATATAACAGATACCTGAAATGGAAAAAAAAGTCAAGTTAGAAGCCACAGTATATACAAAACTTTATACAAGAGCATAATGGTATTTTAAATCAGTAATTTTTTTCCTTCCCATGAAAGAAAGAAAGAAACAGACAGACAGACAAGAACCGGAGACTTGGGCTGTTCCTCCCTTGAGCATCCATCCCAAGGAATCACTGGAAGATGTCATGATGCGGGTTGAGGGAGGCTTATTGTCAGAGAGCAGAACATTACACTAGCAGGTTACATGGAAGAGGCTTCCTTCTATAACTCGAACTAAAGATCTGCTTACCTGGGGTACATTAAACAAACTAAAGAACAGGACGAAATTGGATCTAACTTCATATAGTCCACCCTCAACTTTTATACAAGAAATCCTTCTCTCTACCTTTCCAGTCAGCCTTCTCATTTCCTACCTCCCTTTGCCCACCTGGCCACATCGTAACTTCCAGCCAGTGCGGGTGCTCCAATACCTGGGTACCACGGCCAACAGCCTCCCCATCTGTCCTGTTTAACTCATCCTTTGCTTCTTCAGTGTCTGGCTGTTCCCTTTGGGCTGTTCATCCTCAGTCTCTCCCCCTCTCTGCTTCTCCCTCAGTCCAAGCTATAGGCTCTTGCAATCCTCCTCTTGGGCCAGGCATTCATGCCTCTTCTAGGTGTCAGCATCTTTCCTTCCTCCCACTCTCTCTGTCCATGTTTGCCTCCTTGCTCTGCCCTTTGCCTGTCTTCCCTCCTGGCTCACCTGATTCACCTCTCCCTGGCCCTTCTCCAAACTCTGCCCTTTCCTCATTCCCTCTACCTTCTTCTGTCTCTTATGTGCCCTTCCCCTTAACAATTTAATACATTGCTGTCCCTCCTGGCCCTGCCTTCCTCCCTTTTCTTTGTCACCACCTCTCTTTGCTCCTTGCCCCCTTCAACACTCATCTTTCATTGTGGCCACACTTCCTGGTGGCCTCCCATGTCTCTGTTGTCCAGGTAAGGCACAGGTGTGTGGACTGGCAATGGTAAGCACCCTGTCACAATTGCCTTCAACAAAACAAACTTGTCTAAGAGAACAATAGATTTGCCTTAACATTTCAGGGGCAATTAACAGCCTAGCAGCCTTACTATCTATGCTAGAATATTTATCTTAAACCATCCTTCTGAAGATTTATGAGGAGCCTTAGTAATATCACTGCCATTTTCTATATCCTATTTCATTCTGATTTCATTCCCACAAGTACATAACTGGGCATATACAGTCCACCTGCCCCAACCATGGGCTTGCCTTCAATGGATTTGAGCATCCGCAGATGCCCCCCCCCATCACCCCAATGGCAGCACATGCACATGGCTGTACCGCCATTAAAACCAACAGGACTTGAGGTCCTGTGTTTAGAGTGGTCACCTGTGCCCTTACATAAATGGATTTTGTGTCTATGCACAAACTCCATTTGGAATGTTCTAGAGCTAAGTTGCTCAGTGAGAATACTCCTCCCCTTCCCACCTATTGTGTATGTCCTAGCCTGCCAAGCTACTGTCCCCTCAGTTTTGAAGACTGCTGAGAAATTACAGGGTCATGAAAGAAGAGAGATAGGTCAGGTTTGTGTGAGGTTTGTGTCCACACAAAGAACCACAGTTAGAAGTAAACAACCTGTTCTTTGTGGTCTCTGTGTCTCACACAAACATGTGACTATGTAGCTTACCAAAAGTTGGTGGGTCAGGTCACTGGAGAACAGAAGTGTCCAGAAGTATATGCAGCTGAGGATAATACTTAGGCAAGACAATATTTTAATTAAGATGCAATTGAAACACAACCTTTAGCAAGAAAGAGATATCAAGGCATAGCACCACCTTGTTGCAATGAAATACAAGGAAAGGCTCATCAGGCCACAGAGCTCTAAGTTTATATGTTGTCCTCACCAAAATGATTGGCTACCAAAAATGCCACTTTCAGGGAAATTGTTTGTCTGCAGATGCCATAGTTTCAAAGGATTTCTTAGTCAACTGTGAGAGAATTAAAGGCAACTACTAAGATGGAGTTGGAAGTATCAACAGAGAAAAAGGTGAGCCAGATCCTTGAGGAATTTTTTGAGAACAGGATTGGAGAATATTGTTGGTGATGTAGTTGACACACCATGGCTGATACCCCACAATCGTAGCCAGGTAAACCTTCAAAGAGGAGACAACAAGCTCTTCTTGAAGATGTAGAAGAAAATGCAGGACTGTCAACACTTGAGCAGGGGAAGTAGGTTTTGGTATAGATATTGTGCAGGAGGAGAACTGTTTCCATTTATACTCATAGAAACGTTTAGTAGTGTCCTTCCTGACAGCAGAGGAAATTGAGAAGTCTATACAAAGTTATTGTAGAATCATCCAAGTTGTTAAATGAAGTATCTTGAGAGCTGGTTGGAGAACTTGACTTCAAGAGTGGGACAAGAGGTCTGACTTCTTTGGGAAAGTCATGTACTGGTCCCAGGAAAGTCATAACAGGAGCAAACCAAAGTTGCCTTGACCAATATGGCACAATAAGAATTGCATTGGTGCCGTCCTTGGCCAATTTCACTACCATCTTTGCTAGCTGCAGGAAAGGGGGAAATGTGCATTAGTGGATCCTACCACTTTTGAAGGAAAGCATCCCTTGGGGATTCATGACTTCTGCCTTCCTGCAAATAGAATTCACAACATTTTGTATTTTCTGGTGAGGCAAATAGATCCAGGAGAAGCATGCCTCATTTGGATGTTACAGGATGAAAAGCATTTTCGAGAGAGTCCATTTGTGTTGAAGGACCAAGCCTGACTGAGTGAATCCACCAACAAGTTTTCCATTCCAGCGAGATGAACTACGACAGAGTGGATTTGGTGCCTGACACACCATTGCTGAGGGGTAATATCAGGTCAAATAACATTGTCAAGTGAGTACCTCCTTGTTTGTAACAGAAGATCGTGGTATTGTCTGTTGTAACCTGAACAATCTTGCCCTCTGTGTGTGTGTGTATTTTATTACATCTAATTCAAATGTTACCATACAATTACCAGTTTCTACATTTCACATGATATATTCCATAATTTAATCATTTATTAACTAAATTGGAACTAAATTCCAAAATCCTCATATATATATATATATATATATATATATATATATATATATATATTAATTTAATGCTATCCCTCTCCCCCTTCCTCCAGGGAATGGTCTAATTGTTTATTATAAATTTCCTTTAGCTTTTATGTGGAGTATTGCTTTAATAACCCTATTCACATGCTCATATTGCCTCTTATATTCTCAATCAATATTCTTCAATTTCTGAACCAAACTTGTTCCTTCAGTTGTCCTATATAAATCCCTCTTTTTTTCTACCAAACAGTCAGACATCATATATTTTGATATATAATTCAATTTACTAAGGTCTCATATGTTATCACTGCTTGTGCCACTTTAAATAATTGTTTTATTAAAAATTCCTTGTACTTATTTAATCCTATATTTTTAAGGTTTAGAATTAAACATCTTTCTTTAGTCAATTCTAATCCCCACTATTCCCACCACATATGTATATAAGTTCACAGCCATGGCAACATTCTGGGGATAAACTTGTTTATATATGACAATTGAAGTGGTGTTCTATACTACTTTCTTATAGTTTTTAATTGCTGTTCTCTTACCTTAATATTTTATTTTTTATCTCTTGTATCCAGTGCTGAATTTTTATTTTATTTCTCTTTATATCCATTTCCCATAGCTCTAATAAGCCTTCTAGAAGACTGAACTGATTGGCCAATAACATTCTATAAATTTAACCGGTATCTTTTTACTTCCTTGTTTCCTCCAGTGGGTATTGAGTTCCTCTTTTAACTGATTGCCTGTAGACTTTTGTTTATTCCATATAATTGGAGCCAATACTTTTTTCCTGTCAGCTCCATTAGTTTATTTATTTCTTCCTGATTTCCTGAATTATCCAAAAAATAATCTATTATTATATACCTTCTCTCTTTTCCCCCATTTTTTATCATCTCCTTCTTTCTTTAAGTATTTTACTGGGTGCCACTTGTACTTCCCCACCTTCAGTCTCCCCCTACATTTTTCTCATGTATGTTCCATTGACCACAGTGGACTATTAGTTGCTTTTAAATTTCCCCCTTTTAATTTATTTCCTAATAATGATCTATATTCCATATTATTTAAATGTTTCTCTACTGTGACCCACATTTTTTGTTCCTCATATTCAAGACTGAATAATCTAGCCAGATTCTATGTAAAGGTCTGGTGGAGTAGTCAGAACATTCGTCAGAGTGGGAGAACAAGGAAGGAGATGACACAGCTCTACAGAAACAGGAGCTGTCAATGCTGAAGGCACAGAGGTAACCAGCGAGACTGTTGTTATGGTTTGCTACCTGGAAAACTTGGATTTTTTTCTTCTTCTCTTTCACTACTGGCAAATCTGTGTCCTCTTGGATTTTGGAGGGGGCCCCTCTGGGAAGACTGGTCTGTTCCGAATACTTTTAGAATGAGCCTCCTTACTAGTCTTTTTACTCTGTACTGAAGCCAGCACAAGTGTTTGTATAGAGATATCTGATTGTGTAGCGGTCAATGTTTATGGAGGTTCCATCACTGGTACCAAAATCCTGAATACTGAGGAAGTTGTTGATATCAGAGCCGATTTGGACTTTTTTTTTGGTTTGGAGACTGGGATGGAAGTGCAAATAAGTAATTGGTTGAACACCGCTTGGTCAGCCACCTGTAAGGACTTTTCCCAGCAGTGGATCTTTAGATGTTGGGCCTGTTTTTTTGAGGGCTTGAGAAGTGAACCCTCAGCAGATAGCACAGTACTCAAAATAAGACAGGCACTCATGTTTTGGAAAGTGAAACCTTCTGACTGCAGGTAGAGCACAGCTTGAAGAAAGAGGCTGAGGACATAGAAACAGCCATAGCAAGAGAAGAACGGGGAGGGGGAAGGGAGAAGAGATGAAGATTCAGAGGTAAGATAAACAAGTCTTTTTTAAATATAGAAGTAGATGAAAGTCAGATTACTAAGAGAAAGGATAGAAACACAAAACAAAAATAATGAGAGAAACTACACAGCAGAACACTTATAGTGAATCTGTTCTACAGGTGGACAAAAAGAAATGGAAGAGATGGTAGCCTGGTGGGGTAGTTCATGTGTGGGAGGAGGCAGGGTATTCCTGCCAAGCTACTTAGCTCTAAATATTCTGAATGGAGTTTCTGCACAGGTGCAAACTCATTTGTGTTAATCACAGAGACCATGAAGAAGATGCTAAAGTTCTTGGTGCTGGGGAAGAAGCCTCAAGAGCTTTGTTTCTTACACCATCAAAGCAATCGAAGATCTAGGCCAGGTAAGGGAGGGAGAATGGGCTGGCAAGTGGAGGGTCAATGGGCCTTTATATTCCTGATGATGTATGCAGGAGTGAAATTGAGATTTTGCATTTCAAATTAGGCCTGAAAAATGATGGTACATTCCTTATAGAGCCTCTCTGTGTCCTTGCGCATGCACTCATGAAGAAACTAGGCATGCACAATTCTGGAATTCATTTTAGAAATTCTCAAATTAAACTAGAAGGCAAGTAGCACAGAAGACAGAGCAAGACAAAACAAATCCACAAAACAAAGATGAAATAGATGAATGACCAATCTGTGGGGAACATGCTAATCCTTAATTATTATTCCCATATTCTTAGTTTAAAAACAAGAATATTTTAATTTGTATTATTCTAATATTTCTTTTTAGGAACGAGTATTGCAAACTACTACTAGCAGTTATACAGTTTTTCTTCAGTATATAGTTTTACTGTGATTATCCCTGTTTCTACTTGTCACCACTATGAGGAGATAATGCAAGATTGGATAAGAGGGGTATTTTGGTTTAATTAATATAACATGTCATTTTAATTTGCTAAATTATTTTAATCTCTATGCTGAATCATTTATCATTTCAATTTGTATCCTACCTTTTTCCACAGAGACAGCTATCAGCTGTGGTTAAAAAAAGAAAGAATATAACTTTAAAAAAAGTCAATATCAATGTACCAATATATACCTCATGGAATTTTGCATCATTAATCAGAGCCTTCTTCATAGAATCTTCAAGAATTACAGGGCCATTGCTGAACCCAAAATCATACTGTAGATACAGGTATCCATTCTGCATTTCTAGGCTGAAGAACATACTCTGCAAAACATAAAAAGTAAGATTTTAATGAAATGATTTTGTTGAGTGTAAAACAAACTGGTGTGTATCAGACCTTGTCATTACAGGTGTTAGAAGAACTCTTAAGACACACTTGTTGTCTTCATACTTTTAAAAAAGATAAGTCTAAGAGACTATGGGCCTTTGCAGACTGCCAGAAATAGTGCAAATTTGAGTCCACTTTAACTGCCCTGGCTCAGTGCTAGGGAATCATGGGAATTGTATTTTTTTTCTGAGACATTGAGCCTTCTCTGTCAGAGAGCTCTGGTGCCACAATAAACTACAGTTCCCATGATTCCCTAGCACTGAGTCAAGGCAGTTAAAGTGGACTCAATTTGCACTATTTCTGGCAGTCTGCAAAGGCCCTATATTGAACTGAAATGGCATTAGCTACTTTTGTTAACGTATTTGTTAGATTTCTGCTTTTTAGATATCTTTAAATTTTCTTCTGAACCCCCCCCCCCCCCCATATTTGTTTGTTTCTTCTGATTCAGCCAGTGAGCCCTGTTATAGTGAGATCTGGGGCAAGATCTTGGGGCAAGACAGGTCCAGTGGAGCCTAGCAAAGCGGGAGTCAGGTTTCTCAGAGAGGCAAGAAAAGGAGTAAAACACCATGGAGAGTTCCAAGTAATGCTAATTTCTATGTAACTTCAATAAGTAACATACTGGGGCATGCAAACTGGCAGCTAGGAGCGGCCTCCGATTGGCACAGGACTATGGTTACCGCACAGGCCCAGTCCCAACCCACCCATTGCCACGGTCCCCAATCTGGCCACCGGCAGGATCGCCTTTTTGCCTTTCTATTTTTATGCCGGCTCTTCCGGGTTGCTACACTCCCTGTGCGGCTTCCAGCTTCTTTTGGGGCATGCATCATCTGCACACCGCCCCTAAAGCATCCGGAAGCTGTTTTTTCCTGCCTGTCTGTTTCAGGCCATTGTGGCTGAGCCTCGAGTGTGATTTTGGCTTTCTTTAGGGTGATGAGCCCCACCTACTTATTGACAGAGTGTAACTTGCTCACCCAGCAGGATTCCATGGCTGAATGGAGATTAAAACCCTTTTCTCCCAGAGTCATAGTACAACTCTCAAACCACTAAACCAGGGGTAGGCAACCTTTCCCCTTTAAGGGCCGGGGGACTTCAGCTCCCAGAAGCCTCAACCATGTTGGCCAATAGTCCCATGTTGACCAATAGCTCCTGGGATTCTGGGAGCTGAAGTCCCTCGGCCCTTAAAGGGGAAAGGTTGCCTACCCCTGCACTAAACCATGCTGGGTCTCTGTAAGAACTGTAAGACCAGGAAGCTGTGGTGGTTGTGGTGACACCATTTAGTGTAGGTTTTTAAAATCATTGTGTAAGACCTGGTAAGACTAGAAATGTTATCTCTCTCTTTCACATGTGGGAGATGAAGCCAGAATCTCTGGGTCATTGAGACAGAATCTGGAGCTGGGATAGACTAGTAATAACTAATAAGAGCCTTCTAGTGGTAGCAGTGATGATTTCAAGCTGCAGAGTTCAATTTTTGTTTCACAGAGTAGATCAGGGAACAAGATTTTACTTTGGTAGATGAAATAGAAGCTTAAGGATTTCATTATTATTATTATTATTATTATTATGATGATGATGTAACTTACTCCATTAATCATCAGGAGGAGAAGTCCATTGTCAGTTGGTGTTCGAACTTCTATATCAAAACGGGTCACTAGGCCAAACTTGCCTCTTCTTTCAATGTTCCTCACCAAAGCATAGCCAGAGCCATCAAAGAAATAGTTTACAGCTCGGCTCTGTGTAAAGGCCAGCTTATCCCTAGGAGGAAGAAAAGAGACAAGGAAAAATGAGAACACAAGACTCAGAAAGTCTACATGCTGTGTGCTGGAGAGATAATATACAAACACTGCAAGGGGAATCAGGAAGTGAGACAGTTTGCTTGACACAGTCATTTATTATCCTGTCTATCATTGAATCAGTTGTTGAATGGTGACAACACATAGGTAAATTCCCATATATGTATCAAATGCACCTTGACCACCAAATTCTGCACTTGTTTATGAGACTGATTATAGGGCAAATACGTTTTAACCATATATCACTAAGACTATAATATATGCAATTCACTCTACCTGGCACAAGGTACAGATTTGGTCATGTTGTAGATATTTTTGAAGTTGTATAAACTGAGAACATCATCATTTAATGTAGCAAGCTCCAAGCAGCCAGCAAAACCAGGCAAGTCCAAACTTGGAGGGAGCTGCAGACAAAAGGAACCAAAACAAACATGATTAACATCAATCTCATGAACGCCAGAGTCAAAGTCTGAATATTAGTGAGTTGAGTTGCATATGCAGTGGAGTGTTGTGCCAACTACCCTTAATACTGCAGCAACTCCGGTGATGCTCCTATGCCCCAGTTTGTGATTTTCCTCTTGGTTTCTGATAACTTCTTCATCACTTGCAAACTGCCTTAAAACCCTCTCACTGTTCTCTCAGCATATGTTTTTCCCTTCATTTCTTTTTATTCTTACTTTCTTTGTCACATGCTTGCTGTAAGTCTAGCTTTGTTCTTCTTCTTTTACTTTGCCCTTATAACTTCTCGCAGCCACCTATCACTAGAATTAAAAAATAATAATTATCAAACAATTTTTAGTTTCAGTTTGCATTTCTGTGCAAAATGCCTGTCTTCCACAGAGCTTTTTGCTCTAGTCCACTTCCAATATGACTATCCTTTTATCAACCATTATCATTCTTCTTGCATCATAACCTACCTTGTTATGATACTTTGGTCTATTTCACATTACAGATTGAGTACTCCCTTATCCAGAATTCTGAAATCCAAAATATTCCAAAAATAAAAACTCTTTTCATGGGTGGCTGCAATAGTGACACCTTTGCTCTCTGATGGTTCAATGTACACAAACTTAGGGCCTTTACAGACTGCCAGAAATAATGCAACTTGAGTCCACTTTAACTGCCCTGACTCAGTGCTAGGGAATCATGGGAACTGTAGTTTTTTCTGAGACATTGAGCCTTCTCTGTCAGAGAGCTCTGGTGCCAGAATAAACTACAGTTCCCATGATTCCCCAGCACTGAGCCAGGGCACTTAAAGTGGACTCAAGTTGCATTATTTCTGGCAGTCTGTAAAGGCCCTTAGTTTCATGTACAAAAATATTAAAAATATTGTATAAAATGACCTTCAGACTATCTATAAAATATACGTGAAACAAATATGAATTTGGTGTTTAGACTTGGGTCCCATCTCCAAGATATCTCATTATGTACATATATGCAGATATAGGTATTCCACCCCCTCCCCAACTATCCAAAATTCAAAACACTTCTGGTCCTTAGCATTTTGGATAAGGAAGATTCAACCTCTATTTCATTATACCAGCACAAGGCCCACTGAACTAAGTGATTGTGCATTTCTAGAGTTATCATAAGGGTGTTATTCAATACAGTTTTTAAAAATTATGCAAGCAGTTGTACTGTTACTTGCACAATGGTGTAATACTATACAACTGTGCTAGCAAGGATTTCCACTTTGCTAGCATTAAGCTTAAATTGGGTTTCAGACTCCTACACCAATCTAATGAAAACATAGAAGGCAGCATACACAGTGCTGGACTAAACAATGCTTTTCTTCCCCCCTATCCAATGTAGGACTAGTATTATCAATGGGCAGCAGAACTGCTTGCTGTATAAGAAACACTGTGCTTTGCATTCTGGGCTAAGGTTTTACCTTCACTGAAACCTCTTCCAGTGAATTTTATCCACATCTCCTCATTTTGGATCAGAGTGTAGATCAGGGGTAGGCAACCTTTCCCCTTTAAGAGCCGAGGGACTTCAGCTCCCAGAATCCCAGGAGCTATTGGTCAACATGGGACTATTGGCCAACATGGTTGAGGCTTCTGGGAGCTGAAGTCCCTCGGCCCTTAAAGGGGAAAGGTTGCCTACCCCTGGTGTAGATCCTTGGTGAATTGCAGCCAAATTTAAGCTAATTTCATGTCTCCCCTTAAGAAATGTTAGAACCTGGACAGCTCCCTTTCTGAAGTGTATTTTCAAGATAAATGTGTCAATATAATTGTTAACATTATCTGAAAAATTCAGTTTTGCCAGAGTATAGCCATGTATGCAACAATTATGTTTCTTACCTGAAAATCTGGAGGCACTCCTCCAACATAGAAAACAGTATTTCTTGGTTCCAGATTCAACAGAGAATCATCACCAGGAACTTCTCCTTTTTTGATGAACTTTTCTTCAGCTGTGCTGCTGAGACTTGGTACAGTGAGAAAAACCTTGCCATGTTTTCCAATCCTGTTGAAGAGTAGCAGGATGAGAAATGGAACTGATGAGCAGATCTCTAGGTAAATTATTAAATATGAAAGAGTGGCTAAATCTTTTGCAAGAAAAAGTGATATGTTAAAATTGGATGTACCACCAAAAAAACAATAGTATGAGATTCTGATCTTCCAAAAAGATATTAACTATTGGATCTAGACTATGCTCTTTCTCTGCTTTTTCCCGTTCTTAAGTGAGGAGCCATTTCCTCTAAGATAGAAAGCAATTTCAAAATAGCAAAAAAGTAGCCTTTCTTGGTAATTGTTTATATTGTAAGCTTTACATAAGCTCCATTTCATCTCCAGGGTGTTCATGCATTCAATAGACAAGAGGTTTGTAGACAAAACAACCCTGCAGTAATGTACATGAACTGAAAGATATAGTGTGTTAGAACTTTATCATATGGATGAAATTGGGCAAAATCAGGGTTTAAACAGCTCTTATTCCAGGCAAGACGTGAATTCGCAATTAAGATTTTCACATGACGTCACTGTTAAAGATTCATTATCCCAGCAATAAAGAGGAAATAAACAGCAACAAATCATTTTCAGCAGCTTTATTGCCAGTTTATTGCTGGGATAAAGGATCTTTAACAGTGAAGTCATGTGAAAATCCTAGGACCTTATCACACGTGGCCCACAAAGCGATAATAATCCTGAAATGACAAAACCCGAAAAGAAATCGCAAAGAAACCTTCATTACGCAAATGGTTATCACACGCAATTAGCATCATCGTGCATTTAAGGAAATACGTATCTGCCGTGCACACACTAGTGAAGAAATCCCGTACATGAACAAGCAATGATGTTCTTGCACATACGCACTATGCTCACCGAGGAGGTCCTCCTTGGAGCGCCGGCTGTGCGGAGGGCCGGCTGCACCGAGGACGACCTGGGAAAGGGTGACAGCCGCGGCGAGTGACAGCTCCGACACAGGGCCGGCGCTCCAAGGGGGACGCCCTCGGAGTGTCGAACCGACATGGGGCCGGCACTCCAAGGAGGATCTCCTTGGAGTGCCTATCCAACGCAGGGCCGGCTCTCCAAGGGGGTCCTCCTTGGAGTGCCGGCCCTGCGTCGGATCGGCGCTCCAAAGAGGTCCTCCTTGGAGCGTCGGCCCTGCCTCGGTGCGGCGCTCTAAGGAGGTCCCCTTGGAGAGGCGGCGCTACGGGGTATTGGGTGACCATACTTATGGTAAAAGCGAAATGATTCCCGTCGCGCAATTGTATTTCCTGAAGAAACCGAAATTCAAAAGAACTCGGATCATGCTGCATTGTGTCGGGGTTCTGTCGGGGTTCTGTGCGATGTCATGTGTAAACATGGAAAAATAATACGTATTAGGTCGGGATTCCTTTTGGATTCTGTCAGGATTTGGCCCCGTGTGATAAGGTCCTTAATTGCGAATTCGTGTTTTGCCTGGGATAAGAGCTGTTTAAATCTCCGATTTCTCCCGATTTCTCCCGTGTGATAAAGTCCTTAGTCTGTGGAATCAGCATGTGGAGAGATCTTGTAGCACCTTTGAGACTAACCACATTTTTGCACTACACTCTTATAGTGCTACTATTCCACTATTAGTGCTCTGGCTGCCTCCTGTTGCATTCTGGGATTTGCAGTTGAGGGAGGGGTATTTAGAACTCACAGCCAGAGGCCTCATTGAACTACAAGCCTCAGAATGCAACAGGAGGCAGATAGGGCAGTAATAGTGGAACAGCAGCACTCTAAGAGTGTAGTGCAGAAATGTGGCAGCTGAAAGAAAAGTTGGCAGCATGAGCTTTCATAGACTTCAGTCTACTTCCTCAGATGCTTTTGGTGGAGTGGAAGTCAGGGACAAACATATTTATGCCCTTGGTATGAGAGAATGTCCACTCAAATCCAAAAACCGTTCTGTATGGAAATGAAATAGCAAGTCCAGTTTTAACAATGGTCATTTGTGGAGAAAGACATAGCCATTGAGTATGGAAATGAGGTGGCAAGACCAGTTTGGCCTTGGAAACTAGCCTGTAGGTGGAAAGAATAAATTAGGATGCCTTCCTGAGGATGGGGTCAGATAGTGTTGAAATGTTTGTAGTGAGCCAGAAAGCCATTATGCTTGTTCAATCCATTGCTGAAGGACTGTAATTTATGGATAAACTCCAATTCTGCTGTTTCTCTTTCTAATCTACCTTTCTAGTTCTTTTGTTCAAGGACTGCTGTTCTGAGCTCTGAGATGGAATGCCCAGGAAGACTGAAATGTTCTGCCACTGATTTTTGTGTATTCCCATTTCTAATGTCTGATTTATGCCCATTTATCCTCTGGCGCAGGGACTGGTCTGTTTGTCCTATGTAGAGTGCTGATGGGCATTGATGAAGTAGTATGGCATAAATCACGTTGGAGGATGAGCACATGAAGGCCCCCTAATATTGTGGGTGATGCCATTAGGTCTTTTGATATTTCCTGGATAAATGTGTGGGCAGAGTTGGCATCTTGGTTTGTGGCAAGGCTTAGTACCTGAGAGAGTATGATGTGCCCAAGGTCACCCAGTGGGTTTTCTGGATGAGTTTCATTTATGTAGCAATCTCTCAATGCTAGCCCCAGAACCACAATATTAGTAGATTCTGGGGCATTATATCTGGCATACGTGTAGTCCACATCAGATGTCTGAACAAGTGCACTTTGCAGGGCTAATGGAGCTTTTCTTCCTGGAATTAGTAGCAGCTTTGGGAGTAGGCGGTGTGGTGCTCATCAAGACCATGACATGGAGGAAAGAAAGGGTTAACTTATGCTCCCTGTACCTTGTGAACAGATATTGCTGAGGCCCTAATTGGCTGCATTAAATGTTTACATGCATTTTAGGTCATGGCCAGTTGAGCCTTGAGAGTATGCCCATACCATGTACAAACTGCATTCCTCACCATATAAGGAAGATCAACAATGGTTGACAAGGTCTCTTTCAAGGATGCTTGTCTAACATCATTTATCTTCTCCCTGAGCAAGCCATGATCAGCTTTAAGGAAGCCTGTCTTTTGGGGAAACAGACTTAAAACCACAATAACAGAAAACAGACTCCATCTCTGATTTTTGTTTCATGATATGGATTTGTGTTTCATGTATTTTCCAACATTCAGCACAAGTAGTGATCAGAAAAATTGGGATTTTTGTAAATTAATGATTACTACTCCCTCTTTGGGCACCTCTGCTTCCATTGTATTTAAGCAATCAAGTGATATTGGTGAAAATAATTAAATAGTGATGATAATTAAGCAGAGGATACTAATAGTAATTAGTAGTGAAAGGCATCTCTTCTGTTTGATTAAAAGTTATATCACCAAATTTACAATATTTCTCATTTCTGAATGATGTTATTCAACCAATCATTTAAGTAAGAAATATAGCTGATGTAAGTCACATTACCTTTCTATTTTAACAAGACTGAAGTAGGGAGGCCAAGAGCTGACTGGTTTGGAGTCTAGTGGTATCTCCACATCACCACTGCCCAAATTATAAATGTATACCAGGTTGTCACTTTTAATTGCAAGACCCAGATAATTCTTTGGCTAGATAGAGGAGGAATGAATCATACAGTGATCACTACAATTTCAAGATACATTACAGTCAAAACAACTAATGCATTATGAACAGTTAGTGATTATAATACAGAAGCATTCTAGATTACTGCAGGAAAAATCAAAGAAAGAGATAAAGATAATAGTCAATCCTAGAGGAGAAAGAGGAGCCTGAAAAGGCAACAGCTAACTACTTCTGCTTGTCTAGAGCTGAAAAGCTGGAGACATTTCAGCCATCAACACTTTTCAAAAGTGAGACTGTCTAGCCTACACATAACCTTATTATTAGTATCTCCTTTGGAGGGGAAGCTCTCAAGAATGAAAAACATTCCAGGGTACTCCGATCACTAAGACATTCTGCTGATTTATTACTTCTATTTATGTCAATCCTCATAAAGCCCTCCATAATAGGCCAGAAATGCTAGAGGAATATATTTATTTCAAGATCTGTCACATTTAATCAATTATTCAGCTACATGAGTCCATTAAAATATTTAATCAGCTAAAACGGTGGTTCAAATTAATTGGGTAGCATATTTTTAAAAACCTGCTATTTTTAATACTAGCACTTAGAGACTGTAGATGGCTGGTGACATCTCAGCATTTCCTCTTTTCTCTTTCAACTTTCATTTAGACTGAATGCAATGAATATCCTTCCAAAGTGGTTCAAGTGCTTGAAAAATGTTGTGTGTGTTTCTCTCTTGTTTTTATCAAGTTCTTTCCTATGAAGCATTTGTTTCTGAGTATATGTTAGCATGGAAAATTAGTCATTCACTATTTAAAACAGATTCAATTTTTGCAGCCAGTGTCAAAGTGCATACACTGATAAAATAAATTCAACACATTTAGAAAGGTTAAATCTGCAAAGTAATTATTGAAAATGAAATAGCAATTTAAAACATAATAATTTAGTTTTGCATTTATTTGCTTTTATTCCTTTCTTTCAAAGGTCCATAAGGAAAAAATTTATATTCTGAAACCCTTTAGGCTCAATAAAATGTCACAAGCAGTTGAGATTGGTCTCTTCCCTTGAGATATTGACTTGAGATATATCCTTATCTATCTATCATCTATCTATCTATCTATCTATCTATCTATCTATCTATCTATCTATTTATCTATCTTAATAGTACTCAAATGTTGTTAAGTGCTAACCTTCAATGCAAACTGGCATTGATTTGTTCAATATATCCAGTGTTCATGGAAAGCTGTTTGGAAATGTGGTTGTGTCACAAAAGATCCAACTCACATTGAGGCAGATGACATAATGTGCTAGTTGAAGAGCCTGAAGAGTGTCAAGAAGAATGAAGACAGTAGAAAGAAGTGAAAGCGTAGCTCAAGATAGTCTGAAAACTGTTAATTCTCTTCAAGTTACTATGAATACAGAAATATAGCTATATTGAAAAACCAAAATTGCACCATTTCTAAAGCCACCATTATTTCTAACAGTGTATTTTCTACTTTAAAAAAAAAACAAAAACGTACGTTTTTGCTTCCTAGATAAAGAATGAAACGATCCTGTGTTGCTGCCTGCTCTGGGTTCTCCTTGTGAAGCATTATATACAAAGACAAAGACGTGAAAGCTTTTAAGTCTTCTGTGATTGCTTGAGGATTGACTTCAACAGCTGATTGACCTTGAAATGACATTGAGACCTGAACCTGGAGGTTGAAATATATAAGGGGAAATGTTAGGCTTATCTTTGAAGGTGTAGATTAGGAGGGGTTTCCTCCCTGCAAAATTCTCTAGGAACAACTCCACCTTCATAGGAGCATAATATATAGCAAGTAAGCTGCATTTGGCTTGGCAGGTCATACACTCATGGAGAAAAAAAGGAATAAAAATAATCTGGAATATATAATTCATTCATACATTTGAATACATCATTCTGCAAGGAGGGCAGTAAAAACATTTGAGAATGAATGAATTTGGTAAAATATAGAATATAACCATAGGTGGTCTAGATATGCTCAGAACTCTCGTAACAGAGGGGCAGGAGGGGAAAATAAGGGAGTGGAGTAGAGGTCAATTTTGTTGCTTCTTTCCCTTCTGACTCTGCTGCCCCCATGCTGTCTGGAGTCTAGGGAAAACCCATGGTACCATATAAGAGTTTTTTTTCTGAAAGAATGGGATATTGATCCCTGCCCAGGCTTTCCTAGAAGCAGGTTCTGTAGAATCAGAATTATCCCCACAGATAATTTTGTCCCACATTTACATACTCAGTTACATTAATATTAAACTGTTCAACTGATGTCATTCAGGACCATGTCCAAAACATTTATTTGTGAGTACAGTAGGCCCTCTGTACTGGCAAGGGTTTGGTTCCTGGCTCCCCATGGATACCAAAAACCATAGACGATCTTGTCCCACATTATTCAACTTGGCAATGTGATTGTGCATGCTTCAGTGTGTGTGCATTCACATCACCATCATTGAATAATATGGAGCATAGCAATCCATGAGTGGTCAAATTCTTGGATCCGAAGCCAGCTAATATGGAGGGCCCACTGTATTTGTTAAAACTTCAATTAGGGAAGTGTTGTAAGCTGCCCTGAAGGCTTTCCTGATATCTATGTGGATTGTAGATCCTTAAATAAATAAGGATGGCAAACATTTCAGTGGGTAGGTTTAAACAACTTTTCAATCAGATTTTCCCAATACTTTGTCCCATGCTTTCAAGAAAGGAGTAATGGTACTGAGAATTGATTGATGCATTCCATATGTTTTGGAGTTTAGAAATTCCATAGCATGATGTATTGATACAATACATAGGCCAGGGATAGGCAACCTTTCCCCTTTAAGGGCTGAGGGACTTCAGCTCCCAGAATCCCAGAAGCTATTGGCCAACATGGGACTATTGGCCAACATGGCTGAGGCTTCTGGGAGCTGAAGTCCCTTGGCCCTTAAAGAGGAAAGGTTGCCTACCCCTGATATAGGCTGTTAAGCATTTGGACTGATAGCTGCAACTCCAGTGTTTACCACAGCTAATGCCCATACTTAAAAGGAATAAGGTAACAACATGTTTGAATTCAGGAGATTTTGAGATTACAGGTCATCAGGGACTCATTATTATAGTCAGTGAAATTTTCCCTCTACCACTTTTACCTTGTTTGCTACGCTTCTTGTCTGTGCAATGAGCTGTCGGACCCTCTGGATGCTGGCTGATACATTATTTGCTCGCTGCTTCTGTTCTACTGTACGCAGCTTATCTAGCAACTGTGGGACAACTTCTGTGAGGCGCTTCACTAGAGGTGAAAGGGAAACAAGAAGGTGAGGAGATTTGGCAGCAAAAAGTTACTTTTTGGACATAAATTGCAGAATACCCTAGCCACAATGATGCTCTCCCAGAATGTCCCAGGCTATGTTGGATGGGGGAATCCTTGGAATTCTAGCCTTAAAAAAATAGCTTTTCCAAAATTAGATCAATGATAGACCAAGAGGTAGTAATTTCATTTTATTAGAAATTGAACTGTGTGGGGAAGGGAGACAACGTCCTGGAAGACAAAAGGACTGGAGAAAATAGTCAAACTGTCATAGAGGAAACAAGGCAAACAGTACAGGGACCCAACAGTGGGAGGCAAAAAAACATGCACAGGCAGCAAGTAAAGGGGACACATGGTCCTCTTAGATGTCTCTACACTAATGCACAGAGCATGGGAAATAAGCAAGATGAACTTGAACTCCTAGCACAACAAAGCAAATATGATATAATAGGCATCACTGAAACCTGGTGGGATGAGTCTCATGACTGGAATGTAGAAATAAAGGGGTATAACCTTTTCAAGAGAAACAGGACAAACAAGAAAGGAAGAGGAATAGCATTATATGTCAGGGATATTTACACCAGTGAAGAAATCCAGGACATCAGTCCTGGAAGCCAAGTGGAGAGCATCTGGATAAAAATTAAAGGGGAGGGAAACAACAGGGATGTTAGTGTGGGAGTCTACTACAGACCCCCAACTCAAGCAGAAGAATTGGATGATGCCTTTCTAGAACAGATGACCACACACTCAGAAAGGAGAAATATAGTAGTGATGGGTGACTTCAACTATCCGGATATTTGCTGGAAGTCAAACTCGGCAAAATCCTCAAGGTCTAGCAAATTCCTCACTTGCCTCGAAGACAATTTCATTGTTCAAAAGGTGGAAGAGGCAACGAGGGAGTCAGCTATTTTGGATCTGATCCTAACTAACAGGGGAGACCTAGTTAATGGGGTGCAAGTGGTTGGATCTTTAGGCGGGAGTGATCATGTCCTCCTGGAGTTTATTATACAGTGGAAAGGAGAAGCCAGGCATAGTCAGACACGCATTCTAGACTTTAGGAAAGCTGATTTTACTAAACTTAGAGAAATACTGGGGGTGATCCCATGGACAGGAATACTAAAAGAGAAGGGAGTTCAAGACGGATGGGAATTTCTCAAAAGGGAGATACTGAAGGCACAATTTCAAACCGTGGCAACGAGGAGGAAAAATGGGAGGTGTCTCAAGAAACCAGGATGGATGACTAAGGAACTTGCAACTGAACTATGTTTTAAACGGAACATGTATAAGAAATGGAAAAATGGGGAAATCACCAAAGAGGAATTCAAACAAATAGCTAGCACGTGTAGGGGTAAAGTCAGAAAAGCTAAAGCGCAGAATGAAATCAGGGTTGCTAGAGAGGTTAAGAACAATAAAAAGGGCTTTTTGGGGTATGTCAGCAGCAAAAGGAAAAAGAAGGAAATGGTAGGGCCACTGTGTGGAGAAGATGGCAAAAAGTTAACAGGAGACAGAGAAAAAGCAGAATTACTCAACACCTTCTTTGCTTCAGTCTTCTGGCTACAGCGGAGGCAGAGAAGGGGACTTGGGGTGAGTGTGTTTGCACTCCCCCCTCTCCTCCGGAACACCTGGCCTCTTGGAGAGCCTTCTTAAGGACGCTGCCAGCCCAACCATCTTGGCTACAGCGGAGGCAGAGAAGGGGACTTGGGGTGGGTGTGTTTGCACTCCCCCCTCCCCTCCAGAACACCTGGCCCGACATTTTTGGAGGCTGCGGAGGTTTGTTTTTTATCACGCAGTCCTCTGAAGACCAGAGGAGCACTGGCGGCTATAAAACGCCGCCTGACAACATCCTCCCCACGAGCGGGGGCATTTTTGGAGGCTGCGGAGGACTGCCTTTGTACTTGCAGCCCCCAATGAAAATGGCCCATGATGTACTCTGATTAGCCATCCACACAGTGAGCAGCAGAGTCCTGGGGCCGCGGAGGACTGTTTTTCCCACCTTGCAGCCCTCAGAGGACCACAATGATATTGATAATCATGTATTTTTAAATTGTATATTTTTAATCACTGTTATTTAATTTGTTAGTATGTTTGGGGGGGGGGGGAATGAGGGAAGGAGGGATGGGATTTGATTCTGATTTATTTGTTTTGATGTTTTGAATTGTTGTACGCCGCCCCGATTGCCTAGCAGAGGGGTGGGATATAAATAAATATTATTATTATTCTCAGAAAAGGCAAAGGGTGCTCAACCTAAGTATAATGGAGCAGAGGACAGAACAGGAGAATTTCAGCACAGAATAAGTAAAGAGATAGTACAGAAACATCTGGTTAATCTAAATGAATATAAGTCTCCAGGACCAGATGAATTACATCCAAGGGTATTAAAAGAACTGGCAAATATAATATCGGAACCATTTTACCTACCTTGGGCCGGTCCGCTGGTCTGAAGCTCTGCCGCAGGCAGAGGGGGGGAGGAAATGACGCTGTGTGTGCACGCTCGCTTGCGCATGCGCAGTACGCTGGAAGTACTGCGCATGTGCGCGCACACTCACACATGCATGCACAGTACTTCTGACGTACTGCGCATGCATGAGCGAGTCACGGCTGCCATTTTGTTTTCCAAAATGGCAGCCGCAACTCGTTTGCACATGCACAGTACTCCGGCGCATGTGTGAGCGAGTCACAGCCGCCATTTTGTTTTCCAAAATGACGGCTGCAACTCATTTGCACATGTGCAAACAAAATGGTGTCCATGACTCGCGTGGCGGCGACGGCGGTGGCAGGACCGGGCTGGGGCCGGTCCAAAGGCCTCATGGGGCCGGGGCTGGCCCGTGGGCCGTAGGTTGCCGACCCCTGTTCTAAGGTCTTCAGTGTCAGACAAATTGTTTAGAGAAGTCAGGCAAGCTGTTAGAATCTCATGATTTGTAATCAATTCATTACAGAATCTTATGCTGCCCCAACAAAGGATTGGTGAATAGCATCTATAACACCATCCAGGGAATTTAGGATGCCACTTGTTCAGTACTTCCCATCACTATACCTGTATCCCTTGTTGTGACTGTGGCACGTTCATAAGCTGCTCTTTCGGGTTTGAAGTTCCTGAGGTCTTGGGACCATTTGGTTAGGTTTTCAGTCATTGGATCAGTAGTCTGGATTACCACTGCAGCAGTATTTTGAGCTTGGTTAATAATCACTTTAAGTTGCTCCAAACGCTGTCTTGCATTTTCTAGAAAACAAACATAAGAGTGATTCTTAAAAGCCAGTAAAAGGAGATTGAATATATTATATCAACAGACAAAATGTTGTGGTGAGGAAACAATGAAAATGCTTACTTATTTATTTTTAATATTATTACATTTTAATGTCACTTTTCCACTAAAAAAAGAGAGCTAACAAACATCACTAAAACCAAATTACAAGTGAATTAAGCAATAAAACCATAATAATAAGTGAAGATATTAAAATCATCACCTTTAAAATCAACAAACATGAAAACAACTTAAAAAGCTAATTTGAACAGATCTATCTTTACACTTGTTCTGAAAGCAGCCAAAGATGGGAACTGATTGCAACTCTGTAACAGCTTTTTTAAAGCATGCTTTTTGCAATGTGGGGGTATGGCAGAATGGCAGTGCCGTGCTGGCTGTGATGTGCATGTGATGTGAACATGGGCCTCTCCTTCCCAGAAGCCCATACATCTTTGTGCAGGCTCTGGGAAGGGCAGGAAATGCCAGCTAATAGAATCAAAGTTATTGTCTGGCAGGTGGGACTTGAGAGAAATAGGTCTGGTGAGCAGGTTTTTAAATAAGCTTCCCAGTGCCAGGGCCTCAGTTAGGCCCTAGCAAGCCATCTGGGTATGCTTTTAGCCCATGAGAAAATGGAGGCTCCAGTTTATTTGGAGATACAGCTTGACTTGGTTTGTGGAATGTCATATCTGCCTTAAGCAAAGTTGACAGCCTTGAGAGAACAAATTGTGGCTATATTTAAAAAAAAATGTAATGGTCGAGGAGGTGCAGATTAGGTTACATCACCTTAATTTTTCATGCAGGGTAGCATCACTGGGCATGATGTTTGTGCCAGCTTCACTAGGGCCATGGTTGGGGTCAAGGCCCCACATCACCACATGGATCTTCAAGGGTATACAGGAAGACCTATAGGCGTGGTTGGACTTCCTGGAGATTGATAACGGGGTGTCTTTCTGGCAGGAGATGTTGAGACCCAGAATAGATTTGCAAGTTCATTCTGATGCATCAGGAAGAGTGGAATCTGGGAGTTATTTTCAAGATCATTGGTGGGTGCAACACTGGCCAGAGTTGTGGGTAGGGACTGACATCATCTGTGACCTTTTAGAATTCTTTCCAATTTGGGTGGCAGCCTCTATTTGGACACAGGCCTTCGCTAACAAAAGGGTGTGCCTTTGGAGTGATAATCAGCTAGTGGTGAATGCCATTAACAAGCAATAATCACAATCAGAAAGGATAACAAGACTGGTTTGTCAATTTGTACTGCTGTGCCTCTTGGCTAATATGTTTTCTGCACATGATTTTCCAGCCTTAGAAAATGGAATTATGGATACATTATCTTGATTTCAGGACAGGATTTGTGTCATGGCACCCTGCTCCATTTCTAGATTGACATTGGCACCTTGGGAACATGGTATAATATAGGGTGTATGATAGGGAGATGAGGGAGTTCCTCTCTTTCTCTATAAAGAAAGGTTATGGGGCAGCATGTCCCACCTCTGAGCAACAAGTGCAGCATTACCTGGCCTTTCTAAGGGAATATGGTGTAGCCCCCGTATTTGGCAGCCATGACTTTTTTTTTTAGTAAGGTGCAAGGGTGGGAGATTGCTGACCCATGCACTGTTTGTACTGTGTAGGGCAGAGGAGGGGTGCAAAAGACCAGTGACTCTTCTGGTAGATTTAAGAAGGCTGGTCACTTTTCAGCTATTTGGCAAGATTTTGAAACAACTTTCCGGCATTTGCCATTTGGACTTTGAGACTAGGATGTTTAACCTAGCTTTTTCAAAAGTTTGTTTCTGGGCTTTGAGGGTTTGTGGAGCTATTGGCTAGCTCCAGGTATGATAATTCCAACTGAGCACTTCAGGTGGATAATGTAATGTTAGGAAAAAGGTTGGTGAGGATTTGGGTGTGTAGGTCCAAACTGGAGCAGCTGGAGGAGTGTGCTTAGTTTATGTGCCTTACCGGGCTCTCACTTGTGCCCAGTTAATGCCCAGAGGAAAATGTCAGCAGCCACTTTGGCAGGGTGGGTTTACTCTTTATGCATGCTGTCCAGTCCCCCCTCACCCAATTCCACTTTGTGGCAGTTTTTAGGGTGTGCCTGTAAAACCTAGGACTCTCAGCAGCTGAATATAGAGGTCATTCCTTTAGGATAGGAACAGCCACTACAACAGCAGAATGTGACTTACCAATAATTATCAATCAGCAGCTTGGAAGGTGGAGTTCTAGAGCATATAAAACATATTCATCTTGCCTGTCGTATTCATGTCTAATCTTTGTTTTTAGAGTCACATTGAAAGAAAGTATGGATCAGAAGCTGCATCAACATCTACTGGGCTGGAGTTTACATGTCCGAGAATAGTTGGGATTGGCTCTGGTTAGAGGGCCATGTTCGGATTGACTGGATTGGCAAGAGTAGAATGTTGTGGAATGCATTGCTTCCAATGATTTTGGAGCTGACACAGGGCACAGGGCTTCCTGATGCAGTTATACTACAACTTGAGGGAAAGACATTGGGACCTGCACAAGTCTGGACCTGCACAAGTCTGGACTGGCTTGTATCCTTCAAGCCAGGGGCCCTGTATCGATGATGGCATGCATGTATTGGACTGGGGACTAAACAAATGGTTGTATGTGGTGAACTATGAATTGTGTTGTTGTAGCTGCTGCAATAGGTTGGTGGAAGAGGGCAGGGAACAGGGCCCTCCCTCCTGTCTTTGTGGCACTTTGGCATGGCAGCCTGATCCAGGAATGTGGTATTTGGGAAATTTGTAGTTCCAACAAACATTGGAGGTATTGGGACTGTGGAGCTGTGGACGACAGAAGGAATGTCCTGCTGGGAGGGTGTTTGCTTCACCACACCTCCCGCAATAGGGAAAGCCACCCAGGTGGCATCCTGCAGCTGTCATTCCTTGGGTTGCCCAGTTGGTTCTCGGCACAGGCTCATCAACCAACAGATGGCTGATTTCTGGTTCCAGTCAGATCACAAGGGCAACTTTTTGTGCAGCTGTAATCAATAACATTGTGGCCTTACTTTTCTCCACTGAAATATCTTGTGTGTTTTATTATCATTAGAGCTAGAATTGTCCCTTGGATTTGTAAGCCACTGTTGCAGCATAGAATCTAACAGCCTGCTCTCATCCCTGGTTGTTTAAAAGGAAAACTCCACTTGTTTGAGGTGTTTCCCGTCACCCCAGAAAATGTACATGCAGTACATAGTGCAGCCTAGTAAATGTGTATAGGGTTGAATAGTAAGTAACTGGTTTATTCGGACATAGAATTAGCCTCTTTTAGCAGTCACTCAGAGGAGATTGAGATGATAGTAAAAATATTTCTTTAATTTATTATTTTCCCTTCTATCTGACCTTTCAGAATGCAAATAAATATATCTGTGGAGGACAAGCTAACTTAACACTCAAGTACCTCCCTCCCAATCTTACTTGATATAATCACTAAAAGGATCTGCAGTATAAGTAGATTAAAATGTTCAGTATTTATCTCCTTACCTTGCTCTGATGCTTGTATTTTTGTAATGGCTTTCATCAAATGGCCTTTAAGATGATTCTTCCTGGCAAGAGTCCCATTAACACGCCTCTTTGTGTCCGCAACAGCTAAATCATCTGTAAAATATAAGAAATGAAATATAAGAAACAATTCATCTACTGTGTGTGACTTAACAAAGATGGCATCTAGTCTTGATGGTAAAGCATGAAAAGGTCACTCTGTTATATATTTTAACTGACACTAAGCACTGCACTGTTCATTTAGGACATTTCTGGTAGAATGAATTTCTTGCAGTGGAGTTCTATGCATTTCTATTCTGAAGTAAGCCCCATTGCATTCAGTTGGGGTATATGTGTTTATATAATTGTAGCCCCTGTGCATGTATTTATTTGATTGCAGCCCTTGTCCTTTCAGAGCCCTTGTGGGCTGGGAGGTGATAAAGAAATACTTTAAACAAACAAACAAACAAACAAACATATAAATGCAGTTGGCCTTCTATATCCATGGATTCTACATCCACAGATTCAACTATCTATGGCTTGAAAATATTTTAAAAAACAACCCAAAAAGCATACCTTAATTTTTGCCATTTAATATTAATGTCAATTACTACTACATTATGTATAATGGGATTCAAGCATCCACAAATTTTGATATCCACTGGGAGTTCTGGAACCACTCCAGCGGATACCAAGGGACCAGTGTAAATTGCTGTTTAAATTGTCTTCTGGGAAACACTCATAATCTTTCCCAAAGGTATCTGGATTTTCCTGAAGAATCCCTCCCCCCGTTAAAATGAAAATGGGTAGCTGATATCCACTGGTGATAGGTAATGATAAATTTACATTGCAGCTATAAAACATTAAAAATGTGGAAAACTTTGGCTTCTGCCTCTGACAGGTGGAAAGTAACAATCCCTCTTGTTTTATATTGCAGTAAAAATACCTTGCAAATTGTATATCTAGTCTGGTAATAGGATAGACATTAGTTGGTGTGTGGATCCCAGAGAACAACAATATATAATATGTATAAAATATTGTGTGTTTATCAGATCAGCTTCTGTTCAATTTAATATATTCAAGAATTTGAATTGCACAGTTCTTAGTAGGTGGTGATGATTAATTCTGTCATGTCCACATTTTTCTTGCTTATGATGTTCTCTTTCCCTATAATTCCTAAGAAGCATCTGAATCCAAGGAAAGGATTGTATTTACTAGCATATGCTGTCCGTTGCTGATCTTTTGCTTGCTTGAGAAGTTTTTTGCTTTCCTCTTTATGGTAAATGATCTGGGTGTCGATTCCAACAACAGCCTATAAAATCATTTCAGAAAGAGCATTAGAACAAGATTCACAAAAACAGGCACCGTGGGACACTCCTGGACAAAGCTTTTATCGTGGAAATAATCTATCTTATTCTCAAAATTTGACTGAGGAGGGGTTCAGCCAACATTCAAATCCACTTGTTACACTCTCTTGTTTTCTCCTTATGTACATATTTTTCTTTCTATAAATAAACTTAAGAAAGAGAAGATGGAATAGCATTGCTTGATTAGTTGTGCTAGGAGCCCTCTATCTGGAAGCACATATTGCTGCATGTTATATTTGTCTATCAGAGATCCAGAGAGTCTTTATGGATGAGTGTAGTAGGGGCACACAGTTTTTATGTGTGCAAGTGGTTCCTTATTGGTATTTATGGAGATTGTATATGGCTACCTTGTGCACAGAAGTGCCATGGATCTCTGATGCACAGCCTTTCACAAGGCTCTTTTGTTTCACAGAAGGGACTAAGGCTGTTTCTAAACAGCAGAATTAATGCAGTTTGACACCGCTTTAACTGCCATGGCTCAATGCTAGGGAATTATGGGGTCTGTCATTTTATGAGATATTTATTCTTTTCTATGAGAGAGCTCTGGTTCCACAACAAAGTACAACTCCTAAGATTCAATAGAATGGAGCCGTGGTAATTAAAGTGGTGTCAAATTGCATTAATTCTGCAGTGTGGCAACAGCTTTAGATTCAGTGGAGACTGAAAGAAGAAGAGGAGTGAAGGAATGGGTAAATGTCCCCCAGATACACCTCTGGAAGATGAAGGGACCTCTACAACAGAATGGAAGGAAGTGTTGCAGCCTGCAAAGCAAATGGGATTACCAAGGCAAATCACTTCTGCCTTAATTTAGAAAGGGCACCCAGGGAATAGAGACCCATTCACAGATAGTTTGGATTCAATCACAGTAATTTTTCACATATGTAGAAATTAAATAATTGTTGAGTAAAGACTAGAAAATCATGCTCAAACTGAACTTCCCAGACTGCAACTGAATTGATTTGGCTTTCTTAAGGAAATGATATAGATTTTTTTTTCAATACAAGAATTTTTAAAGGCTGCAAGTTTTGCTTTATCCCAAGGACATAAAGATAATAAAGCATTAGTTACTATACCTAATGATACTTACATCACTGACTCGTTCTGTAGTGTTTAATGCCAAGACAGACATTTGATTGGCCTCATTAATATAATTTATGATATTTTCATGGACATTGGAAGCATTTAATGCTTTTTGTACTAATCCATTTGTATCTATACCATGCAAATTCCTATGATAGAGAAAGAAGAGGGGGGAAATGGAATGAATTGAGAATATCACTGAAGATATCACTTGTAATTACCAGAAGTGATTAAAGTAACTGAAACATAAGTTTTGTTGTACAGCTTTTGGAATGCACCAAGTCCAATTCCAGAAAAGCTTGTATGATAAAAAAAAAAAAAAATTGGAGACACTTGCCAGAATTCTGAAGGTCTTTTGTTGAAAGGTGAACTTTGTAAATGTTTGTGTAATATAAAACAATGAAATAGCAAACTATAAATAAGCAGGTTTCTACTCTTCCAGCTTCATCTTCATATGGACCATCTCCTGGAACCAATTTCTGAGTATAAGCCATTGAAACAACTGTCTCCTCACCCCATTTCTGGTTACAATAGTGGAATGCAGTTCATCTAATTGTGACCCCACAATATAATCTAAAGTGCTGTTTAAATGCTACAAATTGTAATTGTTGTGATGTTCATTTGCTTCTTGATCCAGCTGTCATTTTATTAACACTGGACAACAATTAAGATTTTTTTAAACCAATTAATTTGAATGGCAGAGTTAACTGAACCCTTAATTCTCTCTCACTAAGATCAATGCCCAGAGGGCCTAAAAGAGGCGGATGCAGATGGCATTTGAAGAGGGAGGACACCCCAATTTCTTCCACACCTGACACCACTGTGATCTTCATCCCCTTCACCCAATGCCTGATGATAAACACCAAGGCCCAGAGGGTATAAGAGAGGCAAGTTACATTGGGAGAGAGAGAATGCCAGCCCTCACTGCAGCTGGAGACCAGCATAGCCCAGAAAGCCTGAGAGGTGGGCAATGAAGAGGATGGATCCGAGGGGAGGGATACTTGGGAGGTGAGGATGTAAAGAAGGCAGGGCTGGAGGAGAAATAAGAGAACAGAAGGGGGGTTATGTGGATTGGGAAGGGGAAAAAAGGAGGATATTTGGAATGAATTCTAAGGTGGGTGGAAAACAACTACTGTGCTCAGCAGCAGTAGTGGTGGGAGACACTGGTGGAGGATCTTTCCAATACTTAAGCAGAGGCACCATAGTTAACTTGTGTTAACACTTTGCAGAGGGAGGCAAAGGTGAACTTACTTGTAATCTTTCACCAAGAAAACCCTAGGATGAGACAATCCAAAAGAGAACAAGAGGCAGGGACAGGACATAATAAAAGAGCTAAAAGGGCAGAACAGAGGGCAAGTACAAATAGAATATGGCCAAGGAGACAACAGAACTAAATAAGATGGAAAACTTGCACATTTAAAAATGAAACAATGACCCAAAGCTGTGCCACACATATTATATGGAATGTGAGAAGCTTGAGTCAAGTGAAACTAGACATATTAAGAAAAGGAAATGGAACATATAAATACTAGGAGTGAGTAGGTTAAAATGGATGAGGATGGGACATTCTGAGTCATAACTACACAATGTTTTACTCAGGGAATAAAGGAAAAAATGGAGTAGCATTAATAGTGAGAAAAGACAAAGCAAAATCAGTCAAAGGATGTAATGTAAAGTCCAACCATATCATGTCAATAAGGTTTCAGGGAAAGCCAGTAAACATCACCATAATCCCAAGTATATGCACTAACCGCAGAAGAAGAAATTGAGAATTTCTACAATGGAATCCGGGAAGAAGTTGATAACTTCAATCATGTGCCAATGTAGGCTTAATACTTAAGTATTAAGAAAACAAAAACAATGACCACAAAAGAAAGCAAGAATTGATTCTAGATAACAAGACAATTGAAATAGTCAAAGACTTCCCATACCTTGGATCAAATATTGATCAGAACAGAGACTGCAGTCAAGGAATCAGAAGAAGACTAAGATTGGGAAGGGTAGCTGTGAAAGAACTGGACAAGATCCTAAAGTGTAAAGATATAACTCTGAACACTAAAGTGAGGATCATTCAAGCCATCGATTTCCCCATCACCACATACAGATATAAGAGCTGGACTGTGACGAAAGCCTATAGAACAGTGATGGTGAACCTACGACATGCATGTCAGCACTGACACGCGTAGCCATTTCTGATGACACACGGCTGATGCCGAGAAGGATGTTTCATCCTTGGCTCCTGCACGGCCACATTTGCTGCTCCTGAGGATGAAACATTTGCGACTAGAGTCTTAGAGTTAGACTCTAACTCTAAGACTTTAGTCGCAAATGTTTCATCCTCCCCTGTTATACACTCTGTGCTGGAGGTCTGTAGACCAAAACAACAGAAGTCCGGCACAGAGCGTCTAGTTCTGGGACTTCAGGCGCAGTGGCACCACCAGCGCGGGGCTGGGAAGTGGCCCAGGCCCAGGCCAAGGTATTTAGGCCAGTCCCTCCTTCTCCCGGCTGCAAAATAATGTTTTCTCCTCAAAGTGACACGCCACCCGAGTTATGCTCTTTTTTTTGGCCGAGTTTGACACAGCAAGCTCAAATGGTTGCCCATCACTGCTATAGAAAGAAAACACATTTGAGATGTGGTGCTGGACAACTGTGGATGGCCAAGAAGACAAACAAAAGGGTTCTAGAACAGATCAAACCTTAACTCTCTCTGGGAGCCAAGATTACTCAGGCGTAGTCCACACTGGCCAAATAAAATGGCTTCTAACTGCTTTGAAGGCAGGGTGTTTAGACAAAACACAAGATGAAATCTGGTGGAAAGTGAAATGAAGCTGTGCTCTGGAGCTAAAAACTGGAGCAAAAAGAAGCTGGGATACTTTGATTTAAGGTGGGAAATGTGCATCATCACACCAGCATATAAACAGCAAGGCTCCAATATGGGTCTGTGTCAAAGCAAAAAGGTGATCCCCAATAATGCAATGGATGTAATTGCAACATACGCAAAACAGACAGTCCAACAGTGGGTCATGAGGTGAAAGGGGATGGAGGTGGCATGTATGGGGGGGGGGGCTCTATGATTGTGCTTTGCCAATGTAACACTGGGTACACCAATGTACCAGTACACTGTACAGGTGGTGCATCACATGTGTGACTGTGTGGCCAATCATATGGGTAGGTGTCCAATGGAATGGCATCGGGGGGGGGGATGAGGAGGTAATTGGAGGTTCCAGGTGGTGTGTTTGTGCAATGGTGTGCATATATGGTAGGTAGGTGACAAAAAATATAATTGCACAACGCAACTTAACGCTGCATGGTGAGGACAACCCATGGGTTTCGCCCACCTTGGGAGTGGGCTGTGTGAACAGTGGGGCTTCGACCCACTTTCAGAAAACCCAGGATAGATTCACTTTTTCCTGCCCATCTGCTCTGGCCTTCTATTGAGGCTGTTGTATTTTGGCCACATCACGAGAAGGAATGAATCATTAGAAAATACAATGATGCTAGAAAAGATAGAGAGCAGTAGAAAGAGAGGAAGGCCACTTGTCAGAAGGTTAGACTTGATGAGGCCACCGGCATGAACCACTGGGATCTGAGCAGAGCAGATGAGGACAAGGGGGTCTTGGAGATGTCTCACCCACAGAGTTGCCATAAATCAGGATCAACTTGAGGGGAGTTAACAAGATTAATTGGGGTTTAAATGTGCTTCCCATTGGTTAGATTGCCCTGATTTGTTGAAAATTTGGAACTTTGTCTACTATAATAATTATAATTATTTTTTACCTATCTAGCTGATCTGCACGAAGGTGAAGATCCTCTGCATACTCCATTGCCCTTTGCACCAAGTCGTTATCAAATCTTGAGAGGTTTGCAATTTTTTCCTGTAGTTGTATTTTAGCGCCATCTATTTCTGCATAGAATCCAGATGCATTCTAAGCAAACAAAAGGAGTAAGACTTTTTTTTTAAAAAATAAAATGACTATAGAATTTTTTAAAAGGAACAATGCTTTTAGAAATTGTTAATTTAATTTCCAAAATCAGTAGCTAAAGCTGATTGTTATTAAATATGGTAAATGTTAATTGTAGGTTCTATTAGCAGTACTGGATAGTATTAACCATGGTTAAAGTTGGCACTTTTCATTCTGTTTCATTCTGCAACATTTCATTCTGTTTAAGGCTTCTGGAGGAATGTATACTTTACACAGGAATTTACCTTGATTGCCTCATTTAATTCAAAGTTGATTTGGACTGGTGCATTTAAAATATCTTCAGCCATTAGCAAAGTATTGTTAACATTGTTAATCTGTTCCTCCAGTTTTTCTTGTTGCTTCTATGAGGAAAAAAAATCAAACAAATATTTCTTAGAAATGTTAGATAACGTTCCAAACCTTACTGTGAGCTTATTATGTTGGCTCCCTTGATCCATATAGAAACTGATAATACACACTGATGAACTTTATTCTGTCCCATGTACACATCTTTCTGAAACTAGACTGAAACTAATAAATATATCATAGGCCATTTCCAAAAGAATATAGAAAAGCAGATTTAAAAGGCAATGAGTTGACTGGAAAAATAGGTAATACCCTTGTTCAACCATTATTCCTGAGGCAAAGCTTACAAAAATATGTTTGGACAACACCACCAATATTACTAAAACTTTATTACAGTAAACCAAGATCTTTGACTGGAACATAGAAACTTCTTTAATGTGTAGATTGTCATCATCTAACAGTTGTCATCATCTATCCCAATCCTATCTTCATTTTCTTATATTTGTTTTATATTGGATTGGAAGATGGCCTTTTTTCTACTTGTACTGAAATTCATGTAGTTTTGACATATATTCCTAATTTGGTTATTTGTTTTCACAGTGTACCTAATTTATGCCAGATTTCTAAAGTACTAAAGAGTTAGAGGTGAAACAAACCACCCACCCCAAAAGGGTGGATTGGGGCTGCCCTGCCACCGCTCATCCCGGCGCTATGACAACCACACACTGCAGCCCCAATCCATCCGGATCCAGCCCAAATAGGAGCAGAAAAGATCCGCTCCTATTTGGGCCAGTAAAAAGCCACTTTAGGTAGCCCTGACACAGCCCCAAGCCAGCTTCCATGTGCTCCGGTGGTGTGAAGCATCTAAATACCATGCCCCCAGCAGCTTCTGGGTGTCTTGAGGTTGTGTGGTGTCTAAATGCCATGCCCCCAAGCCACCTGAAGCCAGCTGTTTTATTTGTTTTATTATGTGCACTGTAGCATATGTGCACTGTAGCATTTTTAAATATACATATTGTTTTGTGCATACTTTACCCCTCAAAAATTACCTATAAGTCTTGTAAATGTACAGGTGCTTAAGGTGACGTGTATCTTTTTGTGCAACAAGTCTCAAGTGGCACAAAAATGTTCCTTTTATTGAAACTATTGAGTCCAAGTGCTTTCTATATCTAACTAGAACTTCTGTTTGTAAGTCTTGTTAATTTTTAAAATTTTGGATCAAGACAGGGATATGTAACTTATTAAAAAATCCTCAATGGTCCCATGCAATGTACACATAGATCCATCCTTGTTCGCCTCTTTCCTTGTTGGGAGTAAGTGGGCATGCTTCTTTTCATCTCCTGTCCAGTATTAATGATACAGTTTGCTCTTTTTCAGTAAGGGAAAAACAATTTGTATGAGGATCCCTGGGGAAGTGAGTGAAAACCCTTTCCTCCACCCCATTTGCCAGCGATCTTGATAGAGATCTCTCCTTGTTACTAGTAGCAGCAGGAAAAAAGCCCACTGTATGACATTGGGATGGGGGGATTTGGTAATGACAGAGGATCAGGAGGATCATATCCCTGTCTTGATCCAAAATGTTTAAGTCCTTGGAGATCACATATGATCTGTAGCCCACAAGCTGTGTGGCCTGCAGTTCTTGAGCTGTGATTAGCATAACGTGTTTCAGATAAGGAATCAGGAGATACTTTGTGTCTGATAGTCTCATCAGACAACATGACAGCAACAAAATAGAGCAGTTCCAGTACTGCCAGAAGTCACTGGCCTTTTTTTTTCTGGCGAGGAAGAAAACTCATCCTATTGTCCTTAATAGGATGAAAATTTTCCTTGTAGATTCACTGTACTTCCCATACTAAAAAAGGCAAACATATAAAAAAAATATAAAATAGTTTTTAAAATCATTTTGAAACGTTTTACAAACTTTTACATTTTTTTATATACAGTTGTCCCTCCCTGTTCGTGGACTTCAAGTCTGCAGTCTCACTCTTTGCAGGGAGGGACAAGCAGCTATACATAAAATGAGCATGAATGAGTTTTGAATGTTTGCGAGCTGCTATTTTTGTGGGGGGTGGGTGGTGGTGTCTGGAATGTATCGCCTATGAAGTGAGAGGGGCAACTGTGTTTCTCTTACTTGAAACTATTTGAGAGAGACTCAGCTATAAACATTAGAATAATAAATAAATGAAGTGAACACAAATAGAGACATGACATGCGCATGCACACATACACACACAGCATTCAATAACAGATGTCATCTTAGTAGTTTATAGTAAAAATTTAAAACCGTTAGAAGTAGTAAACTCTTTCATGATGAATTCTGAAAACACCATGCTGAAGACTGGTACCTCATGCTCTTGGAGTTTGGCTGTGCTGTCCTTATTTATAGCTTCTGTTTTGCGGATAAAATCAGAAGTTTGGTTCAGGGCCTCTTGCAAGTCTGTGAGCTTGGTACTGTGCTCTGCAAGCTGGGTCAGTATGTCAGGGATCAGAGACCTGGTTTCATTATGTCTCTGCTGCCACTGTTCAGCTTGTCTTAACACTAGGAGAAGAAGCAGTTGATTAACCTTTGTGAATTGCTTTGCAAAAGAACTGAAGACAAGCTTCAGGACATTAATATTGTTATATAACTTTCCTCATTATAAAAGATGGCCAAGATCTTGTGTTGGGAGATGTAATGTAAAGTTCTCCCAGGACAGAACTTTGAAACATCTCCTCTCTCCCTCAGGACACCTTCCTCCTCAGCCCCCCCCCCCCCGGCTTCACAGCCATGTAGGCTGAGATGGAGAGCTAAGACACATTTAGCTATGTGATTATAACCAGAAGAAAAATGATGATGTCTTCTTCCAAGACATCTGGAGCATCCCTGGACATTCAAGATGTCTTCAACATTGTCAGGTCAAGATATAGTCACATACCCAGATGTTTCTCAGCCATTCCCCATTCTTCACTGGTTACTACCTGTTGGGGGAGGGTGGGTTGCCAGTAGTTTTGGTCATTGCACAAAGGAAGGAGAAAATTCTGATCTCTGAATTTAGATGCCTGTTGATATTATTTGACAGATCACAGCTCCAGGTTAACACACAGACATTCCCTGGATTTAGTATTTGGGGACCTTAAATACCCTGTAGACACCAGATCCTGTCTGATCTTGGAAGCAAATAAGTCCTGGTTAGTATTTGGATGGGATACCACCAATGAATACCAGGTGTTGTAGGCTATATTTCAGAGGAAGGAACTTGCAAAACATCTCTGAGTATTCCCTGCCTAAGAAAATCCTGTGAAATGCATGGAGTCACCGTAAGTCTACAGGCAGCTTGAAGGCACATATACACACAAGGTGGCTCCACCACTAGACAAGCAAATCTGTTCTAATTTGGGTTCAGATCTGTATTTGTGTGACTGATTGTTTTTATAAATCCTCAAATTAACAACTCCTAGAGAGTAAAAAAGATTTTCTGAATAACAAGGTTCAAACACCAAGCAAGTGAACTGTTTCTATACTTATTTTGATGCAATAACTTGTTTTAATATGAATTTAACAATGTTTCTCTCAGAAACATTACCACCAACTCCTCTGTCCCAGATTCCAATTATCAGAAGCTGTCAGCTTCCCTGTCTAGCCCTATTGGTTGTCTCCTCTGTATTTGCTCACTTCTTTATCTCATTGTTATCTCTATCTGCCCCTTCTCTTGTCTGTTTCTATTTTGTTCTCTCCCTTGATCTCTCTGCCCTCTTTCCTTATCTTGACCCTGTCTGACAGTTAAACAGGGAAACCTTTCTTTTTATAGTCTTTCCCCTTACACCCCAAGGGCTTTCTCTGCTCACATTTATCATGCTTCTGCTCTGCTCTCCTTTTCAGTAGGCACACCCCTTTTCTTATTCTGGACCATGGTTGCTTTGGGTGGCATCTCCTGGAAGGAGTACGTATATCCATAAGGACTCAGGAAAGGGTACTTCTTTTATTTGTGCAACTCTCCCTCTGCAAAACTCCTGTTAATGGTGAAAACCTAGTATTTTTTATCATGCATGAAATAAAACCCACCTCATTAAGACCTTCCCTTTAAATAACTATTCTTTTCATCATGTAAGAGAAAATCTCTTTTTCTGTCATTATGAGCATACTCAATGAGACATATGTAACCAATCATACAAACGTGTTTTTGATAGTTATGTTTCCAAGTGTGTTTATTGCACTCAGATTGCAGCTAAAAGTGTAATGCATGGAATGTTTCTAATTGTGTATTTGTGTATGGAATCCTGGGATTTGTAGTTTGTTGTGGCATCAAAGCTCTCTGACAGAGAAGGCTAAATGTCTCACCAAACTAGAGTTACCAGAATTCCATAGCACTGAGCCACAGTAGTTAAAGTGGTGTCAAACTAAATTATTTCTACAATCCGGAAGCAGCTATGGATACCAAATACCCCTACACTTTTCACTTTCTCTGCCAAATGAGAAATCTAGATGGATGGACTCTATTAGGGAGGTCATGGGTATGAGTTTGCAGAAGCTAAGCAGAACAGTGGAGGACAGGGAGTCTTGGAGATGTCTCATCCATGGGGTCATCATGGGTCAGGATTGACTCAAGGGCAGTTAACAACAAACAACAAGAAAAGGGATCTACTGGAAGATCTGAGGAAAGGGAGGCCAGAGTGGGTGGGTGAGGTCTACAGGATGCTCTGTTAAAAAGTTATGGTGAAATTTTAAGCAGAATAAAAGCCCAGTGTTGGAAGGCTCAAGAAGTTTTATCAGAGGGAGATTCTGCAAATAGTCACAAAAAGAGATCTTCCTTGAAGCCAGAGGCCATAGGAGAATCTGGAGGGAGAGGATCTGTTGTATAGGATCTATTTCTCAGATCTGTTTCTGAGATGAAGGATCTCTTTTACCCCAGAGGAAGGGTGGGGTGGAGTTTAGGGGAATCGGAAGGAAAAATTTAAAGGTCTGTAGGTCTGCATTTTTCAATATGAAACTGCCTACCCATTTCTATACTAGACTGTGTGACAAAAAGAGCACTCACAGTCCTGTGCTGCTTCAGACTCTTCGCCTGCAAGTTGCATTTGAATGGTGAACGGCTTGCGGACTCTGATTTCATTCAACATCTCTTCTGCTGCCTTGAGCTTCTGAATGATATCTTCAGGTCTCAGATCATGCTCGACCCCATAATATTCCACCTTGCTGCTGATTTCTGTGGACAAACAAAACACAGGCAGATGGAAGGACAATGAATCAAAGTAACAATGCAATGTACTACATATGTTATCTAGAATCATGGGTACCTGAAAGATTTGAATCATGGCTGGCTGATGTTTTTCTACATATTTTTAATGTCATGTTCTCTGACATCACTCCTCAAATGCGTGCATGTATTCTTTCAAGAGCCTGGAAAATTTTTGTTTTTGAATTACAACTCCCAACATCCTGCAACCAGAATGGCCACTGTGGTAGTGAAAAAAGTAACCATTACTAACTTCAAGTTCTTCCAGGGCACCCAACTCTTCAAAAAATGTAACTTTTTTTTTTGCTTTTGCTTTTGCCTGGACCACGTAAGCAGCCTGATGATACCTTCTATGTTGTACATTTAATTATTTGGTGGCAGTGGAAACATTAACAGGTGTTTATTGTTGGAAATTCATTTTAAATCTGATATTAGATCATGCAGAATTTGTAGGCCATCAGTCAGTAAAAAGAAACTAAAAATATACCATGGTGGCTGGTAGCTGGTGGCATCTAGGTCAGTAGAGCAGTAAATCTAGGTTTTCATCTGAACTGTAACGGAGCTATTCAAGATGTGGAATCCTATCCTAAGAATAGCTTCAGTGTTTCAGATATCTCCTTTAAAGTTCAGACTGAAACCTGGAACAGATTCACCACTCCAGCAACATGGGAGCCACCAGATGGGATTTGTGTGCCTCTTCTGTATGTTGTCATGTTGATGTCAACGGAATTATTTTTATGTTTTCTGTCTCGATTGATAAGTTCATATGAATAAATAGTAATTTTATGTATAAAGCAAGTAGATTAGTCATTCATCATTCATTAATGAATTACAAAGGGTGACTCGTAAAATCTTTTTCAGCACCTACCTTTCATAAAAACATTTCATTAATTTATTGCGGTCATGCTCCGTTAAACAAAATAAATCCACACTTACTTTTTCTAGCTTTGGCTTGTGTGATAGCATCCCAGGGAGGAACATGAGCCATGACCATTATATGAACAGACTTTGCCTTTAATTAATCACATTACATCACTTGTTATTTGTTGTTGTTCCTTCAAATTGTTAAGAAGAACAAATTGTACCTTCAAATTGTTAAGCAGAATTCCATAACATTGAGCCATGGCAGTTAAAGCAGTATCAAACTGCATTAATTCTGCAGTATAGATGCAGCCTAAGAAACATTGCACTAGAATTCAATGGGATTTACTACCAGGTAGAAGTATATAAGCTTAGGCAGCAACTGTTCTCCCCTAGTAGGTGACAGCAATTGCACCATAATTAAATGATACACTGAGGAAGTTATGGTTTGGTTCTAGCCAATGTTAGCCAAAGTGCATTTTTCTGAATTTTGGTGTATGTGTGGCATTCTACATGACCCCAGATGTACCCTGCAGTTGACCCCAAGTGCCACCTGGGTGATGACAGGCAGGTCATATCAAGATCACTTGGAAGACTGGGGGGGTGCGCATGCGCAGCGAAACAGATTAGACGCCTTCGTGTACTCTCCCTTCTAAGAGATATAAAATAGATTTATTATTGCTCCGTTCAAAACTCAAGTTGGATAAAAAAAGTGCAAGGCACTTAATTTGGACATTAGCAGTACGATCCTGGACAAGCAAGACTTCTGAACAAAAAGGAATCTAGTGGGAGAGGAAAAAGCCGGCTGCAGTGTGATTAAGAACATTATGGAGACAGCTACGGTGAGTCCTCCCACGGGGGTTACACTAGAAGTCCTCGATCGTAAATTAGACAAACTGTTTGAAGCTTCCCAAAACATGCAAGCTACAATTACAACCCTTACAGAACAGATAAGTGGAATAAAAAAAATAGCCGAAGAGGCAAAGGGGAAAGCTGAAAAAAATGAACAGAAATTGGAAACGTTAAATGACCAAGTTACAATGCTTCAAAACAGACTCATAGATGCTGAGAACAGACAAAGAAGGAGAAATTTAAGAATAAGAAACTTTCCAGAACAAGCCAAATCTAATGATTTAATTACTATATTGACAACATGGTGGAAAAGTTATGATTTAAAAATCTCTCCAAATGATTTAGAGAGAGCCCACTGGAGTTTGGGGACACAAGGAAGGAGTAAGAGGAAGGATATAATTATTGCATTTGGAAGAGAAAATATGAAAGACATGGTTTTTAAAAAACTGAGATCAATACAAAATTTGGAATATAATGGACAGAAAATTCAGATTTATCAAGACCTGGCATCAGAGACTATTAAACAAAGAAATTTGCTCCGAGATATAACAAGATGTCTTAGAGAAGCACAAATTAAGTATACTTGGGGTTTCCCTACAGTTCTTTTAGTTTTCAAGGACGGAACATTGTTGAAAGCCTCTAACGTGGAGGAGGGTCAGCGACTGCTGCAACAGCTGGGACTTGGACAAGGTCAAGGAGGAACTGTGAGCGAGGAGGATGATAAGGAAGAAGAAGACCGAATTAAACTGGCAAGACAGGCGAAAGATATTAGAAGGAAAGAGAAATGTGACAGACAGCTGAGAAGCACGAAAGATCGAGGAAGCACAATGTGATGGACTATATAATGTGGTAGATGTAATAATGGAATAGGAAAGTTATAATAGATTGAGTAACATTAAATATGGAGTAATAAAGGTTATAATAATAAGGAGGGAGGGGGATAAGTGAAGAACGCATCTCCAAAGGGAAGAGATCTGACATGGGTAACAAGCTGCGGAAAGCTTGTGCCCCTTCCAATGGAGGGGAGAACCTGAGTTCAGATGAGGGAGGGGGAGGGAAAGGGCAAGAGGGGAGGGGAAGGGAAGGGAAGAAACAGCAGATCAGAGAGCAAGAAAAGGAGAGTGGAACAACAATAAGGGAAAAGGGAATAGAGTGATGGTTGATATGAATATTATGTCATTAAATGTTAATGGATTGCATACCCCAGTGAAAAGGTATAGGTTGAATAAGATGCTTAAAGAACAACAAATTCAGATAGCCATGTTTCAGGAAACACATATTTCAAGAAGAAACAGAGCTAAACTCTTTAATTATGGTGGATGGGATTTGCAGTTTGAGTCAAGGGGAACAAATAAAGCAAGAGGAGTGGCAATATTAATGAAAGATGGAATAAATTTTCAAGTAGATAAGATTAAAAAAGATAATGAGGGGAGATATATTTTTGTTAAAGGAAATATAAAGAAGATAAAAATTACATTTGCTTGTATTTATGCCCCAAATGAAAAACAAGTGGAATTTATAAATAAGGTGTTAACTCTATTAGAGAACTTTTATGAGGGGGATCTATTTCTGGGAGGAGATGTCAACCTTGACATATTAAGATGTAATACAAAGGGTAATATAAGGGGAAGAATAAGTAAGAAAAAGAATAGAAAGGAAAATTCTAAAATTAATTTGGAGAAATGGAATATTATTGACGGTTATGAAAGCACGGGAAATAATAATTATGAAAATACATATTATTCAGCTAGCCATAAAAAATTTAGTCGAATTGATTACTTCCTTGTCAAAAAAGACAATAGTTTGAAGATAAAAGAAATTCATGCTGGAGGAATTTGGCTCGCAGATCATGCAGCACTATATATAAAGATTGAAGGAAGCATTATTAAAAGATCTAAAAAATGGATTTTTGATCCTGTGGTTATTCTGAAGGAAGAAAATAAACAACAAATTAGGGAAGAAATTAAAAATTATTTTGATTTGAATGATAGGGGAAACATTTCAAAACACATACTATGGGATGCATTTAAAGCAGTGGTAAGGGGGAAATGTTTAAGTATAGAAATAGGAATTAAAAAGAAGAAAAATTTATATAGAAAGAAATTGATAGAAGAAGTGGAATCGTTACAGAAAGAATATAATAAACATAAGAATGCAACTATAAAAGAACTATGGGATAAAAAAAGAGAAGAAATTAAAGAATTAGATCAAACAACTATATTAAGAAATCAAATGTACATTAGGAATGAATTTAAGGCATGGGATACTAGAAGTATGAAAAGTTGGGCTAAATCCCTTAAAAAGAAAAAAGAGAAAAAGAGGATTAGTAAAATTAGAGGGGACAAAGGAGAAATAATAACTGATGAGGAGAGAATAAGAGAAGTCTTAGTTAAATTTTATGAAAGGCTGTATGAAGAGAAGAAAGTGGAGGATCAGAAAACAAATATAAATATAAAATTAACTGAATTACAGAGTAATCATATTAACTCCCCAATAACCAAACAAGAGATAGAAAGAGTAATACAAGATTTAAAAGGATTTAAATCTCCTGGCCCAGATGGATTCACATCTATATTTTATAAAACCTTTAAAAATGAATTGATTGAGCATATGGCTACAATTTACAATGAAATTTTGGATAATAAAATAATCCCAGAATCATGGAAACTATCTGAAATCATATTAATACTTAAACCCAATAAAGACCCAGCCAATCCCGAATCTTATCGTCCCATCACATTAAGCAATCAAGATTACAAAATTTTTATGAAAATCTTAGCCAATAGATTAAAAGAATATTTACCAACTTTAATTAAAGAAGAACAATATGGATTTGTGGAAGGCAGATATATTTATGAACCGATAAGGAATCTATTCAATATACTACATCATGCCAAACAATACAAAAATAAATTAGCCTTATTAAAATTAGATGTCTACAAAGCATTCGATTCAATAAATCATGAATATCTATATAAAATCTGTAGGAACTTTGGATTAGGGGAAAGGTTTAGTGAAACCATCAAAGAAATATACAATGATACAGAAGCACAAATCATGATAAATGGAGAAAAATCAAGAAAATTTAAAATAAAAAGTGGAGTAAGGCAAGGTTGCCCACTTTCCCCTTTATTATTTATATTAGCAATGGAACCGTTTGCAAATATTAGGAATGCAGAAGAGATAAAGGGATATAAAATAAATAAAGAAGAAATTAAGTTGAATTTATTTGCAGATGATGCTCTGATAGTGACACAGAAACCGGATCAAGCAGTAACCAAGTTATTGGAAATATTTCAGAAATTTAAAAACATGTCTGGGCTTAAATTTAATATGGATAAATCCGAGATAATGTTTTTGAATACAAATTGGCGGGAACAAAAAGAAATACAAACTATGTCAGGATTGAAATTGGGGATAAAAAATATGAGATATTTAGGTGTAAATTTACCAAATAAGTTGGACAATATTGTACAAGGTAATTATAATCAATTATGGAAAAAAATTAATAATCAAATTTCTAAATGGGCAAGTAAAAATTGGAAAATGCTAACAAAAATTAGAATGTTCAAAATGATGATACTACCAAAGTTTTTATATCTATTTCAAACTATCCCAGAAATGATTCCTAGTAAAGTTTTAAAGAAATGGGATAGGTCAATATTAAAATGGATATCAGGGAATAAAAAAACCAGACTATCTAAGGCATTATTATATGAGCATCAAAGTAAAGGAGGATGGGGAGTTCCATCACTCGAACTATATTTTGAGGCGGTTCAATTGCTAAGAATGATAGAGGTAGAATATAATTATAATACAAAGTGGGTTAACTTAGAAAGACAGAGCAATCAAATGGAGTTTGTATCTATCTTTCAGGGGGGAAAAGAAAAAAAATGAGAAAAGAATAGGTCCAATGAGGGTGAATTATAAAATATGGGAGAAGTGGAGTAAAAACCTGGGTATAAGAAATAGGAAATGGCTACCAATTGAATATTTAAATAAAAGTAACAATGAAGAACTTGGAAAGATAATTAAAAAAATTAAGAATAAGGGGTTTAAAATAATTGGAGATTTGTATGATTTAACAGGGGCACGAATACAGGAAGAAAAATTAACTAATTTAATAGGTAAGCAATATTGGATTCAAATAAAAGGGATAATAAAATTGCTAGATGAAACACAATTAATTATTGATGAGCAAAATGAATTATTAGAAGAAATTATTTAAAAAAATTAGAAGGGGTAAAGGAATAATAGGAAACATTTATAAGAGTATGTTAATAACCCAATTTAGAATGATAGAGGGATTGACAATGAATTGGGAAAAAGATTTATTGATTGATATAGATAAAATTAAAATTTGGCTACAAGAAATTATAACAATCAAAAATACAAATGTAAAAGAACAACAAATGAAAATAATCGGAAAATGGTATAGGACACCTCACCAATTAGCATTTATAAATGATAAATTTCAATCTAAATGTTGGCATGGATGTGGAGTTAAAGGAATATATATTCATATGTGGTGGGAATGTCCATATGTACAAAAATTTTGGATATAGGTTAAGCAACAGATAAATACAATTATAGGGATAGAAGTACAATTAAGTAAAGAAAATTGCTTGACTCTCAATTTAGGGGAATTAGGATTGAATAATAATCAAAAATATGTAATAAAACAATTTCTTAAAGCTGCTCATGCAGTGATTGCTTATGGATGGAAGGAAAAATCAAATTGGAATAAGGATTACTTATTTAAATACATAAAAGAATATATATTATTCGACTTCCTTAGGGAAAGAAGATTAAAATATATTGGAGAATATATTAAAGAACCATGGGAAGTCAAATGGGGATCAGTAATTAAGAATGTGAAAGGTAAAATGGGGTTTGAGGAAGTTAATAAGATAATCAATAATATTTTCCATATCTCCGAAATTGATTGTTTAATTAGGTTTGATTGTAAATTTCTCTATGCTGTTTTCTTATGGGGGGGTTGAGGGGAAAAATTACTATATGAAACATGATGGTATAATGTGTATTATATATGGTGTAATAAAATTTTTTAAAATTAAAATAATTAAAAAAAAAAAAGATCACTTGGAAGACTGACAGAAACCATCTCAAGGACAGGCAGGTAATGTGGGAGTTGCAAATGGACCATCATCAGCCCCATAATCAGAAAGGATGGGCGATAATTGCCTAGATGTCTCACCTGATGGGTCAGCTAATGACTTAATCCTTTTCCCATTAATATTGCCAGATTGGATTACCTCACCCATACAATCTGACACCTTGGCCCTGAAGCTAGTTTTAGCCCTTTAAAATCCCTGGATTTTCCCCCTCAGTGTGCTAGTTTGGAGTTCATGGAGACACTACATTACTGTGGTCTCTAGTCTAGTTACTGGCACTTCTGTTCAAACCAACGCTCTCAGAATGGCTGTGTCCCATACCATTTCACCCAATTGGATCTGTAGTATCACATGTAGTTTTGCCTCAACATCTTTTCCAAGCTACTCCCTGATTTCCTGAGCCTTGAATGAACAAGTGTATGAGTGTGAATTACTGTGTGATTGTCCTTTTACTAAAATAATACTTTAATTGGAGAATTCTGTCTTTGCATCAATCCTTAGATCCACCGGCAAGTGAGAGATGGTCTCGCATGAGCTTTGTTGCTGACTCCCTCTCAGTTTGAGCTAAATAAAATTCCCCATACTAGACTTTTGGCTAAACCAAGGATCTGTGTTGCTTCTTTTTCTCTTCTCTGAAAGTACAAAACAACACACAGTCCTGGAAACTCCTGAACCTTCATTTGCAATTCTGGCTGCTAGTGAAAAACACTTTTAAACCTTCTGCCAGGATTTCAAAAATAGGTGGGTGGAAAAAAAGTAGAAGTCAATGGAAAAAGGTGTTTTTTTTTTTTTTTTTTTTGCTGTGACAACTGCATGCCTTTTCAATGTCTTTTTTTGGAGGGTTGGTACAGGGCAAAAATGTTTGCCTATTCTGAATGTGAATTAAAGGACTGCTTTCATATTTGAACTGGATTTCACCAAAGCTGATTTGCTACAAGGCAGTGTAATTGTAGCATATATTATATGCTATGCAAATTATCTTGGATCATATAAAGGATAAAGGATGAGTTTTTGGGTTTGCTGTTGTTGTTTTATTCATTCTTAATAGCACTAGAAAAGATCAGAAAAAGGACAGGCTGAAAATATTTAGCTTAAAAACGTGTTTTAAGAAGTGGTAGTTTATCGGCTAAAATCATTATGGTGAACTGTTGGAGCACTTGTGCAACCTGGAGTGCATTGTGCTGAAGCTGATGTCCTGTATTTGGCTGGAACCACCATCAGCCAAACCTACAGTGTCCACACATGAGGATTTCTTCTTGGTCAGGAGGGAGGAGTCATTAATCAAATGATGAGTGGCCCCCAAATCTAAAAGCCATATCCCCCTCTGTCTGGTTGTCTGGTGGGCAAAACAACCAGTGTCCTGAGCCAAAGAAGCAACCCCTCTCCTGTCCCAGGGCTATCTCTGTTGCTTCTTGCTTGCAGACATCCCCTCCTGTGCTACTGAGGGGCTCCCGGATATGCCCAGCCTGTCCACAATTGTAGCAAAGCCTTGCTTTGCAGACTGCAGCAGTCTCTGCAGAGCTGGGGGAGTCATCTGTGTAGTGTGTGTAGGCACTGCCTTGACATCCTTCCATCTCTGGAGCCCAGCTTCAAACTGCTGTCTCTGATGCTCCTCCAGAACACACACTGACACCAATTCCACAGAGAGATCTCTTTCTAGCACTCCTCGATATGGTCATAGTCTCTTGGCAGGCTGCCCAGCAATAGATAAGCCTTTTGCTCTCTAGGCATTTCAGCGCCTCTGCTCTCGACCTGAGCAAACAAATCTCTCATTTCCTCTAAATGCTGGATGGGAGACTGACCTCTCATTTTACAGGTGTACAGCCTTTTACACCAAATCATTTTGGACAGTGCAAATGTTGACTGGTGTATCTCTTTGAGCGTGTTCCATACCTCACGTGCTGATCGCTTGCCTCTGACGTGGTTGAGCTGACTGGCCTCTAGGGTCAAAAACAGGGTTGCCCTAGCTCTTCTGTTCATCTCAACTTTGTCCTTTGTGGGAAAAGCTTCAACAGCTTTCCACAAACCTTGGATGAGAAGCGATTCAGCATACGTGCTCCATGAGGCATAATTACTGCCATTCAGATTCAGAAACATAGCTGACTCCATTGCCTCAGCTACCTCTCACCAAGGCCATGCTGAACCTTGACAGATCTTCAAAACTCAGCTGCTCACAGATAAAGAGCTGGCTGGCAGCACGGCACTTTAACTTTTTGCCTTCTGTACTCACAGACAGGGTGACCTTGAGTAAGTCACACTCTCTCAATCTCAGAGGAAGGCAAAGGCAAACCCTCTCTGAACAGTTCTTGCCAAGAAAACCTCATGATAGGTTTGCTTTACATCACCATAAGTCAGAAATTACTTGAAGGCACACAACACCACCACCACTCCCACCATTCTATGCGGCCATCAAAATGTGCATTTTGAGGAATGTGCATTTTGAAGACCTGGTCTGCTAAAAGTTGTCTAAGAGGACTTAGGCATTTTTTTTCCTGCTTTTGAAAAGCAATGAATTATGCATAATTCTGATGCACAGCTGTTTGGCAAGCTTTCCTGCAATACCTCACTATAGTCATGTTCCAGTTACTCTTGTAAAGGATGCTGATACATTATTCCAACACAAACAGGAAGCTTTATCCCTTTCCCATTTACACAGCTGGCAGGAGACATTGTGAGACTAATATGTGTAGTCTGTGTGGCTAGTTTCCTTTTCTCAGCACAGAAATATCCCAGGGGTGATTTTCAGCACTCCAAAATAGATGGAAGATTAAGGGGAGCAGGAGAGGTGAGTTAACTTGTTTTTGCCAGGGCTATATGGCTAATGTCATAGGTGGATATTACAATGACACAGTGGGAGAGACGGAAGTTGGTTCACTCAGTTTAGCACAATCTTGCAAAAACTTGCAAAAATGTCTAAAAACCAAAATCCTCTACCTCAGCATAGAGAAATGTGCCCATCAGCACAGCTATATAATAAACTCATAAACTTTTAAAATAACTAAAATAAACCTTGTGTGTCCGTGTAAAACAAATTAAATATATCTGGTTCACCAAATTTAACAATTGCAACTCAACACCCAACCACAAACAGTACACCTAACTGTTCAAGAACCAGGTGACCAGTGATCTGGAGCATGCGCCCATCCATCTGGACCAATCACCCACTCCTACATAGAATTTGGTGATCTCATCATCAGTTCTTCTAATGGTCTCAATGATGGGTTAGTTATGACTTCAAAAGATTTCAGACACTCTGTGACAGCTGCCCCTTCAACCTCCAAACACCTTAAATTTGGAAAGATAAAATCCCCTTCTATAACTATAGACCTAATAATGAGTTCCATCATATAAATTCTTTCTTGCTTATGGACAATCCACACAACTGATCCAATTCTTAAACTGACCAGCTATCTTTGCAACATCTACAATTCAGCATCAGAATGACTTGGATAACCAGCATCATCATCTAACACATAAGTGCCAGAATGACCAAGCTGGGGACCTAGTCACTGTCAGTTCAATGTGAACACCGCTTCAAAGATACAACGATTATAAATGTCGTACATGTGCAAGATCTGATTGAGCTTTGCAGTGGTCACATTCTGGAAGCTGTTCCGAGCATCATTTGCATCAGTAAATACTGAAGTGGGCATATCCTTCATCTTCACATCCTTCAAATGATCAGTGTAAGACAAACTGCCATGCAGCTGCTGAAACTTCCTAGCCCAATCATCAACTCTCTCACAGATAAAATACTCATTCTCAGGAAAGCTCTGAGTCTGGCTGTATGGGCAAGTAGTATCCAAACCATTGACCACAGCAATTGCCTGTTGATGGGCCTCACGGACTGTACAATTTATGGCTCTATCTTGTCGCAGCATACACATAACTGCCAGCACACTGTACCAGTTGGCATGCTCAAGCAATGCAACCCTCCCCTCATACCTAGCATAACCCTCAGCCATGCTGGGTTCTGCAAACAACAACTGTAAACAGAAATTCTCATCCTCAAGAATTCCCGCCTCAACTGGCTGTGAAGCAGCACTGAATTTAAAGATTCTCAATCCCAAACATGCATCAGCAGAACCCCACCCTGTTTGTGCGTGAGTTGCTAAACACTAAAGAATCAATATTGCAATGCCTAAATGTTTATCACAGTGCTGCCACCAGGCAACATTTATGGTAAACCCACCAGCTCCTCATATTGCTGGAATGTTAACTTCCATTGAGTTTCATCAATATGGGAAAAACTGATGATCATGTCATACACTGCTTGCATTTCCTCTACACTACACTCATAAATGTGAGCATTTGCAGCCACCACCTTCAAGCTATCTCTGCGCTTGATCACTTCCAACCAATTGCGCAAGGCAGCTTGATACTCAAACCAATGTGCATAGGTTCTAAGCCAGGGGCCAGCAACCTACGGCCCCCGGGCCGGTTCCGGCCAGGACGCCGGACTTGCAGGCCCAGGCGGACCCCTGCCGCCGCTGCTGAGGCGGCGGCGGCACCTCCGCCGCCTGTTTTGGTCGGCACACAACCGCGCATGCTGTGGCCGGCATTTTTTCCTCCAAAATGGCGGCTGCGACACGTTTGCGCATGCGCAGGATTTCCGCATGTGCAAACACGTCACGGCCAGCATTTTGGAGAAAAAAATGCTGGCCACGGCGCGCGCAGTCGCACGCCGACCAAGACCAGCCATTGGTGGAGGCAGCGGCGGTGGAAGCAGTGGAGGCGGCGGCAGAGGTGGAGGTGGAGGCGCCACCGCCTCCGCTGCTGCCTCTGCCTCCGCAGCTGCCTCTGGCTCAGCTGCCGCTGGCTCCTCCTCCTCCTCCGCCACCGCCACCTCCGCCTCCTCCTCCTCCTCCTCCTCCTCCGCCACCGCCACCTCTGCCTCCTCGTCCTCCTCCTCCTCCTCCTCCGCGACCGCTGCTTCCGCTACTGCCGCTGAGCCCGCTTTTGGCAGAGCGGGAAGCACCCGGCATTTTGGATACCAAAATGCCGGGCGCGTCCCACTCTGCCAAAAGCGGGCTCAGCGGCAGTAGCGGAAGCGGCGGTCGCGGAGGAGGAGGAGGATGAGGCGCCAGCGGCGGTGGCGGCGGAGGAGGAGGCGGCGGCGGAGGAGGAGGCGGAGGAGGAGGAGCCAGAGGCGGCGGTGGCGGCGGCGGCGGCGGCAGGGGTCCGCCTGGCTCGGTAAGGTAAGGGGACTTGTGGGGGGCGCGCGCGTGCGTGCCGCCATCCCCCCCCCTTGGCCCAGCCGAGACCTGGGCTAGTGGAGACCGGCCCAGGTCTCAAAAATGTTGCCGGTCCCTGTTCTAAACCTATGACCTGCAATTTTGTTCATACACCTCGGAATGGATGGTACGACCATATCATCAACCACACAAAGGCCACAGAATTCTCCCCCAGTGCCAACCTTTGCTTTGAGTCTCAGATTACAGATATCATTGACTATCTTGACCCTATCCTCTACAATCTGCAAATCACACTGTCTTTTAAAGAAATCACCCCTTTATAGATAATGGCCATTGGTCCTTTTCCACAGACAATATAATTACTAATTAATTGGACGCTACCCCATTGTTTACCAATGTGCCAGGCTCACCACTGGTTTTCTGATAATTTGCCTTACCTGTGCCATAGGGACTAATTATTTTATAATATTTTCGAAATGAGTAATAGTGGTCCAGAAATGTTTCAAACACCCCATATCTTCCCCTAGAATTCTCTCTCCAATGCCTGTGTAAACTCATTCTGATTTGCATGAAACATGTCAGCATCAGTGATAGCATTTGTTGCCACACTTGGCACCATTTTCATCAGCCTCTCCTCAGAAGACATGAACTCATCTTTAGTGTATGCATCTGTGAGCACCCATTCCCGCTCTGTCTTGCTCACCAACTTTCTAAGAACTCAGAACACTGAGCAAAATATGGCACACGCATCGATGCTCCAAGCAGAAATCCCCTGCCCAACTTTGGTCACATCAAAGTCAAATTTCGGATTGAAAATTCCCTTTAAACTAAACCTCACCCAGTGGCCAGCTGCATTGTCCAACACTCCCATTCCCCGGAAACTCTCCATGTAATGCTTATCTGTTATGTGCTTTAAAAACTCATTATCTCCTGCACCTCTGCATCATCCATCAATGAGAACTTTTCTCTAGGCATAGTACACTCGTATCACCAAAGCGAGACAATCTCTTTGACCAATACCCTTTGATTAGTCCCAAATTTATAACACGGCACCTTATTAAGATACCTGGTGTTTAAAACAGCCAATGTTTGGGCAGGAAATTTCAGGTCATAGTGTAACCCAATTCCTGGATTAATCGCATAGTATGTGATCTTTGTGTCAATAGGATGCCCCTGTTTATTGATAGGTAAGACCATTTGGTCTTTAATTATTTCCCACTTGCAAACTGATCCTTCAACACTTGGCTTGCCTCCAAGTTTAAACTTGTACAATCATTGCTAACAATGTATAGAGGGAGAAAAGTTTCTATAAATTGAAAAGCATCTCGTGGAGAGTGCGGTTCGCGAATTACCAAATTAACTGACTTATCTGTCAACACCATCGGTTTTGTGGGCTCATTTGGAAAGTCCAGCCAGGTTTGTATGTGTTGGAAGAAATCCGCATTAAGTGCTAGTCTATTCAGAAGTAGCTTCGCTAATTCAGAATGGTCTGTGATCAAATACAGCTTCTCTCTGTGTTGTGATATTGCAACTATTTGGAGTTCCTTAACTGAAGACAAGCAACCATCACTGCCATTCAGAAACATCACTGCAATGCTTCATGTTCCACCTTGATGTGTGTGAACTGTGTTGGATTCTGACCAACACAACAAATCAACAGTGTGCTTGCTAAACGCCATCCGTGGGGCAACAGTGATGTTGGGTAAATCTTTGAGCTCAACTACTTCAATACTCTTTTCCACACCTGAATAGGCAATAATTTCATAGCCAAACTCTTTATTAAGTAAAGCAACTGTGTCTCTGGGGTTACAAAAATTAACCCGCAATGTGTGCTTACTGAGTGTAGTGATGTCTAAATAATTCCCGATGTACAACCCCTCTGTTGGTTCTTGTACTTTAGTTTGTTTTACATCCCCAACCAAAAAGACCTCTTCTGCTGCATTATTATAACCTATACAAGTCAAAAACTCATATGGCAAACTTGTGACCTCATCCACAAAAATCCTACGATGCCCTATCTCTTCTAATGCACAATGACCAGTTTTAAAAAGTAAATCATATTTCTCCCCATTTTCCGCCACCAACCTCTCGTAGTCTGGTTTCAGTTTTGTGAACGGAACAACCACAAGATTGTGTGGAGTTGCAATTTGTTAATTACTGCAACCTAGGCCAGCTTCTATATAATAGAATAGATATCCCAGCCTCGGGGTATCCAGCTATTACCTTGGAATGCCCTCAAGAGGTCTCTCCCTCAGTTATATAAGAACTAGCAATGTTGCCGACTGAGGAGTTCTGGATATTATTGTATTGATGTTTCAATTTGTTATTTTAATAATTGATTTTAATTTGTACTAGTTTAATACTGTTTTAAGGGGGGGGAGGGTTTGGGGTTTGATTGTATTAATTGTACCAGCAATTTTAATATGTTGTTAGCCGCTCCGATTGTACTCAGAGGGGCGGGGTACAAATAAGTTTTATTATTATTATTATTATTATTATTATTATTATTAATACACTTTACAACTTCTGAAACCAATTTTAGAAATACATTTGGATGTGCATTCCTTAACCACCTTAAGACCTATTGGGTCATTGCCGTTGTCAATCAGTGCTGTGTGAAAAGCCCGTATCTGATCATCATCAAGAGAAAATTCCACCTCTGACTCACAGTGGTCACACTTGACAATCTGATCACCCAATTTCCCAAATAGCTGAAAACATACAGGACAATCCGGGATTTCCACTTCATTTTTAAAATCACAAAAGAGACCAATATTATGTTTGTCCCTAGGAACTTCCTCCTGACTAGAAAAGGAAACCCTAGCTTGCTGTAAAATATCCATCTCCGGGTGCAAAACTATTTTCTCTGTCAGGTGCTCAGCAAGAATCCAATCAATTAATAAGGAAATAGGATAAAAAAATAACTCTCCCTGTACACCTTAAAAATACACAAACCTTTCAGTGACTGATCTCAGTGCTTTGTTAGCAAACATATTTTTGTCAATCCCTTTACAAACAGAAACCAACAAAGTAGCAGCTAACGAAAAATCACACACACACCGTGCCAGCAAATCCCATGGGGCAATGAGCTCCTTTGTAACCAAAGACATGCCACCCATCCACCTCCACACAAAAGCAACACAATTCTCCACCTTCAGTGACTTTATATCTAGTGTCAACATATAATTAAAAGTTTTCCAGAATTCGCTTCCCCTTGCGGAGAAATATTTTAGTGGGCGGTTAGCTTGATGTTTTGTTTATGGAGCTCATGATGTCAAGTACGTGTACGTACCTCTCCATTGGGCACAATGACAATTGACGGACAACATTCTTCTTGTGTTTTGTGTGCATAATTTTAAAAACATTCCAAGGGCCTATGTGTGTGGTAATTTCCACAACTTAAGAAAAACTCACCCCATTAATAACTGGGTACTTTAAAAACGTTTCCAAGTAGTGGTACGATGCCTGTACCCATTACAGTAACCAAACTCAAAAGCTAACATATTTTCATTCCCAATCTTAGTGTAAGAGTACACAGCGTTTTCCGGCATCTCAGGGTAAAGCATCTCCATTGGCAAAATCACATAACCATATCTCACCTGTGCCCCAGTCTTCTCAAAAATATCTAAAATATCATTTCACCCCTTCTCGCTTGCCGCCCCTCACTCCTGGAACCTTCTTCCCCCTCAAACACGGGCCATTACTTCTTTGTTCACTTTTAAATCCGAGTTAAAGACCACCTTGTTCAGGGAGGCATTCCCTGGTATCGTTTGATATACATTTACTTGTTATGGCACTTGGGTTTACAGTAGATATTGTTATTAATTGTTGTAATTGTCTTTGTTTTAATTGACTTTTATAATTTTGCTCATTGTGTTACTTAGATTGTAGGCCTCTGGCAGGTTTTATTCTGTTTTATCCTTGATTGTCTTTTGTACAGCGCTGAGTACACTGACAGAGCTCTAGAAATAAATAAATAAATAAATAAATAATAAAAATTATAAATACAATCCTCAAACACCCGTGTGTTACAAGTGACCAAATTGGTGCCAATATTGCCTGGCATCTTGTGAAGCTCCATGTAATCTTTAAACACCTGCTGCACCTCAACATATCTTTTTGGGCATGGACACATCTTAGTTGTGTCAAGAACTTGATCTGGTTCTAAATAGATGCACCAATCTTTTTTTGATGCCTTACGATGCAATGTGTTACAAATGTCATTTAAAGCTGGGTGTATGAAGTGGTCATAGTCCTTATTCTCATCTCCGTACACATAATGTATGTGTGGGCTTGCTGAATACTTCTGGATTTCATGTGCTGTGGCACGCACCACCAAGGTGCGTTCTAGAGCCACACTGACTTGAAACTGCTGCTCATAAATGTCTGCACAAGTCCCAAGCAGCAACAAGAACAGGATGGTCATTAGTAACATTTCCCCCCATAAACAACAATGGAAAATCACACATTGTTTTGATTGCTTCCTTTTGTGAATGTGTTAAATTCACATGGACCTTCAGGCTATTTTTAACCATTGTCCTAAAAACTTGTGAGACCTCTGCCTGCCCAAGTGTTGTTACATTGGTTGCAAGTGCCATGTCTATAACCACTTGTGGGTCTATGACTAAAGAAACAAAATAAGGAAAATGATTACAGGACTACGATCGGCCACATCAAGATAAGTCTGATTACTGAGGCAAGAATTCCAACGACCAAGTTAGCAGTATACTTTGTGTCACTGAAAGGTCATCAGTCCCCTCCCTGGTCCTCTTCAAATTCTTTTGGAATGCCTTCAATATTATTCTATTGTTGCAGCCCGCAATCACAATCTGTTACTACAGTAGCCCCTCCCAATTCGTGGGGGATCCATTCTGGACCCCCCCCCCCCGTGAAAATGGCGGTCGCAAAATGGTGCCCCATTTTGACCCCCTCCGTTTGCCACCTCTGAACAGGCAAGGATGCGGCTTGAGGTCCGTGAAAGTGGAGGGGTGACTATGTACCTAAAATAAAAATTGATTATCTGTTAATGGTTGGTTGATTAATGTCAGAAAACAGGTTCTTTGATTTGGGGATGTTGTAAACTGGAAGCTGTAATCTGGAGAATTTTCACAGCATCATCTATACTCTAGCAGTTTATCAATTGAGAACTCACTTAACTGAATTGGGAATAATTGCTTATGTCTTTGTGGGAAACCTGGACTTGAGTTGGGGCTCTTCCAATTTTATATGCTAAGTGTAAATAGTTTATTCAGAGCTTGGAAAGCTACTTGTTGGGCCACATCTCCCTAAATCCATGGCCAGTTGCTGTGCCAATTGGGGGATCCTGTGAGCTGTACCCCCCTGAAGCACTGTCTAGGGTTGCACTTAGGAGCCCTAGTGGTGCAGTGGGTAAATGCCAGTACTGCAGCCACAATGTTGTAAGTTTGATCCCAGGCTCCAAGGTTGACTCAGACTTCTGTCCTTTTGTAGGTCAGTAAAATGAGTACCCAGCTTGGTAGAGGCAATTGGCTTACAGACTGAAAACTGCTTAGAGAGTGCTGAATTCATTAATAAGCGGTATAGAAATATAAATGCTATTGCTATTGCTCTCTACACTGGCCACTTAATCCAGGGCCAGCCTGGAATATTATTGTCATGTGCCAGGAGTCAGCTTCTCCAGGTGAACAGCCTCAAAGGAGGACATGCAAATGCAACCACAATGGGAGCTCTTCAGGCCATGAAGGAGGAAGGCATGAAAGAGCCTGCTGGCTCCAGCCTTTTTAAGGGGGGCAGAGGGCAGTAGTCTGACATGCCTTATCTCTGTGATCTGTGCCTTGGACCACTCCTTGACTCCTGGACTATCTGACCTTGCTGTTCGCTGGATTCCTGATTCTTGGATTGATGTTTGACAACATTACTGCTACACCTCTCAGACAGGCAAGCTTTCTGGAACTGTGAAGCTGTCTCAGTTTATTTGTCTTCATCCAGCTCTGCATTCTGATGCCTAGCAATTATGCTCCAGATTGGCCTTGGAACTACTATGATGGAGATCACACACACCATCTTGAATTGGGTGAGATGCCATATTGTTGTGCACTCAGGCCAGCTGGCCAATCCCCTGCTTTTGGAGCTTCCTCAGTCACTTTCCCATGGGCAGGAGCTCTATGTAAAGCCTGCCTAGTGCGTTGCTGCTTCTGCTGAGATCAGCTACCTGGACATGTGATCAACAAGGAGTTGTCAGCAGAAGTGGTGATGCACCAGTGTCAGGTACAGCATGCCCACCAGTCTTCTTTCAGACATAAAGACAGCTCCCAGACATAAAGTCAAAAAGGACAGCTTTATTGTAGAAAATAAAACAGAGCAGACAGGTAGTGACTTCTTTGACAAATCTAAAGGCACAATATGTTAACACACTTTTATAGAACAGAACAAAGTCCCTTCCCATAAAGTGTCAAACTGTGATTGGTCCAAGTCTCCCACGCCTTGGCCCTTCACATGATGTAATGTCCTACTGTCTGGAAAATCCAACAAATGGCCAGGTGCGTGTGAATTTACAGCTTCCCATCGGCCTTAGACAAAACAGCTTTGAATCCCACATCTGCTCTTAGTTTGTGCACTATGTTTATAGAATAGAACTATGAAGTCTGGGACTAGGAACCCATGGCTATCAAAGCCAGCACAAATATGAGGCTAACCTAGGCACCATTTTAACATATTATTTTGTATTTTAATGTAATTGTCAGTTTAATCTAGTTTTAAGGGGTGAGAGGGTTAGTGTACAGGGATTGGTTGTTTTAACTTGTTCATGTTTTAATCATGCTGTAACCCGCCCCGATTGCCTAGCAGAGGGGTGGGCTATAAATAAAATTTATTTATTTATTATTATTATTATTATTATTATTATTATTAGATCTAAACACATTAATCATTCAATATTAAACAAATCCATATATGGTTCAAACACTACACAATTAAACACTTCATCCACTTAATTATGAGGGTTTGAATCCAAGCTTCTGCCGCAGCCAAAGCTAGAAACTCCCCCACATTCCAGCTCCAAAGTCTTTCACTTTCCAGCTAGCACATTTCCAGCTTTACAGTCATTAACCCCTTCAGCACAATTTCACAACCCATCTTCCTTATAAATTTTATCAAAACCATTCTGGCAGGAAAACATTAACCTAATGTGTTCCTGACAACCAGGCAGGCTTTACACAGAGCTCCCTCCTGTGAGATAGTGGTGGCAGCTCCCAAAACAGGCCATCCCTTTTCCCTGCACTGTTCAGCAATGGGAAGAGAGATGGTGCGGTTCTTGGCATATGAACAACTGATCGAGCTAAATCAGACCCAATCCATCTGTCTACACACCTAAGGAACCTGAGGTCACTCTGGGGTTTCCAGTAAACATCAAGATTTTCCCCAATTTTGCTTAGTTTGGAACAAAGTCAGACTAAGGGAAAAAAGACATGGATCCTCCCTGGAACTAGCTGTACATTGGCAGGGCTGCCAACACCAGCTTTGGGGTGAGAATGTTTTTTTCATTGGTGTGGACAATCCCTAAGACACTGTTATGATCACTTTTCTTCATGGCTGATTCACTGGTCTGTTGAGGTATATAAACTAGGACAGATAGACACACACACACTTACCTTGGATATTTTCTATTATATTTCCAAGTGCCTGCACAAGAATAGTAGCACGGTCAGTGATTTCTGTGGCTTCCTTCTGCAGCAGTAGGCCTTTCCTTGATTCTTGATTTCTCTATGAATAAACCATGTGAGTATATTAGCTTTTTCCTTCTGATTTTTAAATCTGCAGGGATTTATAGGTTCTTACTAGTGTAAGCAAAATTTTGCTTCTGGCTGATGAGCGGTCTATGGAGCATAAACAATATTTGACAATGCTGGGGCAAGGACTGCTTCTCATTATGTGACTGGTATTTGCAGTTTAAACAATGGGAATTTGCTTCAGTTTAAGCAATGGAAATCTGCTCTACATTTCAAAATTAATTGTAACATCCTTTCACACATCTGCTACAATTTCCCTCTGCCAAAGTTCAGACTTATTCTTCTCTAAGTCTACAAACCTATGTGTACTTACTTGGTAGCAAGCATTGTCAAATATAGAGTGAACTTATGTAGGACAGTGCTGCACAAGACACTTGACAACCCTATTGCATATCATTAACTCTGCCATGTTCTATTTCACAATTGAATAAGGGAAGATATCCTAACATCACATGTATCCATGTTGTTCACCACCAATAGCCAATGATGTGATGAAACATATAAGGAGATCAAATCTATCCATGGGGTGAAAAGAGACTTCCTTGTGAATGGTTTGTTGCTGGAGCATTGCTGGTTCTTCATGGGTTCAATCCTGGATAAGCTCAATGTGTCTGAAAATCTTCAGCACGATCACGCTACTTTGCTAGGAGTATGCCTTTTACTTCCGGCTCCCCCCCACCCCAGTCTGATAATTTTTTAAAAATTCCCTTCACAATGGTCCTAATGAAACTTTTCTTCACAAATTTCTAATGACTTGATCTCATGATAGAACAACCTTACTGAAGCTAAGTTAGATTGGGTTTGGTCACCTCTTCAAAGCTAATGTAGTATCTAGAGTGTTGGAATGGCACTTTGAAGATCAAAGTTCAAGTTTTTATTGAGCCATGAAACAAGTTAGATGATCTTGGGCCAATCCTTCTCTTTTCCAACTTGACTCATATCACAGGCTTGTGAGAATAAAGTGAGAAGAAGATCCAGATCCAGCTCAGTGGAGGAAAGATGGGATGTAAATATGACAAACATTTGTTGTTTACTCCCTCAGGACTCCATGCCCCCCTCCAGTCCTTCCCAAGCATAATAGTATCTTGACAACTTTCATGGAGACCCCAGCAACAGAAAAAATAAAGCTCTCTTCCTGTGTGCTGTGGTCCCAATCTTGATTAGCCCCTTGTGGATGTTATTCTCCTGCAATATTCAGTTTAAATGCAGTTGTGCAATTTTGGCTGATAATCAACCTACATTAAACATATAATGGTATTTACTGTGGCTTTCAGGAAATAATCTATTTATTTTATTATATAACATTCTCAATTATAAATATTAAAGCATTTATAATTGTGTTACTATATCTGCTATAGGAATAGATTGCTAAAGTTTTTCACATGAAGATGTGCTTGTGGAATAATACTTTTTGTGAGTAATACTTTTTGAAAGTCTATTACAGTTTTATTTTAGAAATTCCATTTGGTCTTTGGAAAGAACATTAAAAATGTCATTTTCTTGTCCCTTCAGAGGCTTGTCACATAGTGATCCAAACTCTTTCTGATTGAACTGGCATCAGGTCTAAGGAACTCATATACATGCTATTTTAATGTTTTCCTTTAATTAGTTGATTAAGATTGGCTTCTAGCTTATGCAAGATAACAGATTCACAGCCTGGGCTTCTGCATGGCAACTTGGATACTGTTCACTGGAATTTCCATGTGAATTCAAGTAGACAGTGTCTTGTTCTCTTGCCTCTTTTAGCTCCTTGAAGAGAGGGGTATCCAAATAAATATTAATACATAAGGATACATAACTCAATTATCCAAGGTAGCCTGGCATTTAAAATCAAATGAATTAAAATTAAAATTGATAAGAGCTGCAGTGAAAGTTAAGAGTTGCATTTTAATTTTTATAATTGTCATCTCTATTGCATTGAGCCAAGAACCATAGCAACTGAGTGGACTGTATAAGAAAAATAATCCACAGTAAGATAAAAGATAAATACAGCCTTGCTTTGCCACCTTTGAATTATAACAAAATAGCTTACTGAACCATACATACACAAGCACATATACATGCACCATAAAATAATGAATAAAATCAATATGTAATTTCCTAGGAGCTACTGCAAATAATATTTCCATGCAGGGCTGATTGTCTTACAATAGTTGCACCACTATAACCTATGGTATTTTACCTGTACAATAGAGAAATATATGATCAAATGTTCTCCTTGAGTAACCATACAAAAGATGGAAGGATAGTTAATATTCATCAGCCTGATCACACAGGCATTGTGATATTTTGACCCTGAAATCTTCCCTTGACTTGTACATGAGTATATACGGTAAGTCAGGGGAAGGCAACCTTTCCCCTTTAAGGGCCGAGGGACTTCAGCTCCCAGAATCCCAGGAGCTACTGGCCAACATGGGACTATTGGCCAACATGGCTGAGGCGTCTGGGAGCTGAAGTCCCTCGGCCCTTAGAGGGGAAAGGTTGCCTACCCCTGTGGTAAGTCCTTTGAGTAATTTGGGGAAAAAGTAGGTCTTCATCACAGATTGGTGGGAATTGTGGCACAAGGTCACTCAGGAAGAGGTTTTGGGCAGTGCCAAGCTGTCACTGTCAGAAATGTGTGGCAGCAGTGGGATAACAAAACCCCATTGGGCTGCTATCTGAGAAAAGCAGTAAGATGTGAATAGTTTTCAGTATCTCATCCTCTGCAATGCTAGAAATTTTGAGCTGAAGGAAAATTTCACTGGTGGGCACAATTCCTATTTGGGAGCAATGCTTTCATCCCCTCTCCTCTGTAAGTATGCCCCTCCAATATAACCCTATTTCCTAATTTTTGCCTCAGTTGTTCCCATGCCAGTACAGTGCCTTGCTGGTTTTCTCCCAAGGGCACAAGCTATGAATAAGCACATTTTTTTAAAAAAACTTTGTGTGCTTAACATTTTTCTTACTGACTGCCCCACTATTTTCATACTGTCTAAATTTTGAGTTTCTTCCCCACCCATCATTATTTCCCTCTTGGTGGAAATAACAAAGACAATGTCTCAGAGTCACATGGTTATACAGGATGGGAGAAAGTATGGGACTTGCTGTGTCAAAAGAACTATTTGGGTGGCAAATGTGGATAGAGACTCACATGTCAATAGGCACATTGAAGGATATACCATTTAGATGCCACAAGGATTGTGATGAATTGAAAATTGATTGGATAAAAGTGAATTGGAAGTTATAAAAAGACAACCTTCTGGATTTCCCCACCTAGGCAATGGGCTTAACCCCACTATCATGTGTATGCTCCATAAAAATTGAGTATGGGGATGATAGTCATGAAGAAATGGCTAGTCTGGAACTTCTTTAGGTCACCCATGGCCACCTAGGTAAGTAAAATCTAGGCTAATTCCCCCCCCCCCCCTTTCACCTGTTCCCTGCACCTGTTCAGGCTGACTTCCCTACAATCATTTAGCAACTGGAGGAGGACAGGGGGATGACAGTGGGTGACCTTTGTTTCAGCTCCACAAAACTTCTGTGTTTCAGCTGCATTAAGATGACCTCACACTCCTGGATCTCTGGAGGACCACTAGGTTGTCTATAAGCCAGAAGTTCTTTGGTCTGGAGTATGAAATCATCTTCCTACAAGAAACACCTTTCTGTTTCTTCCTCTGGTTAGTTGCAGGAAGACTGCCTGCTGTTGTCTATCTTCCCTTGCCCACTAAATGGCCACAAGGGTGACCACTGAGGAGAGAGCTACTGAATACCTCCAACTGCAACAATAAAAAGTACATATGTAGGAATAATTGGCAATTATATCTGCATATATTACATTCTCAGTGTAACAGATTACAGGCTTAAAGCCAATACTTCATTTCCCACTGGTTTTTGTCTGTTCTGAAACTAAAATTTCTTAAAACCATTTCAGGGTAAGGAATTAAAAACAAACCTGTGCCTCAGTTTCAAAATGTGAGCAAGGCATATTTAGGCACTAAAACAACACTGTTCTTCCTTTATTTTCTATTCAGAAGGCAGTATTCTAGTCATAGCTGAGCATGGAGCTGGCATCTATCAAATATTATGATAAACCTTTTACTTAATTATTAAGTATTATTATTAACTGTACTTTTACATCCTTCGGTAACTAAAGTTCACTGGATGACTGCAGGTCAGTTAAAAAAAAGAACCTATGTAATTACAATAAAACAGCACAAGATAAAATAGCACATGATAATATCTGTAGCAGGGGGGAAACAGGGAAAACCAGCAAAACAGTTCTTAACTGGAACCGTTTCAAGCTACCCAACTGCAGTGTTTTGATTCCCCTTCAGTTGCATGGCTCCATCCCATGGGATTCTCAGGTTTGTAGTATGGTGAGGCATTAGACTTCTCTGGCTGAGACTTCTGTGTTTTATGTGTGTGTATGTGTGCTGTCAAGCTGTCTGTCAATTGTGACCCCATTAATTTCATAGGGTTTTCTTTGGCAAGGAATATTCAGAGGTACTTTGCCTTTGCCTTCCCCAAAATAAAGCCAACAGAATGTGGTATTCTTTGGTTGTCCCCCAACCAAGTATGAACCAAGCCTCCCCCTGCTTACCTCCCAAGATATGATGGGATCTGGTGCCTTCAGTGCATTTAGTCTGAATTTCAAGTATCCCTTTATAAACTGTGACTCAAAGATTCCATAGGATAGAACCATGGCAGTTAAAGAGGAATCATAGTGCTGTAACTGTGCAAAGTAAAAGGGCCTCTGGCGGCAAAAGACAATAAGGTAGCCATAAAGGCACTGGCAACTGGTGGTTCCTGTGTCACTTAGGTTGTTAACCTGCTTTGAATTTTAGTTTAAACTTTAAAAGAATTATCTGATTATTAGTATCCAATTAACTATTTGGAGAAAAGGTTTCAGCACCTTGGATAGCTCTGTTAAAGTCTGGACTAAAATCCAGAGCAAATTCAGCACCCCACTGACATGGGAGCCACAGTCAGTATACCACCAGGTAAATATTTCTGGGAGATTTCTGGCAAGGTAGCTGAATTACTCTGTTAAAGAAAACAGAACACTTTATGGATACAAACATAGCACCTTATAGATACAATTTTTTTATTTGGCATAAACTTCCATGGACTGCAGTCTACTTCTTCAGATGCACGGAGAGCTTGCATTTGAATAACTGACTTACCTGTACTCCATACAAACTTTTGCCAAATAAAACTTGTTAATCTCTCAAGGGAGAGCATTCCACAAATGGAGCTCCCATATTGAAAAGATTCATTCCTTCATATGTACATGCCTTGGCTCACCTGGGGCCTGAGGCAGGTAAAGTAGGCAGGGGGTAAGTCACACATGCCTCAGAAAACTCCATGACAGTTTCACCTTAGGATCACTATAAATCAGAAAGGACCTGAAGGCACGCAACAAGAACAACAACTTGCCACTCAGGTCTCTGCTAGTAGCATTAATCCACCTTCTTGCTCTATGATATTAATAGTTTACTTCTATCAAATCTTTACACCAGGCTTCTTTTTAAAAAGGGAATGAAAGGAAAAGGAGAAATGGCAAACAAGAGGCAAACCTTTTCATCAAGTGTGTTGATTTCTTTGAGAAGGTCAGTCATTTCGTTGGCAGCATGATCAAGCTGGCTCTTCATCAGTACAGAATTATTATCCTTTTCAGATAGTTTTACCTAGATAAAAAATAAAATTTAAAAGATTATCATGTGTATCTGAACATATTTTTACATCTCCATTTGGTACACTTGCAAATAGATTTCTTTATGCAAATTTCAACAAGCATCAAAATGATGAAGACCTTACAATGAAAAGGCTAGAAAGAATCTCATGAGGGCAGCTAGGCTAACCTACTACAGTGAGGTAGGGCATTAAGAGTCCTAAATCATCACTGACAAATTTAGTGCTTATTAAAATTTATTAGGAAGAGGATTGCATGGATTCCCAGGGAATCTGTCCCATTGTCTAAGGGAGGCTTCACATTCCTGGCCTGGCCTTGTTTTTCCCTTTTCATACCACACATACCACTCTGCATACCTCTTCAAACTATGGCAGTAAAAAGTGGTTCATGGAACTGTCAGTTTGCTCAAACTAATATGCCATTCTTCCCAACCCACTCTCTGTTGGGTGGATGGCAAGAGACAGAAAAGAAGGCAAAGATGAATCTGATGTAACAGCTCTTATCATGTACAATTTAAAAAAGAGGGTGAGGTTAAATTGTGTCTAGCTTCTTAAACCTTATGCCCAGCCACCTCTTCTCCTGTCCTCAAGGGTGATGGTGGCAACTCTCTTTCTATTGTTATGGACATGTTCCTGGCAAGTATCAGGTTCCAGTTCCAGTTCAAATTTTAATTACTTATAACCATTATTTATCACAATATAAAACAAAGATATTATGCATATGTCAAATAACAAAGTTAAAATTATAAACTATGATGGAATTAACAAGTATCAAGTTACCATAAGCAATGCAAGTGATGACAGAAACACCTCTCTCTCCCCTGACCAAGGCCCACATGGTGTGCTTGTTAAGAAAGCAAAAATAGAGTACTTGGATCACAGACTGGATTTTTTCTTTGCTTTCTTGGACTGGAATTCCTAGAATTCCCCAGCCAGCCTGACTACTCCCAGAAATTTGCAGACCATGCTGCCAGAGGGTTCTAGTCCAAGTTCTAGTCCAAAAAAGTGCCCTTTTCAAGCTCTAATCAATGTCATAGATCAATGTAATTATTGTCTATATTATTTAATATTATTCACTGAAATACCCTTCATGACCTATGCTGGCATAACCCCCAGATACAGCAGTTTGTGGACTTTAAAAGACATTGTGCAAGGAGATATCTAATAACAGAGGCCTATGATACAGCTGTTTCCCCAGCAACTGACTGACTGTGGGGATGCTTTGAGGCCTTGTCCAGCTGTCCATACACCCCAAGAAAGTGCAACCAGCTTCTACCTTGTCTGAGAGGCTACAAATGCCTCTTCTCTAGGGGTGCACACATCCACACCCAGTCAGTAACAGGGAGGAATTGTGCCCACGAGCCTCTGGCTGTGCTTGAACATGTCAAGAACCATCAGTAGCAGCGCCCACCCCCAAGCACCACTGTACGTAAACTGGTGGAGATTTATATCCTGCCAATGGGATAACAGGATTTCCACCACTGTGTTTTTTTTAGTCATATCTGTTTTTTTAAAGTTATGCTGTCAGCTACCTTGAGTCCCACTACTGGGAGAAACCTCAGGTCTAAAGGCATCAAATCATGCCTTATCTTGGAAGCTAAGCAGGGTCAGCTCTAGTAAGTACTTGGATGAGAGACTATCAGTGAATATCAGGTGCTGTACGCTGTATTTTAGATTAAGAAACTGGCAAAACCACTTCTGAGGATTCCTTGCCTAAGAAACCCCTGTGAAATTCAAGGGGTTCCCATAAGTTAATAGGTAATCTGAAGTCATATTGGGAGAGAAACAGAACACTAATAAAAGAAATAAAAGAAATAAGTATACATAAATAAAATTAACAATGAATAGGGGCTCCTCTCTTTTTTTCTGATAACATAACAGTGCTGAAGAAAACATAGAAATATGCCAAATAAATAACTGGTACCTTGAGGATGAAAGCAGTGGAGTTGAGGTCATGCAAGTGTCTGTGAGCAGCAAGCCCAGTGGAGATGCTAAGCAGAGTTGCTTTGCTTTCATCAATGGACTGAGCTACCAAGCTGATATCATCAGTCAAATCCCAAATGCATTTGTCACAGCCTGTCAATAAAACAAAATAAAAGTTCAACAGCAGAAGGGGAATTAATTCTTCTTGAAATATTGTAAATGTCCTCTTGCTCCTGCTCTTGTTCCTCCTCCTTCTTATTGAATAAGACAAAAAATTATACTAAATTTGCCAGCTGTATGTTTTCAACACACAAAAGTTGGGGACTTGGAGAATGGAGCACAATGCACGGGGACTTTCATTATAAAGCCAGTGTGCCTCACCATATTGCCCAAATTAAGTATTTAAGTTACAGGGATGACATCGTAACACATGTAGGCCAACATCCTGTAAGGTTCAGCATAGCGTAGATATTCTGCATGTGGAACAATGGTACAGCTAGCCATTCACAAACTCCTTATTGTAGAGCTGCTGCACTTCCCCTGCCATTCCATAGCTTGGGAGGCAGAACTGGAGAAACATCTGGCTATGTCCCAGGACAAACAAATGGGTCATGGAGCAGATCAAGCTGGAAACCTCCCTGGAAGCTAAGATTATCAAACTGAAGCTGTTGTACTTTGGGCATATCATGAGAAGGGAGCTCATTGGAAAAGACAATAATGCTGGGAAAGGTGGAGAGAAGTAGGAAGAGAGGAAGGCCACATGCAAGATGGATGGACTCTATTAAGGCGGTCACAGGTATTAAGAGGTTGCAGGAATTAAGCAGAACAGTGGAGGACAGGGGGTCTTAGAGATGTCTCATCCATAGGGTTGCCGTAAGTCAAGATCGACTCAAGGGCAGTTAACAACAAAACATTACCAACAGGTTGCCAGACACAGGATGTGTCAAATCATTATATTCAAGACAGTGCAGTGGTTCAAAGTCAGTGCTTTCTGAACTTTTATTGTCTTGCTGCAGCATTTCATAGATGGACTTCAATCCCAGTTGATACATGTTATGTAGCAGTAAAGGACAGTTGTATTTAAAAAGCCCACTTGATTCTCATCAGTTACCTTGATACACAATCAGAAAAGGCTGCATTTGGCCTACCAAGACCTTCCTGCATCTTTCCTCTGCAAAATCCAGCCCCCAAAGAAGCTACCACATTATGACAGAATGGAACTCTATGTGGGCCTTCTGTTGGCTGGGCCAGGGATTGATCTTAATTGGCTTAGCTAAGTAATGCCCTGCCACTTGACTATGATGTCCTTTACTCCTCTCAAATATCTGGAATTTTAATTTTGCTATGTCTTCATAATTATCTCTGTTACATTTCCAGTACTTGGAAAGGTTCTAATCATGGGTTTTCTGGTTCAAAATGCAGGGAAGGAAATGCAGAATCATGCTATAAATCTTTACCTAGTCCCTTAAACACAAAGACATGGGAGGAGGAGTCAAGTGCAGCAAAAATGTCAGATAAGTACTGCCCTTACTGATAACAGGACAATCTGTTCCTGGAGGAGGCATTGGAGGTTCTGCTAGGCACTCCCCTGTATGACGGTCACACGCTCCTCCTCCACAGTTGCACACTAGGAAAAGAAGAGAGAGTGAATACAATCCTTTAGATCTAGAAGTCGATAAAGAAAGAACGGATGGCTTACTTCCAACCAGTATGTGAAATTATGCAAATGTAACTTCCTTTTAATCTTTTGCCTTCTAGAAGGCAGAGAGATGGAGAGCAGTCGATCCAGTGCTGGCTGTTACCTTTCTTTGCTAATGGAACGGTGATACTTTGTGGGTTTTATCCAAGGTACCAAACTCTATCTCCAAAACAGATTCAGTACGTTGGATAACCTTTTTAAAGCTCAGACCAAGGCTGCATCTGCATTGCAGAAATACTGCAGTTAGGCACTTAATTTAACTGCCATGGTTCAATGGGAGGATGGAATGCTTTTTACCTGTTGTAATTTTAATTTGTTGTACACCACCCCGATTGCTGAGAAGAGGGGCGGGTTATAAATAAAACTTCTTCTTCTTCTTCTTCTTCTTCTTCTTCTTCTTCTTCTTCTTCATGTGATAGAATTCTGGGATTTGTAGTTTGTTGTGGCACTAGAACACGCTGGCAGAGGAGGCCAACTATTTCAGAAAACTACAAATTCCAGGATTCCATAGCATTGAGCCATGGCAGTTAAAGTGGTGTCAAATTGCATTATTTCTTTAGTGCGGATGCAGCCTTAAACCTAGAGAAAATTCATGGTCTCACTAACACAAGAACCAGCCACTCATCCAATTTATGAGCAAAATAAAGGATGCTTTGTCAAACATCCAATTATAGTCACTTTGGCGTCTCTTGGATTTTGGAACAACACATTCATTATGAATGTCATTACAGTCAGCACTCTGTTTTCACAGAGGATCCATTCCGGAATTACCTCCCCCCCAAAAAAACTGGAGACTCGCCGATATTCAAGCCCCATAGGAGGCACACCCATTTGATCTTAACGGAAGTCGCCCCTCCATGAATATTCAAAACTGCAGATCTCAAGTCCGCGAGAACGGAGGGGTGACTATATTTCCAAATCAAATCATAGTACTTCCATAAACCTTTATCATGATCAGTTGAGATTGATGCATTTAACTGTCTTTCCTTGCTTCACCACAGATGAATGCACAGTAGAAGAAACAGGAAAGCCAAGAATTTATATAGTATTTTATTTATGTACCCTTTTATAGTGTAGTCACTGCATATATGGCTACATGGAAGTAGAAAAGATGTTTCCATATAACATACAACCTGTTCCAAACAGGGAGACATATGACTTATTTGTGACATTTGGAAGCAGTGCTTTTAAATGAATGAATGAATGAATGAATGAATGAATATTAGGAATAGCAAAGTTTTGGTTTGGGAGAAAATGTGAGCAATGAATCAGGAATACCACAATGCCACAGTCAGCTTAGATAATTAAGCAGTAACTGGCTGTTTTATTGTGAATTAACTACTGCAGTTTATAAGAGAACCAATTCAGAAAGCTTGCACTGAGCCAAATTATCCCCCCCACATCAGTAACAGCCTATGATCTAGGCAGAGTGGGTTGCATTTTTCTGCCATTGTGGAGTGGAGTAAAGTTAATTGTTGGCTGTTTATTATTTCCATGTTGTCAAATCTATTATTGGGTACCACTGATGCACAAACTCTACTTGTTAGCTGAATCTGTCTGGCCTCCTGTTAGTTTACACACAAAGTCTAACAAAAGCTGTTTGCTTCAGAATAACAACAAACCACGGCATTTCTTTTCACACCTGTGACAGAAGTGCTCAGTATACTTTACAAGACAAATAAACCTATTGAACTACTGCCAGGAAAGGGGATGGTGATTTTAAGTGAAATGCCTTTCCTTTTCTTTTTTAATACAATTTACTGCCATTAACAATAGCAATGTAAAACTAACGGTCCTTTTCAAAATCTCACTAGCTGAATGCCTAAATGGTTACTTATTGCTTTAGAGATTAAGAACCACATAATCATCCACCACTTTGAAATTATGTTTATTTCTTATGCTTTCTGAATATTTAAAGGCTTGTAATATATAACTGGTGTGAGTTACACACAATGAGAAACTGCACAGGCATCTTTTATGATTAACAATGTGACTATATCCTCTGTCTTAGGTTGCTGCCACACTGCAGAACTGATGCAGTTTGACACTGCTTTAAGTGTAATGGCTCCATCCTATGGGATCCTGGGATTTGTAGTTTGTTGTGGCACAGTGAGGGCTAAATAGCTCACAAAACTATAAATATCAGAACACCATAGCATTCTGTTAAAGCAGTGTCAAACTGCATTCATTCTGCAATGTATATTTAGTGTTAGTTGCAATAGTAAAAAGAATACTGCTTTTTATTGTCACTGCTGCTACATTTTTGGACTACACCACTCAGAATCCTCCAGTCAGCATGGCCTCATCTCCCTCTTATTCTGGAGCCTTATCTCTGTGTTCCTTTCTAGGAACCAAAGCCAGAGGTGGCTGGCTAAAGCTTTTCAAATACACGTACCCCTTTGAGCAATTGCTTCCTGCATCTGGTTGGCCATGGCAACAGCAAAACTACTCAAAAACTCCCTCCTATGTCTCGATCCCTTTTTTCTACCTAAATTTGTTTTAAAAAACCCAGGCATGCCATAGAGTTACAGATAAGACTATTAAAATCTAGTTTGGGCTGAGAAATAGACTACAGAGCTTTGATTATCTAGGCTCACCATGGGTTTTTAATGGAGCTCTCTTACATGACAGAATTATATCACTATGGTTCCACTTTGACTGTCATAGCTACTTTATATGGAATCCTGGGGATTTGCATTTGGTGAGTTACTAGAGCTTTCTGGCTGAACATTCTAAATGCCCCTCCCTGAATTGGACATCCCAGGATGCCACAGGATGTTGTGATGTCAGTCAAAGTGGAATCATAGAGCTATTAATATGTGACATAAAAGTCCCTTAGTTTCTTATTCAATAGACAGCAGAAATGTGATTTGTGATGACATGTTAGCTGCCAGCCTAGTCAAATGGCCCCAATACATGGGACCACTGTTGGTCCTGGCAGCACCCCTTGAAATGCCACTTCCACATCAGGACATGATATGACTGCTAGCACAAGAGCTTGCATAATTCTTACCACTGCCATTTTCACCACTGTAAGTATCCCAGCTGCCCTCAAATACTGGAGACTTTGTGTGCCTTCAAGTCATTTCTGAGTGATGATGATCCTATCATGGCGTTTTCTTGGCAGAATTTGTTCAGAGGGGGTTTGCTCTTTGCCCTCCTCTGAGGGTGAGAGAGTGTGACCTGCCCAAAGTCACCCAGTGGGTTTCCATGGGTGAGTGAGGAACTGAACCCTGATCTCACAGTGTTCCAGTCCAACATTCAAGCCATTACACCACATGACTTCTACCTAATCTCAAATTTTCCAGTTGAGCCACCTGGATCTGGTTGCAAAACCCTTAAAAGAAAACTACTCGTTTTCTTCCAGGAGAAGAACTTCCAAATTGTATGAATATTTATGATCACAACCTGAATCCTATTGTTAATCCTAACTAGAGTGGATATCATGCCCCCCTTGAGGGTTCAGCTTCTGAAGATGAAGTAGACGAAGTTGACCTGCCTGTCAGATCTCCCCCTTGAGAGTTTGGCTTCTGAAGATGAAGTAGACTCACCGCAGTTGTGCCCTACTCCAGCTCAGCCTGACAGTCACCTGAGTGCTCCACAGGAGGAGGAGGTAGGAGAGACAGGCCTAATACCTCAAGAAAGACTAAAGTCTCTCCCCACAGGCGAAGTGAGAGGCTGTGCTCACACGGATAGGAAATGATCTCTTGAAATATGGCCTGCAAGTTGAGTGGGGCTGAGTCAGCATGCATTATAAGCATGCCTTTCCCCTTTTGGTTGCTAGAAACAAACATGATTTCTTTCTTAAGCCGGCATTTACAGCAAGATCTGACTCTGTGATTTATGACCCTGGAATGTTTCTTGACCTTATTACCTGGACTTTGCTTAGGATTTACAGCTCCTGACCCTGGACTGTTTGATTTTGGATACTGCTTGCTTCTTCAGCTTTTGAACTTCTGACACCCTGCCTGCTCGTGCAGTGTGAGAACAAGACATAAGATCTATTTAATTAATAGGATTTATCTACATGCAGACTCACCATTCAGCAAATGATTAAAGGGATCCATTATAGGTGGAACTAATCAATAGTTTCCCTCCCTCCCTCACCAAAATGTGCTCATATAGTACATTGTATTCATGTAGCATATTCACAGCATTATTTACAAATGTTCCTTATAGCACTATATAGATCTCTGCTCATAAACACTGAATGAACTAAATAGTTTTAATGTACCTGTACAACCTCTAGCTATTCTGGCATCCCCATAATAACCAGGAGCACATAGTTCACAATTGAACCCTGTTGTGTTGCGCATGCAGTTGCGACATTGGCCGGTCACTTCATCACAGTCCTCAAAGATTAGATTAGGATCCGAATTGCCGCTGCAGTCACATTTTTTACAGGAACTGCCAATGAGCAAGGGGTTTCCATAGTAACCAGGGGCACACCTGGGATGAAAATACAAACTCAGTAATGATTAATAACCATTTCTTTCTGATCTTTTAGCGTGATGACATTCTGGCTATGTCAACAAAACAGAAAGTAGAAACCTTGAACACTGATTATGACTAGAAGCAGATCTATATTGGTGGTCCTCTAGTTTGCACATTTTCAGTCTCAGGGATGAAAATTACATTGTGGTCTTAAACTCACCATCTATCAGCATTATTTTATCAACTGTTGCCATTAGCCTTTCTAGTTGCAATTCTGGATGAAATATACTGCTGAAGAAAATGTACTTCAAAATCATTGCAAAAACTCACAGTTTAATTTTCACTTACTTTCTAACTAATTGATATATATATATATATATATTATTTTCTGTAAGAGTTGTTGAAGACAGTTTCATTCCATGAAGTTGAAGTTACTGCTTGTGCCCATTTCTTTCTAAGAATTAGTGTCAGTACATCTTTGTTGTTTTGTGCCTTCAAGTCATTTATGACCCTAAAACAAACCTATCACAGGGTTTACTTAGCAGGATTTGTTCAGAATGGGTTTGCCATTGCTTTCCTCTGAGGCTGAGAGAGTGTGACTTGCCAAAGGTCACCCAGTGGCTTTTCATGACTGAGTAGGGATCTGAACCCTAGTCTCCAGAATCCAACACTCAAATTACTGGCTCTCCCAGTAGGTGTCATCTGCTCTTTAAATTGGTGGGAAACTGATAGAGACAGCTAATCCTTATAGATACTTGAAAAGAAAATTTCATCACTGATCAGAGCCAATCCCCTGAATGTTTACTGAAAAGTAATTCCCACTGACTTGAAGGGGGCTTTCTACCAGTTAGATGTGTGTAATAGGGGTGGGGATCATTTAGTATTCCAGATCTTGAACTGCAACTCCCAGTAGCATATCCAATGGTGATGAATGCTGGGAATTGCATTCCATCAGGATCTGATGAACTGCATGACTACCTCCCCTGGTTTGGAACCCCTACTTTATTATAGTTCTACGTACTCTGTTAAAGGAAACCAATGATTGCATTTGTAGTTATCAGTTATATAAAGCTTGCTTCCATTTTCTTATCCTAGTGAGATTTCAGGCTATCAGAGGAATAACACAAAAACAAAAGAAGGGCCCAGTTAACATGAACATACATGCTGTTTGTACACTGTTCTAATATGAACCATCCAGAAGTGTAGGTTGAGGTGGACAAGTTGTGACCCTCTAGATATGACTGCTATCATCCTTGACAATTGGCTATGTTGGTTAGGATCCTACAACATCTGGAGGACCACCCAGGGACAGATGAATCCCTGGAAGAGTTGAATGAAGTGTCATAAACCACTAGAAAGAAGGCTATGACATCTGTGAATAGGATACCAACATGTACTTCAGCATCACACCAAATACAAAGCTTTCCTGTCATGTGTTAGTGTAAATGGCCTCTTTGAGGTGGACAAAATCTGAATTACTGGCTTCAAACACTGCATTTTCTTTACCACTTTTCTGAACTGTTTCCTAATATGTCTGCATTTGTATCTAACAAATAAATGCTTTCACACAAAGTTAAAAGTCACCTTTTGGTCACCCCCTGAACTCAGTTCACCAAAGAAAAACATGAAACAACACAGAGCAGAAAATAAGTATGTGCCATTTTTTCACTTTTCTTAGTCATATAACCTTTTAGTCATAATTATAATTTCCTTTCAGAATTCATGATGGCTCTTTCTAGTGACTGGAAATGCATCAGAGTAATGAAGATTTTGAATCAAAAGTTCCTCTTCTTCTACAGAAAAATCTCCCCCTCCCACAGTAATTTCCTGTTTCTCAGACTCCAAATAATGACTTTTACATGTAAAGTTAAAAATGCATGTTCTTGAGGTTTTCTTTTATTTCCCTTTTAAAAGGGTTGCTTAAAAGGTTGCTTTAAGAGTATTGTAACAGCATAAAACTGGGCTTATTGAGGGAAAGCCAAGGTGAGATCTGTAGCAGGTTAAGATATGGTGTTTGTTATCATCCTCACAAGTTCCAAGCCGCAGTGAGGACTCTGACTAGATCTTGGAAAAATGGCTTTTGTGGACTACCATTGCTAGAAAGTTTCCAGACAGCCAGTCTTTGTGCTGGGGTATTCTCAAAGTCATAGCGCAAACAAATAACTTTTCTAAGGTCTGAGTCTTATCTGACCAAAGAGAGTCCTGAATCTGTCAGCAGGAATCTTTCAGCAGGAGGCTTTTTGAACTCTGCTTCTAAAATGATACCTGCTAGGGACAGCAATTCTTGAACCTGTACCCTGAAAAACGGCCCTTCTGCATCTACCTATGCAAACAGTGAGCCTGGTCACATGAGAGAAGTGCTAGTGTTCAAACAATAGGACTCTTGCTCTCCATTGCTCAGGAAAAGGATAGGGAAGGGAGATCTATCCCTGGTTGGATAAAAGGCGTTCAACCCTTGACTTTGTTGATCAAGTTGCTTACTTTGACCTTTCTGAAGTCCTGCAACTTTATCCTGCCTTATTGTGTTTCCCATCATGTCCTGTAGATTCCCCTTTGAGATCAGGACAGAAAACATTGCATGTTTGTTTGACAGTAGAAAATGGACTGCATATTTTAATTAAGTGGCAAAAATCTTCCCAGGATGATAGTGTTCTGAATAAGGGTCTCACACTGAGACTGGTTCTTTTGAGCTCAATTTGTGTGTGAGAGAAAATATTAATGCAAAAAATTATAATTGTATTTGATAATTAATCCAAAAAGCAATTTTACATTTCAGAAGCCTTACAACTGGAGTGTTCAAATCCTTTGTGCCTGCATTTATTTGCAAAAGGGAGGCAATGCCAATAGAATATTTTCTTTTTTGTGCTTTGTGTGCACATACTTTCAGTACACCTCCCATTTAATAATTAAAGCAGAAGAAAAAAGATTGATTTCAATGACCAGAAAGATTTCTAAATTGGAAGAACAGATTGGAGAAAAACAAGATTCTGTCTACAACGTTTAAAAGCAATGTACTATTGCTTCCCTAAGTACCCAATTTGTATCGGTAGTACATATCCACTATCAGACCCACTTCTGGTTAATTCAGATAGTTGCTGAAAGTGTGGAGAGGTCTCTCTCTACAGAAAGCTCTTACTTTCTATCAAGTTTGATGTCTTCAGTTCTCAGATTAGTTTTCAGGCAGTTACTCTCCACCTCTTACTGCGAAAGGCAGCTTCCATGTCAGTGGTTAGCTCCATTAAAGTTCATACTGAAACATGGACTGGATTCACCTTTCCCCTGACATGGAAGCTACCAGTTGCCATTGGTCACTGTCATGGTCAGCAACCTAATAAATAAGATAGAAAACAGATGGCTGAACACAATCACACATAAGCTCAGCCATTTCCATCTCCATAAGTGGTTGGTCAATGTAAAGATATCTATCTATTGGATTTATATTCTGTCTTTCTCCCAAAATGGGATAAATAAAGTACTGGTTAAACTATATCCAGTACAATCAAGATAAGAGCCACCAAGTCTTATAACTCTTAAAAACTGGATCTGAATATGTACTTACCTTTCGCAATTTGGCCCTGCATAATTTTCTTTGCACCTACAGCGTACCACTCCATTTTTTCTGTAACAGGAGACTGCAAAGCTAAAAATTGTAATGAAAAGTCATTCTCAGAGACAGTAGACAATCATGAATATGTTTGCTACAGTCTAAGCATACTGTGCACTATATAATCCGTGCATTCCCATATCAAGATTTTTTTTCTCATCTGTCTTTCAAGCTCAGAATGAGGCATACATTTGGCACTGTATTATGCTTTCAAGCGGAGTTCTTTCTAATGGGTGAACTCAATAGGGCAGAGAGAACAACGTTCTCATGGACTTTTCTCTGACCAGTTTTAGCCTGGGCTGGAAATTTTCTGAGACTCAAACTACAATCTCTTCCTTACTATAGTGTAACTTGGCTCTATACGTTGTTACAGTCCATTTATAATTGACAGGAAGGAAGCTATCATATCAATAATGCTCAAATGTTATTAATAAAAAACATAATATCTTTTTGCTGAACAGTTCCGATAACCATTGCATGCTTTTTCCAATATAATAATGCACACTATGAGCAATCTGTATTCATGGTATCTTGCCCTCTGGCAATTTTTATATCTCCTGAGTTTGTTTTTCTAATTATAAACCATTAATATTAATAGTTTTGGAAATAGGATGTATAGACAGCCTTGGGAATTAAATGTTTAAATGTTTAATTAAATGTTTAGACTAAAATCTGAAATGGATTCATGACCCACTTATAATGGACTATTATAGTACAAGAATGTGCTGGACCCCATTTTGTCAGGGGCATGAAGAAGATAGGCTTGTAAACCTTTCCCCTCCAAGGGAAGACGTCAGATAAAGTCAGATAAAGCCAGAATTGTTTATGTTATAGAAAGTATTCATTTTCTTCTTTTCCTTTATTGTTGGTGAAAATCTACATGCCCATGTAGACAGCCACATCATGCAATGAATACACTGGGCTCTGGCCCATAAAAGTGTGTGCTACAGAAAATGTCTTAGCCTAAAAGCTGCTTTCAAGATTCTTTATATCTTATTGTCATTCTGCACTGCCAGAAGGCACTTCTGCTCATGGAAAGCCATGTACGGTACTTCCATCTTGTCAGTCCCTATCTGTGTCATTTCTCTTGCTCTTCCCCAAAGGTTACTCCAAAGGGTAAGTGGGCTATTTGAAATATTGTGAGATGGAGAGCTGCAGCAGGTAGGGAAGACTCTGCCCTGTGTGAGCAGAAGTGTAAAGGAAGACTAAAGTGTGTTTATTGTTTTTTCTACAAATAAAAGAAGGCACCTATACTTTTGGATTACATTCAGCTTTTTCATCTGTATTTTAAGCTAATATTTTCCAATGTTAAAACACCTGCATTTATTTGCCTTCCTTGGAGACATTTATAGTCACTGAGATTCAAATTGAGATAGTCATGAAAGCAATATTCACACACTGTTTTCTGCAACATTTTAATGACATTGCTACTCCCATCCTGGGTTATTACCCATCTCTTATTTTTCACTGAGTTTATTCTTTAGCAAATTTGAAGAAAGCATTCTTTTGGACATTAGAACAGACTAAAAGTATGCCTGAATCTTTATGGAAAGGCTTGTTGAAAACATTAATGGGTATTAAAATTCATAAAGATTTTTTAAAAACACATACAGTCAAATTAAATCTGCTGGAGGCTAGAACAGCTGGCATTTAGTTGTTTGAAAGAAATGACTGCTCCTTTAACAGGAACTTTTCTACAAGTTCCCAGGGTATCAGATATAGGATACAGATAGTTTGGCCAGGCCAAGAAAACAAAAGAAAACAAAAAATACAATCCACACGGATGAGTCCCAAGAACAACTGTGTATATAATGAATCTGCCAGCTCAGAGATTTTGATACACTATTGGCCAGACTTTAAAAATCCCTTGTCTCTGTTTTTCATGTTGTTAGCTCCCTTGTTACAAAGTGGAACAGCAAGCATTCTCTCGCCAAAACTCTTAGGATATTATGTCCAATTCTGATTCACTGTTCTAGCAATATATTCTCCATGTAAAGAGAAAAGAAGGAAAAGGGGAATGTAATTATTAAAAGAGCAGTTTATTTTAGTATGTTATTGTTTTTGTTGTGTGTCTTCAAGTTGTTTCTGACTTAATGGCAACCCTATAATGGGGCTTTCTTGGCAGGAGTTAGTCAGAAGGATTTTTGCTTTTGCCTTCCTCTGAGGCTGAGAGAGTGTGACTTGCCCAAGATGCGTTTTCACAGCCCAGTGGGTTTCCATGGCTCAGCAAGGATTTGAATCCCAGTCTCCAGAGTTGTAATCCAACACTCAGAAAAAATATATAATTTATCAGCTAGCTATATAAATTTTAATAGGCATTCAAGATAATGCTTTGAATCTTATTGCTGGTCCCAACACCCATAGAATCTATATAATTTGCTAATGTGTTCACTGATCATTTAACAAATTTCAGGCATTTTTTTAAAAAAAGTGTTGGAAATCTAAACCAGTCTACAATGTAAGCGCTCCTGTCTAATCGTGGAAGCTAAGCAGAGTCAGCCCTGGTTAGTATTTTGATGGGAAACTGTCAACGAATACCAGGTGCTATAGGGCATATTTTGGAGGAAGGAACTGGCAAAATCACCTGAGTATTTCTTGCCTAAGAAAATTATATAAAATTCATGGGGTTGACAGGCAACTTGAAGACACTCACACATACACACAAAGTGGAAGGCAGTAGGAAAAGAGGAACTCTGTTAAGGAAGAGATGGCTCGGAGTTTGCAAGACCAGAACAGAGGCTCTTGGAGGTCTCTCATTCACAGGGTGGCCATAAGTCAAATAAGTCACTTGATAGCATTTAACAACAACAAACAATTTGATACAATTTGCAACACCTGCTTGTAGGAAGATATGGGGGAGTGGGTGTTTGTGTGTATGTTTGTGTGTGTGTGTGTGTGTGTGTGTGTGAGAGAGAGAGAGAGATTGAGGCTGATATTATTTTTCACATGGATAAGAAATAGCAATAGAAAGGTTCATAAGAGTGAGTGTCATTGGGAAGAATAATTTCTCTTGTACTGTGCCCTGCAATGAGAAGGAGAGACCGGCTGATATATCATGTAACTGTTCTGATAAATCTTTAGAGTAGAGATGGAATCTAGACTACAAGGAAGAGGAAAAATAATTGATAGCAGCATTCTTTTCTATTCCTGTGATGAAAGCTTCCCATTGGTAGAAGGCTGAATTTTGGCCAGTGGAAGCGTATATTGTTTTATGTTCTGTTACTCTCACTAAGGGCCTCGGCAGACGGCTAATAGGGCCGTCTCCGAGACCCGGAAGAGGAGGGGCAGCCGCACGTGCGGTGCCCCTTCCTCTTCCTGAGGTCGCCCTGGGAGCTGCCGGCCCTCCGCACGGCCGGCACTTCCGGGGCAACCTCCCGCCGCAGCGACCGGACGCGCTGCGGCGGAAGAGTCAGGGAAAGTGCGCCCACCACTTTTAGGGCGCACTTTCCCTGACATCTAAAAGGAGCGCCAATTTGGCGCTCCGTCCGGCGGCGTCCCGGAAGCAGTCGTCTGCTTCTCACCTAAATTTCTCACTAAATAGTGAGATGTTGTGCACATTCCATAACTATGAAGATTCACTGTAGTTAACACCTGAGAGTGAAAGGAGTGAAAGGAAAAGTGACACTAATATGGCATCCCCTGGGCTAACTTGCTTGCATCAATTTAGAATCATGTACCTTAGTTTTAGGAATTTTCCTCCAGGACAAACCCCACAAATTGATACAGCCAATGTTAAACCAGCATATCTCATTTCTACCTGATATATAAAGGTGAAGGCTTTCTGATAACAAGGAAAAAGGTGATTACATGGAAGACTGTATAGTAGCCCAGTTTAGGCTATCTTTCAAGGGCTAGCCTAAACATCTGGCTATGAATGTTAGTTGGATAGAAAGTTAACTTAGCACATGTTCACTGTATGAATGAATAGGTAACTTTATGATGGTATTTTTGTATGAGTGCTGAAATCAGCATCCCCATTGTGTTCAGATTCTGGTCTCCTGGAGTGTGGAACAGAAATGTATTTCTTTTGGTAAAGCTGGATTCTTAATTCACCAGGAGCGGCACCACCAGATTTTGGGGCTAACTATCCCAATTTTGTCTATTCCAGTTCCAATTATCAGCTGTACTCCAAGGACTCATGAAAAAGTTTCCCTTTTCATTGGTGTTTACACATTCATTTTACAACCGAGCTAAATCTGAAACGATTTCAAATTGTGCCTATAGTAATATGTATCAGCTATGTGGATCAGTGTTTATACCAGTGGCATCAGATTTGTGTCTGAGCTCCTAATTAAGAGCTGCATTGCTATACAAACCAATCCAATGCTCAGAGCTGAAAAATAAAAATGAAGTTAGGAGATAATCAAATCCACAGTCCCTTTGTTTGCTAATGAGACTGAAAATCAAGGGAAAACAATAGCATATTCTCAAACTGCCTGTAAAAGTAAATAGGCTAACATGATATTGTCTAGACAGTTGTTAACAGTTTCTCCTCCCTCAGGAAGACTAATGATATCTGAATATGAGTGCTTAGCAGCAGGAGGGACAGCTCACTTAGAACCAATGACATAAAATAAATTCCATTTAAAATTTACTTGGCAAGCAGCGGCAAAGGGCAAGGGCACGGTTGGCAAAAAGTGGGCGCTCCCCTGGCGACATCACCCAGGTAGCCATCAGGACATTTTTCACAGTGGTCTCCAGTTGTGTTTCGTTGACAATCCTGCAATTAAAAGAGACAGAGGGGGAGAGGTGGTTGTGGGGGGGACTAAACAAAAAAAATGATTTCAGTAAAAGAAGGAATGTCTAATTCCAATCTAGTTGAAGTGATTTCAGTAGATGCCCATGACAAGCAGAGTACAAAGACCCAGTGCCTATTACCAAACCCTTCCAGATACTGACTGATTAAAATGAAAGGGTTTTGTAAGTGACAGTGCATTGCCAGGGATGATATCCAGAATAGCAATGCTTGTTGGCCTGTTGGAGCATTTTCACATAGCAGCCAGCAAGATTAAGGCTATCTCAGAAAGCATGAAGCCAGTTCAGCCTTGCTGAATACAACCCCCATGTGCCCTGTCATTGAAGAAGTTGTTAGTATTGAATGCTGTCCATAACTGAATGTACTTAAGATAAAAGACCCATCATGTTCTTGATGCTTAGTCAGAGTAAACTGAATTACTAATATGTACTGAGAATTACTAATGTAAAAGACTTAAAAAAATAATACAGCCAGTTTAAGAAAGGGTCATTCTTTATAAGGGGGGGGGGATGAGACCTTTCTAGCAATGAGAAATTGGTTCAGTTATTTTATTCAGAATTCTAATGTTGATGCAGTTCAACAATCTCTTGCATACTGATACATCCTCGTGTTGCAGGCTTCAGAAAATCTGAGAAAAGAAAATGCTAGAATTCCCCAGGGTTCAGTCAAGTGACACTGCTGGTGGTCACCCAAGGTCAGAATTTTGTGAATTATTGTACTAAAGAGCAACTTTTCAACTGTGAAAGGACTGAGTATCTAATCTTCATGTATTTTAAGTTATATGAAGCTGTGCTTGGTTTATGCTATGCCATTCCATTTTGTTTTATTTTCTGTATATTTGGATCACGTGCCTTATGCTGTTTCTGAATGCTGGTCACTGACTGTAATTCACTGATTGACTGATTTTTCTGTATGTGTCCTTAGCAAGACACAAAGCCCTCCAGAATTTAAAGAACAGAGATCAGGGCCTTGTTCTTTCCTTTCCCTCACTCGCTGTTATTGGGCAAATGCACCAAAATGAATGAAATACAGCAGGGATGGGTAACCTCTGGCCCTCACTGGGTGTCCCATCTTGTGGGGTGGCTCAGGCAAGATATATCCCCTTTCCAGGATGCACACACTTGCATGGGTCCTGATTGGAAATGTCAGGATTCCCCCCTGTGCAGCACCACTTGCCACATCAACTGGGAGACCCCAAGCAAGTCAGTGAGGGACTTGGTAAGTGCTTGGAGGTGTTGCTCTCTGCAGTATCTTCTGTATCCTACTTTGGACCTGTAACCCTGACAGAGTTATTGAGCAGGCTGCTGATGATAGCAGGGGCAGGGGCAGGAGTGACCTTGGGGTGCCCCCTCCCCATGTCCTGGAAGATTGGTCCTGGCAATTATCTGGCTGTTGAGACCAAAATGTTTCCATAGCTTTAAATGACATCTTTTTAACTGGGTTCTGCAAAAGGTTGTATCAAGTGGTACAAACCCAACCCTATGAACAAATGAAAGCCATCTTTCTCCTGTGTTTCCTTTGCAGAAACGAACCATTCTGGGTCATGGATGTATGAGGGAAATGTTGACAATATGAATATGGAAGTTTCTCTTTCAATTGATTTTCTCCTGAATGGGGTGGTGGTCCATTTTATGTCACTTCTGCATTAATGGACGATTTTTAAAATGTTGCATGGAAATGTGTATATCAAGAGAAAACTGAAGTAGGTATTTTAAAATTATTTTCTTATACATGATGGATTTATAAATATGTTTTATTGGTATACCGGGATAGACAAAACATTGTTCTCCTGATGTTGCTGACTATAGTTCCCAGTGTTCCTCTCCATTAATTATTCTTGATAGAACTTGTGGGAGCTGTGGACAAACAACATCTGGATATCTGCATTTTACTCAGCCCTGATCTAAATGTATATATACATTTGTAAGTCTATTTTTTGAAGAAATTGAGAATTGCACTGTAAAATTCAGAGATATAAGAACAATAATTAATTTTTGATATACTGATATATATTATTTTGATAAATGCATTTCTCTGAATTTTGGGTATGTGTATGACCCCCACATGATCCCAGCTGGACTCTGCCATAATCTCCAAGGCAAGAGGTCACGTCCACCCTGCCCAAGGATAGCCTAACAGACAGGTTTGGGAGTTGCAAATGGGAGACATTATCATGTCCATAGTTAGGGAAATGGGCATTTGGCCACACCCGATAAATCCGATAAGGCTTAGTCACCCCCACTCACACCTTGAATGTTGCCAGACTGTATTACCTCATCCCATACAATTTGATGTATATTCGCCCGGCGGCTAGTTTTAGCCTATAAAAGACCTCCGAAGACTTCCCCCGCATACTAGATGGTATCCACAGGGACACTCTGTTGCTGTGAATCTAACTAACACTGGCACTTCCGTTCACCCAATGCTCACTAGAATGGCTGTGTCCCACGCCACTTCAACCAATTGGACTCTGGAGAGAAGCCTCATCTTGTGTAAGTATCACCCTTAGTACAGCCTCAAACTATCCCAAGCTAACCCTTGATTTCCTGAGCCTTGAATGAATGAGTGAGAGACAGTGAATTGTATTGTGATTTTCCATTTTAATAAAAATTTTACTTTAATTCAAGAACTCTGCCTCAGCACAATCTCTTGGGACCTCCTTTCTCCTGGTATACAGGTGGGAAACGTTTTCAAGGGTCCTTGTAGCTGACGCCCTCTTAGTATTGAGCTAATTAAAATTCTCCTAACTAGACTTTTGGCTACAGTTATATTAGTTTAGGACATGCAGGTTCTGTTCACATCAGAATTTGCAAAGACTGAATTCCATAAATCAAATGATCATTTTTTTTGTTTGTTTTCAGTTCAGGAGAATGTAAACGTAAAGAGTCATTTATACATGTTTTTGAGGGGAAATTTGTGTTCTATCACACACTGTCCTTTAGTCATCTTTTGTCTGTAAATTCTTTTAGACCAAAGCATTTTTGCAAACGCAGTTGAAGGAGTGTGTAATCTCTGCAAGGTATCCCACACATCCTTGGCGGACACTTTATCTCTTACGTCGTTAATCAAGTCTTCTTCTAGCATGAGATAAAGACATGCTTTTGCTTTAGCGTCTCTTTCTCGAGTGGCTGCATTAGCATCAGCTGCCAGCCCTGTTTCAACTGTCGACCACAGAGACTCCTTTATTAGTAGAGATTGGGCATATATCGTCCAGGTAGAGTAGTTGTTTCTATTTAATTTACTAAATTTTAGTATCTCCATCTTAATTTGTGCAGTGACTCAATTTGACACAGTCCCTCTGAGTATGCACAGCAGACAAAACACAAAATGATTTACTCACAAGGCTCCACAAAACCTTCTTCCACTCTCTGGAACTTTCAGCTTCTGTGGATGCTTCTAGTATCTGGGCCCATAACCCTTGTCAGGGATGATGGGAGTTGTAGCTCTTCACCTCTGGCTCTAACTCACCACCTTGTTATGCAGCAGAGCTGACCAGCTTTGGTCAGTGGTTGATGCTTCTTTCCCAAGCAGCAGAGTTTCAGAGAATAGTCTGAAGACCCTGACAAACTCTCCAAGCCTTCTCACTCTTCTTCCTGAGATGTCTCCAAACTTCTCCAGGATTCTTCTGGCTCTTGTATCTTCCCTCAAGACACCAGACAACTCAGTAGTCTTATATAAAAGATCTACTTTATTCTACTATATACATAAATACTATATGCCCTACAAATCACAATCTCTACACTTCACAATATCTCCAAAACTACTCCACACTATGCATTGGCAAACATTGCACTTATAGCCATTGTTAGTCACCACCCACTAGTCAGCTTCCACCCAGTGGGTGTGTACATTCATTTTGATTGGTTTACATAGATCATCCCATACTTAAGACCAACCCAAGTATTTCATCATTTTACCTTGACTACTTAATGAATCTCAGGTGTTTGCAATCTACAACAGGTGTTTTCAATATACACTCTATAACTTTGTCCTTGTCTCTCAAGGCTTCCAAATTATATTATCCTTTTCACCTGTGTAGCTTCATGATTGCTCCTGCTTAATCACTGTGACTTTCACATACACATTTTATTTCTATTACTGTAAGTCCCATGTTGCATTTTCCTTAACAATTTGGTGGAAGCACTCACACATTTAAAGAAAAGCCCATGTTTAATAATAATAATAATAATAATAATAATAATAATAATAATAAATAAAATTTATTTGTATCCTGCTTATTGGCAACAATCCAAGCGGCCTACAGTAAAACCCCGACATCAGTTTGTCCAACCAACCCATCCCCCTTAAAACAGCATTAAATAACGCATAATTAAAATAACAATAAACATAGAATAAAAACATAAACAATATAAAACATTGTTTAAATCCAATTGCATGGTGCTGCCTTGATTGTCTAGTGGTGGCAATTAAATTATTGTTAAATAATAATTAAATTAGATTAAATATTAAATTCAGTGGCAAATTCAATAGCCACTATTTGTAAGCAGGAAAATGGATTGGAATAAATCATTCACAAATGGGTAGGAAGCTGGATGTATTTTCTACAACTGAACCTGATGTTTGGTGATAGCAACTGAAGTAATATTAACTCCCCTGCAAATCATTATTTTTGGTGACCAATATTAAAATGTGCAATATTAAAATGTACCTTTACAATACTTTCTGTCCCCATACCCTATCTAAGGCTCCTCCTTTTGTGTCATGTCTTTTTTAGACTGTAAGTATGAGGGCAGGGAACTGTTTAATTAATGATTTGTAAGTTGCCCTGAGAGCCTCTGTGCCAGGTTATAAATACAATGAATGAATGAAAGGCTGCATTTACACTGCAGAATTAATATAGTTTGACATTGCTCTAAGTGCCACAGCTGAATGCTATGGAATTCTGGGATTTGTAGTTTTATGAGATATTTAACCTCCTGTCAGAGAGCTCTGGTGACCTCATCAAATGACAAATCCTAGAACTCTATAGCATTTAGCCATTGAAGTTATAGTGGTGTCAAACTACATTATTTCTACAATGTGGTAGCAGCCTAAGTCATGAGAAAGGAGATCAGAATTACAAAATCATAAAGTTAGAGCAGAAATGAGAACAAGCTACTTCATTTTATAGATGAGTTATTAATATAACACAGCCAGTTAGTATCCAGAGGCAGCTGTGTTGGACCCATTTACAAGAAATCCAATAACATCCAATCAATGATACCTTTATTGGGCCAACTGAAATGCACAATTACATGTTGCAAGCTTTCGAAGCCACACTGGCTTCATGAGGCACAGGAGAAAAAAATTGAAGATGTTAGTCATAGGCCTGCATTTTGTTGTTGTTGTTAACACCCAGTTAGATTTTTCACTTTTGCAGATGACTCAATCATGTTGTTTATGAAGTGCATGAAAACATAAATGCATCTTAGAGTTGACTGTTTTCTTTGCTTGTAGTATCTAGTTTCCTGTGTATTAAGACTTGATTAAGCAAGGGTTTTAATTAAGGAATCAAACATTTTCTATATGCATTAGTGTTATAGTTGCACGGGTAAGACAAAGGCTCTATAAGGAATTATTACCTTTCTATGCATGCATACAAATGTAGTGCTTTATCAGCTTTGTACCCCCCAATAGGGTTTCAGACTCTTTATGTCTTTAAATTGAATTTCCTATTTAGGTTAAAATTAATTTTAAAAGATGAAGTAATATATAAAATGATAAGCTACATTGGATAGCTTTTTTAAAGTTTTAGAATGCTCAAAATTCTCTGAGCAGTTTACAAAACAGGAAGAGAAATGCATTTTTAGACTTAGTAATCAGGAAAGATAACTTACCAGACAAACTCCAGATCCATCAAGGCACCTGAATGCATTGTTGTTGCAATCACAAGGGCTGCATTCTCCTGAAAAAGTTCGAAAAAACCCTTCTTGGCATCTCTGCAACAAAAACATGGAGGGGGGAAAATTAATTTTAAACTATTTGGTTAGACTAATGCAGTAGGCTTTATGTACGTCTGCCCTTGATGATGACAGGGAAGACTCACTTGATGCAAAACATAGCAGGCAGTGTGTTGATGGAACATAATGTCAAACCATATAACAGTGTTTTAAAAGGAATTGTGCTGGCTGCCAATACACTTCTGGTCTCGATTAAAGCTGTTGGTGATGACATCAAAAGCCCCAAACAACTTCAGACCTTGATATTTGGAGAAGTGCCTTTTCCTATATATGCCTGTCTGAGGTCTGCTGGAAAGGGTCACCAATGGGAGCAATACACTATGTGAAGATGAGTGAGGGCCTTCTGTGGAATGGTACCCCACTTGTAAAATGCCCCCTTAAAGGCCCAAATCGCTTTACCTTTGGCTTCTTTCTCACACTAGGTTGGAACCTATACATCTAAATCACAGAATTGAAAGGGACTTCCCAAAAAGGAATTGAAGGGGACCCAATGGGGCACTGAGTCCAACACCATATTCAGCATAGGAACTCTAGCTAAATAATCCTCATCAGGCAGCTGTCCAGACTTTGTTTGACCACATGGAGAGAAAGAAACCCCACTACCTCTCCAGCTCATCAGTTCCATTGATGAACTGCTCTTACCCACAAGATGTTCTTTCTATGTTTTCAATCAGATCTATCCTCCTGTAATTTAAAACCATTAGATGTGGTCCCACTCTCTCAGGCAGCGGAGAACAAAACATGTGCCTTTTTTCTGTGACAGCACTTTAGATACTTAAGGAGTGCAGTCATGTCACCCCTCAGCCTGCTCTGCACCAGGCTGAGCATGCCCAACTCCTTCCACCTTTCCTCATGTGTTTTGTTCTCTGTCCTTCTTATCATCTTTGTTGCCTTTCTCTGAGCCTCCTCCAATGTGTCTATATCCTTAAAATTAAGTGTACAAAGCTGAACACAATACTCCAGATGAAGTCTGACTAGGACAGAATTTGTTAGCTGCCCTCGAGTTGACTTCAGCTCATCACGATCCTGGGGATGAGACATCTCCAAGACCCCCTGCCTTCAACCTTTCTGCTCAAGCCCTGTAGGTCCAGGCCTGTCTCTTCCCTAATCTCGCATGTGATCTTCCTCACTTGGTATTGCCTTTTATCTTTCCTAGCATCATCGTCTTTTCTAATGATTCATCCATCATGACATGCCCAAAATACGATAGCCTCAGATTAGTCATCTTGACTTCCAGAGAGAATTCCAGCTTAATCTGTTCTGGGGTCCATTTGTTTGTCAATGAGATTATTACATCAACTGCAAATTAATGTATACTGTTTGTGTCCTCTTTTGTTCTCTTCCTCCTCTTTTTTTCTGGCAGTACATACATGACTATCCTGTTTGTGTAGCCCTGTGGTTGTAGGACATAGCAGGTATACAGGAATGACAGAGGACTAACGGAGATCTGGCAGAGAGATTGGTGAAAAGGCTGAGAAGTGAAAGAAATGAAATGGTACATGGGAAAGATGGGATGGTGGCAAATGGGCAGTGCTTGTCATTTGCTTTGATGATTGCAGAGTTTGGTACAAAGATAGAGGAAGAATGGTGGATTGGGATTTATTACCCACAACACTATTGCAGGTCTCTACCATACTTTTATTATTAGATACTGTATATACTCGACTATAAGTCAACCTCATGTATAAGTTGAGGGCAGGATGTGATGCTAAATTATGGATGTTAATATGACCCATGGATAAGTTGAGGGTAAAGTATAGGGACATGTAACAAAGAATGTAAAGGATGAAGCAAAGGAAAGCAATACCAAAGTGTTTACAAAATTATGACAGGCATAACTGTTCTTGTTCATCCTAAAGGCTGGATGGATGAGGTGGGAACGTATGGTGAGATGACCAGGCACAGGCGGGGTTAAGAAAATGCACACATTTCAAAAAGGTTGAACAGGCAAAGCAAAGACAATGGTGACTATGGGCCTGTACAGACTGGTCAAAAGGGCCGGCCTGGGGGTGGAGTTGGGGCAGGCGACCACATGGCGGCTGCCCCAATGGTGCCATCACATCGCACGTCCCACCACACGGTGTGCGGTGTCAGGGTACTCCCTTGGCGCAGCATGTAGACACGCTGTGCCAAAGGAACCCAGAATAGCCATGGCAGAGGTAAGAGCGGCTTTTTGCCGCTCCCAAAAGGAGTGGGAAAAAGCTGGATTAGGGCTACGGTGTCTGGTTGCCATGGCCCCAATCCAGCACTCCCAGGGGTGGCATGGATCCGCCCCTTAGGGGCCATCTGTACGGCCCTTATGTTAGCAGTGACTATAGCCCTTAACTTTCATGTGATAACTTTGCTTGATTTTTACCCAGAAAAGCCAACAACATACACAAATGTCTTATCCAAATATCTTGGTGCTCCTTTGAGGGGAAGTACCGAAGAGCTGCCAATGCCACCATTTTCCTGCTCAGGCATTCAAAAAGGTAAGAAGAGGCACTGAGGCAGAGAGAATAGAGCAGGTTAGTGCTTCTTCTAGGTGCTCCTGGGACAGACTAAGGGCCGTTGTAGACCGGCCCAAAGGGCTGGCCTGGGGATAGAGTTGGGGCAGGGCAGCCACACACTGGCTGCCCCAACCCCACCCTGATGTCACATGGCCGTATGCATGGGGCGCGACATCAGGACGCCGTTCCGGTGCAGCATGCAGCCACGCTGTGCTGAAAGGGTGTGGAAGAGCTGTGGCGCTGGCTCTTAGGGTGGCATTTTGCCACTCTTTTAGGGGCAGCAAAAGGAAGGATCGGGGCCGTGGCATGGGGTTGCAGCGGCCCCGATCTGCATCTGCATCAGTCCTAAGTTCTTACCTTTCACCACTCTAGTCAGAGAAGGAGATGGTTCCATTTTTTTTTAAAATAAGAGTTAAAGTACAGTGAGTGGAGTCGTGAATAAGTTGAACCATGCTTTTTTTTGCTCATTCTTTTTACTATGATTTCTAGACTTATACATGGATATGTATAGTATTTCAAACATTAGAGCTTGAGATAATAGACATTTTTAGACAAACATCTGGTTGGAAGGTCTTCAGAGAGTCTATCTTTAAGTAAAATATCCATTGGGCAACTGCATAAAGTAGGAAGGGGAGCACAGTTAATCTGAATTAAGATAATGTACATAACATTATCAACTCATGTCAACCTTATCTCTTTGGATTTTAAGTACTAAGAACTTGGCTCTTTTTTCTCTTTTTCACAATGGATAAACCCATTGGGATATGTATTGGGTTGAAGCATATTAATATATTTGCCAGTTAAAATGGAAAATAAAGCCTAGAATGTAGAGTTATTCTAAACTTCAGATAATTGTGTGAGTATATTTCACAACACTGGCTTCTTCTTTTCTTGAGAGGAAAAAAATGATGTTTTATCTAATGTCTGAAGTACCAAAACAATGCATCTGGCTAAGCAATTTGAGTGACTTAATGTTCTTTGGTGCATAAAATAATTGATTGCTGTGTGCTTGCAAGTTTGGAACATAATCAGTTTTGCAAGCTACACTTGATCTCCATGTTGCATAAACAATATTAACCACCATTCCACTCACTGCCCTGTATCTGAACTTTGAAAAACTGTTGGTGGGCTGAAATAGGAAGTTCATGTTTCATTTTTCTTTTTTAGGATTAAAACATTTATTGGCTATGGAGGTTAATTCAAGCCTGTAGGGTAGGATTTTTCCCCCTGAGTCCATAGATGGGAAGATCAGTTTGTTTAACAGTTGTTTTATTAATCACTATAAACACTTGAAACCCAGAAACATATTTTATATTGTTTGGACACCTGCATTTTTTTAAAAAATACACAAGAAATCTGTGGCTCAATAATATCCAAGCTATGACTGTTGTTTTCAAATGTTGCTATTCCTAAACCAGACAATAAATGGAATGACTTCCTCTTCCCCTCTAACTTTCTTATCTTGCACCAGCATCACCATGACACAGTCAGTGTGAAGCTGTGAGAACCAAGAGGTAAAAAAACATCATATAAAAATGAAAGGAAGGGTCATAGTCAAAGTAGAGACAAAGCAAACTTTGACATAAAGCAGGAAGCATGTGAACTGGAAAGTACTTTTTAAAAAGTACAGTGTGGTTTGGGACCAACTGTGCTCTACTCTCTAATAGATAACATCTCACCATCATGTAAGACTGCAGATCAGATATGTTGACTGTTCCATTTCCCCCCATACTTATCAGCTCATCCTGCAAATTCTAGTCTCTATAGTCCAATCAATACAATGCAACTCATACGTTCCAGGAGTTGCAAACAAGGTTCATACATAGGATGCCTTTGAATTTGAGTGCATGGAAGCGTCCATCTTAAACTGAACAATTACTATAAAGCAGCTATTATCCACAGAGTTGGCCTTGCCTTATACACAACCTCAAAATGACATTTAAAGAGGTCACTCCATGCCTCAGGAATCATGAGTGTTATTTTCTCTGCTAATAGCAGCTTCATGTATTCTTCAAAACATTATAAGATAGATGTGTGAATGACTCACTTCTTTTCTTGCCTTCACAACAATACATGAAGAAAATCATGAAGCAGGCTTTCAGAGTCTCCCACAGCCATATCCCCAGTACTTAGTCCCAGTACTACACATGCACCATCTTGAAGCAACTCTTCCACTCTTCCAAGTCCAACAGCATCTGATACATGTGACCCACTCTTGGTTCAGTGTCTCCACTACAGAATACCACAAAAGGTTTAACTGATCAAAAGGAGAATGATCAAAGAAAGATTTCTGAGGAAAGACTGAGTGCTTGCACAACTAATGTAGAAAGCCCAAAAGAGAAGCTATCTGAACACAAGGAGAACTTTGATCCACATAAAATTATGGAAAATCTATCCAGATCCTGTACTTCAGGAGCATATATTGATGAGGAATCAAAATTTAGTTGGGATGAAACTCCCTGACCTCAATGAAGCTGCTGAACAAGAAAGGTGATCTTCACCAATCCCTTTCTTACAACAAGAAGAGGATGAAGTAAAGAGTGGATGTGATGTAATGCCGAACATCCCTGACACTCTTTTAAGAAATCTCTGTGTGCACACATCTACTCCTGGAAGCTCTCCTGCACTTACTGAAAGAGAGGTTGAGAATGTATTTGCACAGCTTTCCTTGGCATTTAGAAACAATAGTTATACTTTGGAATAAAAAATTAACCAGGCTGAGAAGGAGAGAAATCTAGTTGAGGAGAACACAGAGAAGGAATTAGACTATTTTAAAACAGCTATTATGTCTGCAGCTGCCTTATGGCATTACTCGGAACACAGGGACATGTACCAGAGGTTGTTGGAGAATATCACTGTGCTGAATCGTTTATCCTCTAATTATCCAGTTGGGCTGAGATGGTTGGCGCTGTTCGTCAGGAGAAATGTATGTCAAAGGCCATTGCAGTTATGATGCAGTATGTGGAAAATTTGAAGAGAACATATGAAAAGGATCATGCTGAGCTGATGGACTACAAAAAACTTGCTAACCAGAATTCTAGCAGAAACTATGGCTCCCCTGAAGATGGGGTGCCCCAAACTTCTAGATCAATGTCTCTTTCTGTTGGAAAGGTACCTCGAAAGAGAGTCAGTGTTGCTATTGGTCAAAATTTGAGTTTCCAGGCCAATCATCCAGCATATCACTTGTACCATCTTCCCTGGCTGCGTCATCAAATGGAAAAAGCAATCTGACATCAACCCCTGTCTTACCAGCACTTGTATAAAATGGAAAGTCAAATGGGGAGCCTGATTCTGAATCTGCTTCTTCAGCGCAGAAACAAAATGGCATAGATATCAATCCAGAGACAAAAGCCAAAATAAAAGAGGAAACTTATAACAAAGGCTATCAAGAAGGCTTAAAGGAAACCAGACAATTTGAAGTGCTGAAAGAAGATGATGAACACAAAATAGATGAAAGCCCAATGACTGTGTAGGAGATGAAAATGATGATGAAGTCAGCAAGGAACATAGCAAACATGAAGTTGTTATCCATTACATATAAATTTGTTGTTAACTGACCTCGAGTTGATCTCGACTCATGGCAACCCTATGGATGAGACATCTCCAAGACCCTTTGTCCTCCACTGCTCTGCTTAATTCCTGCAAACCCATACCTGTGATCTCCTTATAAGAGTCCATCCCTTTGGCATGTGGCCTTCCTCTCTTCCTACTTCCCTCCACCTTTCCCAGCATTATTGTCTTTTCCAACGAGTCCTCCCTTCTCATGATGTGTCCAAAGTTTGACAGCCTTAGTTTGGTCATCTTGGCTTCCAGGGAGGTTTCCGGCTTGATCTGCTCTAGGACCCATTTGTTTGTCCTTTTGGCTCTCCATGGGATCCTCAGCACTCTTCTCCAGCACCACATTTCAAAGGAATTGCTTTTCTTCCTATCTTTCTTAACTGTCTAGCTCTCACATCCATACAAGTTAATAGGGAATACAATGGCTTGTATGATTCTAACTTTTGTGCTGAGTTGTATATCTTTGCATTTTAGAATCTTTTCTAGTTCTTTCATAGCCACCTTCTCCATTCTTAGTCTTTTCCTGATTTCCTGACTACATTCATCATTTCTAACCATGTTTGATCCCAGGTATGGAAATTCTTTTACTATTTCTATTTCTTCATTGTTGAAGTTCAAAGGTTGAACTTGTGAAGTTCCTTGGTGGTCATTATTTTTGTTTTCTTTATATTCAACATTAAGCCTGCACTTCTTTGATCTTCCTTAGTAGGTGTTCCAGGTCTGTGAGGTTTTCTGATAGTACTATGGTGTCATCTGCATATCTTAGATTGTTAATATTCCTTCTTCCTATTTTCACTCCTCCTTCTTCTGTGTCCAAGCCTGTTTTTCGTATAATATGTTCCGCATACAAGTTGAACAGATAGGGTGAAAGGATACAGCTTTGTCTGACCCCTTTGCCAATTGGGAACCATTCTGTTTCTCCATGTTCTGTTCTGACAGTAGCCTCTTGTCCTGAGTACAGATTCCTCATCAGGATTATCAGATGTGTTGGTACTCCCATGTCTTTAAGGGCATTCCATAGTCTTTCATGATCTATGCCAGGGGTAGGCAACCTTTTTGAGCTGGGGGCCGGGTTGCTGTCCCTCAGACAATTGGGGGGCTGAAGCACCAAAAATAAATAAATAAATAAATAAATAAATAATAAAAATAAATAAATAAATAAATATGCATGCACACTCTCTCAGCCCCAGAAAAGCCATGTCAAAATCCCTGTGGAGATTTTGCCAAGAAAACCCCAGGAACAAGTAATAACAACAATAATCAATATCATCATGGCGGGCAGGCGGCGGTGGTGGGGGGCGGCGGCAAGACCGGCCTGGGGCCAGTCCAAAGGCTTCGGGGGGCCGCATCCACTTAGGTTGCCTACCCCTGATCTATGCAGTGAAAGGCTTTGCTATAGTCTATAAAGCACATGCTGATTTTCTTTTGGAATTCCCTGGTGTGCTCCATTAGGTAGTGTATGTTTGTAATGTGGTCCCTCATGCTTCTTCCTTTCCTGAATCCCACTTGGACCTCTGGGATTTCTTTCTCTATGTATGGTTGGAGTCTATGGGCCTTGGCAGACGACTAATAAAGTCATCTCCGAGGCAAGAAAGAGGAGGAGCAGCCGCACGAGCGGTGCCCCTTCCTCCTCCCGAGGTTGCCCTCGGAGCTGCCGGCCCTCCGCACGGCCGGCGCTCCGGGGGCAACCTCCCGCCACAGCGTCCTCACACGCTGCGGCGGAAAAGCCAGGGAAAGTGCACCTGACGCGTTTAGGGCACACTTTCCCTGACTTCTGAAAGGAGCGCCAATTTAGCACTCCTTTCAGGGACGCCGCTGGTGCGTCTCGGTGCGGCTGCCATGGTCCCGCGGCGCACCGTCCCAGGGCGTCCCGGGCGCCCTGGTCTGCTTCCCCCCTTAGTTTAATTGGTTTAATTTTGTTTTAAGGAGATGGGAGGGTTGGGGTGTGTGATGAGGGAATGTTTTAACTTTGACTGTTTTAAATGCTGTAACCCGCCCCGATTGCCGTGCAGAGGGGCGGGCTATAAATAAAAATTTATTATTATATTATTATTATGTTGCAGAATTTTGAGCATGATTTTGCTTGCGTAGGAGATTAGTGCTATGATTCTATAGTTGCTGCAGCCTCTTGTGTCTCCCTTTTTGTGGATGGGGATGTATATTGTTCGCTTCAAGTCTGTTGGCTATTCTTTTGTTTTCCATATCTGTTGATATATGTTGCTTAGCACTAGAGTTGACTCTGTCAGCGTGGATTGCAGCAGTTCAACTGGAATATCATCTGTTCCTCGTGATTTGTTTTTTTTACTATTTCTCTTATTGCAGTTTCCACCTCACTTTTTAGAATTTGGGGTTCATCATCATCACCCCAAACTGCATAAACACTGGAACATGCTCTGGTTTGTAGAGCCATTATCCTTATTTTTGCTGTGGTACTGGGAATCTCCACATTATACAGTTACTTCTCCTGCTGTACTGAGTTATCAGATAGGACACAACTGAAAACTACCTGTTCTGCTGTCCAGTAATATTCCTGGTGGAACACAGGACTTCAACATGACCAACATCCAGAATGACAAAAGCATGACTGGGGGAGAAAAGCCATTTACAATATACCAGAAAGTACCCATATTAAAACTGAGGTGTACAAAGCAAAGTAATGCTTTGTCACTTTCATGGTGATCAAATGTGATCAGTAGTCTACTGTTTAGTTTTGTTTGTGCCCAAAGACTAGGGAATGCAGTGTGGTTTTTTTTAAGTAGCCAGATAACACCAGCCAATAATTTTTTTATGCTAATTTTTTTTTTTAAAAAATGAAGGAGAGTATTCACTTTCATTCTATGTAAAAATGCACAGGTTCCACATGTAGCTGAAACTTGTGTATCTGTCTGTGACAGAGCTATTGTTCTTTCCTTGCATGTTTAGCAAGAAATGCAGTGTTTTTGATTTACTGAAATTCCAGCAAACAATTCAAGGAAGACTCTTTGGAACATTGTTGAATATTTATGCATTCATACTGCATTCCTCAGACAGTATTGTCTTTTATTCTGCTAAGCTAAAATAAAAATATAATCATTTGAAATACTTGTGTATGTTGAGTGCTTGGTAAATAGGGAAAAATTACTGTGGAGGATTAAAAAAAACTTTTAAAGACAGGCATTATTGAAATATTTGCTTCTATGAACTAGCTCACATTCTTTCACATTTAAAGGTACACATTTATCTTAGACTTCTCTGAGGAAGTCATTCAGTGCTTAGTGATCAATATAACCCCCCCCCCCCCAATTTTCAGTAGTTTTTATGTCTACCACATACAGGTCTTTTTAAAATGTTATTGGTCTTAAATGCTCATTGACAAGGAAGTTACCCCAAATCACTTTTCGCTGCAACAGTTACTGTAACTTTGGGGATTGTGGGGTGACAGCTGACACCATAATGCTTGCTAATCTGAAAGTTCAAGTACTTTGTGTCATGTCATCACTCACTGTGACACAGTCCCTTCTCTTCTGAATTTACTAGGCATACTTGAAGTGGAACCACGGAAGACTAACAGAACATGCTGCTTTTGAGACACAAGAATTGGCCCTATCATGGCTTCAGTCTGAAATCTCTTCATCATCCATCTTCTGTCTTTGGCAAAATATACGAATGATCAGTAGCATCACTAAGGAGGCATGGGAGAATGCAACCTGCACAGCATGATACCCCAGAAGAGGGGTGACCCTTGGTTGGGCCTTCGTCCTGCTGCACTTCTCCTGGCTTTGCCACAGCAGTGGAGGTCTCCTTATGAGGAGACCTCTGAGGCTATGGTGAAGGAGAAGGTTGAGCATGCCTCTCCCAACTTTGCTGCAGTGGGAAACTGAGGCTTTGCTGCTCATGAGGAAACATTTGCCATTGTGGCAAAGAAGAGAGCCAAGCATACCCTTCTGGCCACCTCCCAGCAGCCCTCCTGCTCCTGCACCTGTACCTTTAGCTGTACCAGGTGACACCAGGGATGGGGATGCCACTGCAAATGATTGATTTTTAACAACAATGCCTAGTAACTGTACCCATTTATGAACTGTGCAGAAAGCACAGTTGTGTTTTCTATTAATTCTACTAAATTTGAGCAAGATTATCACACCAGGTTGTGAGGCAGGTGATGTTAGCAGAGAGAGAAAAGAGAGTCCATATGCTGAAGGCTGCCAGCTAGGAAACAGACGCCCCTGCCAAGTCTGGAAAGTCACTCACGACTGCTGGGTTCTTCTGAAGAGGCTTTTTAATCTTAGTGGTAGCAAAGTATTTACAAGCATGATACAGCAATATTTACACAAACCAGCATAATGCTCTACCATCAACTGACATCCACACCACCACATGGTACACTGGAGCATTTCTCTTTATATACACCAACACAAGGCCTAAGCAGACTGCCAGAAATAGTGCACATTAAATTGAGGCACTGCCCTGGCTCAGTGCTAGGGAATCATGGGAGCTGTATTTTTTTCTGGGACATTGAACCTTCTCTGTGAGAGAGCTCTGGTGCCACAATAAATTACAGTTCCCATGATTCCCTAGCACTGAGCCAGGGCAGTGCCTCAATTTAATGTGCACTATTTCTGGCAGTCTGCTTAGGCCAGCGGTTCTCAAATAGTGGGGCGGGCCCCCCAGGGGGGGCGCGAGGCTCCATAAAGGGGGCCCCGTTATGGCTGGAGAGAGGGAGATTGTCCCAGCACAGCCCCAGTAGCTCTATCCTGATTGGCCAAACCCGCCCATGTGATCGCACGGGGGGGCGCGAAATGTTTTCTTCTTTCCTGGGGGGGCGTGACAGAAAATAATGGAGAAACACTGGCTTAGGCCCACAGCTAGGATTCTGATCCAACCCCCTGCTAGTGTTTCATCAGCTTCCTGTTATGTGTCTACAGTGACAGTGCAGTTTGGACCTGCTATGACTCATCTCCATGCTCAAGTTGCATCAGCTTCCTCTGAGTCAGCATTTCCTCTTTAACCCACTGCATGCACCTGAGACATTTTACACAGTCTGGGGCAAAAATATACTAGCAGGTGATTCATAGAACAGATTGAAAGTCTTGTTCAAATTTGTCCCCCCCAAAATAGGCAAGAAACTAATCACTTGTGTCCACATGATTTGGCATAATTTTTAATTGACCTGAATAAAATTAAACAGGTACATTTTAATGCCTTGTGTGTTGTTTGTTTTTATTATTTAAATGTATTAATGTCTGTTTCCATGAAAAATACTCAAGCCATTTTTATCAATTAAAATGTGCAAAGTTAAAAACAAAAGGAATAGAAATGATAAAATTAAAATACTTAAGGTATGTATATTGGGGGTAGCAAATTATTAACAAGTTACTGCTAGATATTTTTTAAAATGGCTTGAGGGCCCATGACATATTTCTGTTATTAAAGCTGAACATGTTTGGGTTTGTAAATTGCTGAGCTCAAGACAAATTATAGCATGAGCTACAAATGCCAGAATGCCCAAACCAGCAGAGTCACTTCCTGGGGAATCTGGGAGTTGTATTTTTCAATGTGTGCAACCTGAGGATGTGGATAGGATCCTTGGAGAAGTGAAAGCCCTACATGTGTGCTAGTCTCTTGGCCTTTCTGGTTTCTTAAATAGGCCAGATAGGGACTGGCTGAGTGGGTGAAAGCAGTGGTGTCACTGGGCCTGGTGTCACCTCGTGTGGAGGTGGGGCTTCTGGTCAGGGGGTAGGACTATGGACAAGAGATAGGGCTTTGGTGGTGGCAGCCAAAAGGGTGCACTTACTCCTTCTCTGCTGCCACTGCTGTTACAGCTCCACTCACGAGTAGAGCAACACCATGGCAGCAGGGTCAAGAGCACCATGCTTGGCCCTCTCCTTTGCTACCTGGGGTGTGGAGGAGGCTGCCACTACCATGACAAATCCATAAGGAACACAATTACCCCTTGTCACCCTGCAGTGGGAGGATGAACCAACTGGATGTCATCTCTCTTCTGGGGTGTCACCTAGTGTGGGCCACACCGCCTAGTGATGCCAATAGGTGATGCCTCCTTACAGCAAAGCAGAGTTTTGAACCTGGAGGTACAGGTTTCTGCAGCGTGCCAGCTGTGCCCATTCCTTGAGATGTCAGATATGGACACATACATGTCTTAATTGCATTCTGCTTCGACTACTGTAACACATTCTATTTGGGGCTACCTTTGAAGAGTGTTTGGAAACTTCAGCTGGTTCCCAACCTTTTTTCACTTGCATATCCCTTGGCAACCCATTTCCATAAATTGTACCTTTCATACTAGGAAATTGTTTGTAATTATATAGTTGTTGTTATTTCAAGCCCAAGGCTGCTGCCTCAATGTACACACAATGTACACACTCCTGAATTTGGATGCATTTGTGTCAATAGACTTACAGGAATCTCCAGCTTCAAAAGAGGAGAGTGCACAAAAGCCTCCAGCTTTGGAGGCTGTTGTGTGCACATTGAGGCAGTGGCCTTGGGCTTTTGGAGGAGAGATTGGCAGTGCTGATTCTTTGTGATCCTCACTCTCAAAGCCAGAGGTTGCCATGTGCATATTCAACAATAACCTCCAAACGTTGAGGGATGGTGATGGAAAACTTGCAAATGTGGTGGGCCAATAGTATCTAAATGGTTAAAATTGACTTTATTGGACTCTGTCCAGAAATTCTGGAATATAGAGTGGGATATTATGACAACAGCAGCAATAAATGCGTAGCATTGTGCTGGATTTATTTTATTTAAAATATTTATACCTTACTCTTTCTCCAGCAAAACAAGAGTGCTAAGAAGGATAAAACTATACAACAACCATCAATAACTACTTTGAGGGTGATGGACTCTTGTTTTCTATCTCTGAGGCTTACTAGCAAGGCAAGCAACCACTACCCAACTACTCAAAACAGCAGCAAAAGTGTCACTTCCTCATCTCCTGAGAGGCAGCCAAGAAGACGCCACTGCTACCTGCCAGAAATGGTGGAAAGCCACCATGAGGTGCTGCCACAAGCAAGACAAGTGGAGGCCCAGATGAGTTGGCACCAAGTGCCACAGAGAGCTGTCCTCCTCTAGACTTCTTTTGCTTCTCTGTCTTCCTTCCACCCCTTGTTCTGCCAATCAGCAACATCTTGCCCACTCCAGTCATGAGGAGAGAGGAGTGGGAAGGTGGGTTTGGAGGAGGAGGCCACCCATTTAATGGCACCGTATTGAACTGGTACTCTATCCCATTCTCCCTGCCCTGCCCCGTTGTTGTCTCTTGTCTCTTCACTTTCTCATACATGTGCCCACTAAAAGAGCAGCTCCTGTTTCTCAGTCCCTTCCATTATAGATTATTTTGCCATTACCAAATAATTATTTTAATACTGTGAATAGCATAATTCTATTTAATGCTTTCTTTTTGTATGTTTTTCACTGTATTGTTCTTTTCAATTTTGAGCTGTTCTGACTTCCAATTTTGGGGGGAAAACGGGATACTACTACTACTACTACTACTGATAGTCAGCATCAAACAAATGACTAATTTTTCCAAGCTGTGGTTAGCTGTCTCCATGGGGGGAAGCCTGAGACCCTCATGAGCTTTTTATAAATTGAAAAGCATGATCCAGCACTATACTAATCTGGGATTTACTGTCAGTGGAAAACACTGAACAAATGAATCCTAACTATTCCTGCATGCTGATTTTCTCCATTTGAGGCCAGGACTCTAGTCTAAATGACTAAACATGTCTGAAGAAAGAAGTCAGAACAGCTGCTTTCTATTTGGTTGGAAAGGGAAGATTCTATGTTAGGGAAAGAAGAGCTCTCCACTCTACATATCTACTTTTATGGTAACAAACCTAACTCATTTGACTTTTTTTTGGTTCATTCTTTCAAACAAAATCAAAAGCCAAGCACGTTTCCTTCCCCAGGCACTTAAAAAAATCCCTCCCATCCTTTTTTTTTGTTCAGTGAAAAGGACTTTGAACTTTGCCTTTGTTACACATTGCATTGCACAGTAAGAGATGAAGTTTATTATGACATCTACATGAGCTGTTCTGATTTAAACTTTCAAATCAGGCTTCTTACACTCAATAACAACTACCTAGTATAATTGTGACAATAAAAATGATATCATTTATAATATATATATGCCATGCTGAATTCGTGTCATCATGCATTTCAAGCATGGGAAGGTTGTCCCTGCAGGGTGTACACCAGAGACATGTTATCATTTGTTAAAAGTTTTGTTCAAAGAGGATGGATTTTTTCATTCTATGAAAAATAATGGAAAATTGTGCAAACACCACACATATCAATTTCAGCAGAATGTAAATAATAACCAAGAAACTTAGCAAATAGTTTTCAAGTATTAGATAATAGAATATGTTTGTTGTTGTGTGTCTTTAAGTTGTTGTTTATTTTAACTTATGGTGACCCTAACACAAACCTATCAAGATTTTTCTTGGCAAGGTTTGTTCAGGTGGAGCTTGCCTTTGCCTTCTTCTCAGGCTGGTAGAGTGTGACTTGCCCACAGTGGGTTTCCATGGCCAAGCAGGAATTCGAACCCTGGCTTTCACAGAATATGTAGGATAAACCATATGGTCTTTTATCAGTAGAGCAGAACTTAAGATTCTGTAATACACTAGGGTAGATTGTTGATCTAGAAATCAGGATAAGGCTCGACAATGATATGCTTTGGATAGAGGCTAGTCTTGTTCTAATTATTGCAACTTTGATCCAGCTGTCACCATAGTCCTTCTCAAGCTCTGAGTATTCCAACAGACTTCCCATTTTGTCTGATTACTCTGATTTTTAAATTTTTGTATGCCACGTTGTTTTAGATGTTCTGTTTTAATATATATTGTAAGCTTGTTTGAATCCCATGCAGGATGAAGCAGGATATACATCAAATAAATAAATAAATAAGAAAGGGTATCGTAAAGTTTTAATTATCACCTTAACATTTTTTGACAGAAAGTTTGTTTTGATTTGTAGTTGTTAACTTATCTCTACATAGTCACCATCCAGATTTACACATTTTCCCCAGCGTTTCTTGAATACTGTTCTTGTAGAAGTCTGCAGATTGCACCTTAAACCACTCTTCCGCTTCATGAATAACGTCATCTTTATTGTGACCCCACAACAGATTTTTCATATTTGGGAAAAGAAAAAGTCACTTGGTGATGATGACACTGAAAATTTCATCAATATACCATAATAACCTCCCAGTGATAATTATTACTTTACAATACCCCTCATGCTTCTCCATCTTACACTTTAGTCACTTCTGGCACAACTTGTAATAAAAATAAAGGACACAATGAGCTGAATTTCTCAACAACATGCACTTAGATAGCAGTGATGACACTGACAAAATTTCATCAATACACCACAATAACTTCCAGGTGATAATTATTACTTTACGATACTCCCTCGTAACTCTCCTTCCATAAGCCACAATAGAGCATTTTAGCAAGAATTCTCATGATCTAATCCATGCACAGTGAGAGGCCAAATATATGGAAACTTACCACAATGACTCACAAATCTCACATCCACTCTTCATTAGGAAATACAAATAATTTAATTTCTGTCTTTGTTCAGGTGATCTATTCAGGTGATTCATTTGTTCAGAAGGTCTATCTGTGGCAGACATAGGATGCATCTACACTGTATAAATAACACACCTTGACACCACTTTAACAACCATGGGGCCATCCTACAGAATCCTGGGATTTACAGTTTTTGTGAGGCACCAGCACACTTTGGCAGAGCAGCCTAAAGTCCTAGTAAAACTACAAATCCCAAGATTCCATAGGATGGAGCTTAACGTCATTTAAACTGATGTCAAACTGCATTATTTCTACAGTGTAGGTGCACTCATAGGGCCTTTGCAGACTGCTAGAAATAGTGCAAATTGAGTCCACTTTAGCTGCCCTGGCTCAGTGCTAGGGAATCATGGGAATTGTATTTTTTTCTGAGACATTGAGCCTTCTCTGTCAGAGAGCTCTGGTGCCACAATAAACTACAGTTCCCATGATTCCCTAGCACTGAGTCATGGCAGTTAAGGTAGACTCAACTTGCACTATTTCTGGCAGTCTGCAAAGGTCCATAGTTTTAGTAACTGCATACTTTAATAACCAGCAATCCTATCAAGACTGGGGATCTGGAAATAACTGGCCACATTATTTACCACTGGTGTAAATATTCCTAGTAGCTGGTGATTTCCCTGTTAGTGGGGTGGTGAATCCTTTCCAGGTTTTCATCCAGACTTTAAATGCTCTTTCAATGATGCTGAACTCCATCCACTAAACAGGTTCAGCACTTTGGATAGTTCCTTTAAAGTTTGCACTAAAATCTGGAATGGATTCTCTGCTGTACTGACATGGATGTCATTAGCCAATCAGTGATTATATACATTTTATCAGTACCATATGCAACAAATAATGTCTGTCAGATTCACCATACAGCCAGAATATATTTTCTGCTGTTCTATAGGAAATCCATCCAGGTGACAATGGACATCTGTTATCTGGCATCTGTTTTGCAATGGAGTTAAAAATGTGAACTGGGTTTTACAAGTAGATATTAAATTTTCCACTGTAGGTTGTTAAATGGTATAGAAAATCATCTGAAGGTATGATTGTTGTTGTTGTTGTTGTTGTTGTTGTGCACCCTCAAGTAGTTTCTGATTTATGGCAATCCTAAGGCACCATGGGTTTTCTTGACAAACTTCTTCAGAGGGGATTTGCCATTGTCATTCTCTGATGTTGCGGGAGTGTGGCTTGCTCAAGGCCACTCAGTGGATTTCTGTGGCTGAGCAATGATTCAAACCCTGGTCCCCAAAGTCACAGGCCAGTGCTCAAATCACTACATCAAGTTGGCTCCTGAACACATGATTGCCCGGTCAGAGTTAAGACAAAGGGATTGAGAGTGCTGCCATATTTCAATCTGGAGGTTCTCCCTTTACTGAGATGGTAATCATATAAATTTATCACAATCAGAGGTGGGGAACACATGACCCACCAGAGGCTGTTGGACTGCTACTCTTATCAGCCCTAGTTAGGATAGCTAGTGGGATGATGCAAATTGCAAACCAATAACATCTGGAGGGAGAAATGTTCCTCATCCCTGGTCTGAATTTATTAATGGGTGCCAGATTCAACAAATGTCAAATTCAGCAAATGTTTCAGCCGAAGGCTGTTATTACAAGTGCCAAAGTCTTCTCTCATACTCCAGATGGCATAAAATATCATTTGTTAAAAAAAGAAAAGAAATGTGCTGACAGAGCCCTTGTAGGGTGTGAATTGCTTGTGTTGCAAGCACTGCTTTAGTGTTCTCACTGCTACTGTGCCATTTCAACACTCCACCACCTTTTGACCAAAACAATAGCTACCTCAAATTTCATATAGTACACTCTGATAGTGTGTTTTTCAAGCACAAACACAAAGGCTCAGTGACTGTGGGGAAACATTTGACCAGGGGTAGGCAACCTTTCCCCTTTAAGGGCCGAGGGACTTCAGCTCCCAGAAGCCTCAGCCATGTTGGCCAATAGTCTCATGTGGGCCAATAGCTCCTGGGATTCTGGGAGTTGAAGTCCCTTGGCCCTTAAAGGGGAAAGGTTGCCTACCCCTGCATTTGACTAATGACTCTTGGGAAACATTGGTCTCATTGGACCATGAAGCCCCTTCCAACTCTATGATTCTATGATTATAAGATCTAATAACAATTCTTAACCATTCTGTTAATTCTTCATTTTGCAGCTTGACTTTCAAGATCTTTGCTTTTCTTGTTCTCAAATAAAAAAGAAACACAAATATATGACAGACACTTGCTGTGCAGAATATTTTTGCTTTTGCTTATGGCCATGTACATATTCCATGACTGCACCCCCACAGACTGCTTGCCCCCATCAATGTACATGTCTCCCCTTCTCCCACAGGTTAGCTTTCATTGTATCTTTTCCTATCAAACTCGCAATGACCATTCATATTTATAATTAAGAATGAGGTCAGATTTCTCCATTACTTTGTCAGGAGGCTAACAGAAACATGATTTCCCAATGACTTCCTGCTGCTGAACCACTGAAATGACTGGCAAAGGAAAGAAAAACAAGAGAGATGACACTGTGGTTGCCACTTTTTCTTTAACAAAAAATTCTATACCCCTAAAAGCTGGAAAGAAAGTAGAAATTCAAGAACTGCAGGTTTCTCAAAGTGAAAAAAACTTGTAATTGTTGAATTTCTGCATATCAGGTGGCTTTTAAAAGCTCACAGACCTTGCCAGAAAAAAATGCAAGAATCCTGGAAAACAGATGTGGAACACCTGGCCTTCCAGATGTTCCTGGCCTGCAGCCCCCACCACCCTCAACACTGGCTATGCTAGTTAAAGCTGCTAGAAGTTCCAAAGGACCGGCCTGGAGGCAGAATTGGAGCAGGGCAGCCGCACACCGGCTGCCCCAACTTCATGCTGGCGGCATCCTGACACCACGTGTCGTTACGTGTGGTGCGCGCTGTTAGGTTGCCCTTCCGGCTCAGTGTTCAAATATGCTGCGCCGGAAAGGGTGAAGAAGAGCCCCATGTAACTCTTTTCGGGGTGGCAAAAGGGAGGATCATGGTCAAGGGAGGCAATCATGTGGGGTTGCCTCGGCCCCGATCCACTGTTTCCCAGGGTGGCCCAGAGCCATCCGTCTGCAGCCCCCCATGTTCTCTTTTAAATGAATTTGAATGTTTTTAACATTTCATGTTTTCAATTTTATCAATTGTTTAATCTTTCTAAAATCATATTTTTATGGAAACTTGTAAAGTTTTAATCTGTATTTTTTAAAAACATGTTGTTAGCCACTTCAAATCCAATTATCAAGACAAAATTGGGATATAAATGAATAAAACCCTGAAATGAACATTTGCTCAGGACATTAGATAGGCAACTTGTAGGCTTCCTTTTTATGCCAAACTATCATGGTGACAATAACTTTATAATCTGTTCCCCTAATATTCCCATAGTATCCAGCTCTGAAGTATTCTCGGCTTTGCATAGGTAAATATTGTGATATTTCGAGGCAAAAGCTAGCATTTTCAGGACTGTAAATATCATATGATTTCTTACTGGAGAGAGCACTGTCTTTTAGAATGCACAGAGAGAATATAGGCAAAAGAATAAAAAAGTAAGGGAAAATGCTAGGCACTGACAATCTGTGTGAGAAAAATGAAATGTACACTATGCAATAGCCTGCCCCAAATTAATAGGAGGTGTCATCTAATTAATAAAGAACTACAGTCATCCCTCCATTTTTGTTCTGGACCCTCCCTCAAAAATGGAAATTTGCATAGATTCAAAGCCCATTGATTATAATGGACGTGTACTGCTGCGTGCACCCTTTCAATCCCTCCCCTTGCTTTCGCCTTGTCATCGTGAAAAGCAAGACCGCGGACTCCAAGTCCGCAAATTACAAGGGATGACTGTAGATGCATTTGTCAGTCACTCATTATAGGTTGTTTAGATCACAAATATAAAAGTTACATTACTATATTTTTGTTAATAATAGAAGATTGTTTCATTCTTGATTATATATGTCTGATATTTTGCCCTTTAGTGAAAAGGCAGTTAAAAATACAATACTGGAAAATGTACAATAATAATTATCTCAAGCTATGCCCTTGCCCAGGGGTAGGCAACCTTTCCCCTTTAAGGCCAATAGTCCCATGTGGGCCAATAGCTCCTGGGATTCTGGGAGTTGAAGTCCCTTGGCCCTTAAAGGGGAAAGGTTGCCTACCCCTGCAAGTCTTGCCAATCATAAACAAGTCCTTCTACAAGAAAAAGTTTGTCATTCATTCTTATATAGTAATTGCCCCTGCCCTGACCTTGTACTCATAGTGCTTTTGAAAAACCGTCCCCCTTTAAATAACAGCTTGTTTATTTCTGTTGTTTTTATGTGTTCTTGAGGTTTTATAAGATTATTTGCCCCTTTACTTGACAGGACTACTATAGTTAATTGAATTTATTTGTTCTGCTTTGAGGGGCCACATTCTCAATGACCTTAAGACACCTGAAGAAAGGAAAGATTTAGTAAAACACCAAAAACTGGCCCATAAAGTAATGGCTTGTTGCTAAACTATTCATGCCAGTGATCTGACTTGTGTGTTGCTATGGTCCATTAGCCAGAGGAAGGGCCAAAGCTCTGTGTGGCGAAGCATTAACTCAGTCATCTTGCCTTCTCACAGCTCTGTTTTGGCATTTCAAATTTGCTATTTATAGATTAACTTCTAGTCCTGCTTCAACAGAATTTAATATTTTTTGTTGATAAAAGGAGTTTGAATGGCATGCAACTTTTCAAGCCTTACTCTTCTCAGAAAATGAAATTGTTTACAATTGACTCATCACCAGAAAAGCCATATTTATCTGCCTCTGCAAGTTATTTTATTATTAACAATTGATACTTACTATCTTTCATCAGGATCTTTCACTAAAGTTGCACTGAATCCAGTTTTGAAAACTGTAGTGTAAATTAGACTGTACTCCTTTAATATTTACCTGGGAATAAATACCACCAAACTCAGTGGGGCTTACTCCTGAGTACACCTGCCTAGGATTGCACAACCTACTAGTATTTTAGGTATGAAGGCAAATTCAGCAGTACTTGCTGAAAATGAAAGTGTCTTTGATGTGATGCAAATGGATGTTAAATTTCCTGGACTTTGAGAATCTCCCAGTTAGTACATGGCCAGAAGGAGGAGGTGCCAGCCTGCAAGATATGCCCCTCCATACCATCTTAACTGAGAAGAGTAACAGCAAAATGCAGGCCTATGACTAACACCTTCATTTTTTTTCCTCCTGTTTAGTTTGTAACACTTTGCCTGATGAAGAAGCCAGTGAAGCTTTGAAAGCTTGCAACATGTATATTGTGCATTTTGGTTGGCCAATAAAGGTATCACTGTTTGGTGGATTTTTGATTGGATTTGCTGAAATGCGTATGTGCTGATACATGAATGAATAAGTGTCACAAGAATGCCCCAACACTGTCACAAGCAGGAGAAGAAATTGTGAAAGCAGCACAATGCTAATGGTGACAGACAGGTCAAGAAAGACATAAATGGAGTGGGCATCAGAGCCATCCATGCCATTAGGAAGTGTGTCAGGAAGAAAAGAACATTAGGGTGTTGGAGGAATAAGCTGTGTACTGCATAGTTTACAAGCTAGCCTGCACTCTGCACACTAACTTCCTGCTTTGTATAGTGAAAGATGTAGTCCCATCACTAGCACTGAAGAAGGATTTAGCAGCCAGTCATTTGAATGCACAGGGAAGCCATCGAAATCCACAAACACTTGGACAACTTCAACAGGAAAGAAGAAACCCTTAAAGTAAACAAGGTTTGGCTACCAGTCCTACAAAATGGGAAAAAGCAGCACTCAGCAAATGCAAATAGGAAACCAACCAGGGTCAGGGGCTTTCCCAGGGCAATAGCAGACAATATCCTTGTTTGCATATCCTCCCACCCTGAAGCCATGCCATCAGCAACAGAACAATATCCATTCAACAACAGAACAATAAACAGTTTACATGGGAATCACTCCCACTCTCTTCCATTCCAGCATTCTCTGAAGATGCCGGCCACAGATGCTGGTGAAACGCCAGAAAGAAACTCTTCTAGAACATGGCTACACAGCCCGAAAAACCCACAAAAGACTAGTCATTTGACTGTTCTGCCAGGAATGGGAAATTGTGCTATCTTGTACTTCATTCCAGAGGGTAAAATGTCTTGGGCCAGATTTTAGCAGATTTGGTCACTGGAAACTTTGGGAAGTAACATCATCAGAGTGGAATAGATAAAGCAAGTCAGAGGTATGTTTCATCTGCTTGGGTCTGAACTGGAATTGAATAGCTTTGTTCATTTGAATCTTGCCACCAATGTCTGAGTTTTTATAGCTAGTGCAAAGGTGCTTTGAAAAGCTCCAAAGGGATCTGAATAACTGGAGGTGGTGGAGCTGGGAATATCACCAACACAGAATAGCATTGTATGGTCTTTCCTCACGGTCATGGTGTAGGTATGCTGTTTCGTGATGCTCAGTGTTGCATATTTGCAAATAGTTCATAATCAAAAGTGAACAGAAGTTTCCAGTGGAGTATGAGTGGAACATATCCATTCTGAGCGGTGTCTGGGATCAGTGTTTAGATTCTTTGTCTTTTCTAGAAGCCTTAGGGCCTCGGCAGACGGCTTAAAAAGCTGTCCTCGGCGCAAGGAAGGGGAGGGGCAGCCGCACGCTCGGCGCCCCTTCCTCCTCCTGAGGTCGTCCTCGGAGCCGCCGGCCCTCCGCACGGCTGGCGCTCCGAAGACAACCTCCCGCCGCAGCGTCCGGACACGCTGCGGCGGAAGGGTCGCCGAAAGTGCACCACAAGCTTTTGCAGTGCACTTTCAGCAACGTATGAAGGGAGTGCTATTTTAGCACTCCTTTCTTGGGGCGCCAACGATGCGCCGCGGGATTGAGGCATGAGGATGCCTCGGTCCCGCGGCGCACCTTCCCAGGGCGGCCCACGTCCTCCCGTCTGCTGAGGCCCTTAGTAGTGTGTTCCCTTAGTTCAGGGGTAGACAACCTTTCCCCTTTAAGGGCCGAGGGACTTCAGCTCCTAGAAGCCTCAACCATGTTGGCCAATAGTCCCATGTTGGCCAATAGCTCCTGGGATTCTGGGAGCTGAAGTCCCTTGGCCCTTAAAGGGGAAAGGTTGCCTACCTCTGCCTTAGTTTCTTAGGGCCTTTGCAGACTGCCAGAAATAGTGCAAATTGAGTCCACTTTAACTGCCTTGACTCAGTGCTAGGGAATCATGGGAACTGTAGTTTATTGTGGCACCAGAGCTCTCTGACAGAGAAGGCTCAATGCCTCAGAAAAAAATACAATTCCCATGATTCCCTAGCACTGAGCCAGGGCAGTTAAAGTGGACTCAGTTTGCACGATTTCTAGCAGTCTGCAAAGGCCCTAAGTGTAGTTTCTTGAAAGCTTATCACATTACAAAATAAACCATCATACCCCTGCCATCTTGAATTCTATTGCAGGATGCAGCTGGGTACTATCAGATGCAAAATTTTGCTGATGTCGCCACCTGGCTGCTTCCTGCCTAAAACCTGGCTAAAATCCACGCTCAGCTGGCTGATTTGCAAAGTCAGGGATTACTTTTTATATGCTGTTTACATTATGCAGGTCTCAGACCTCAAAGTGGGGCTGGACTGTTTTCACAATGTCTAGGCATGATTTGGGGTTTCCACCCTTTGTCCTGCATTAAAAAGACTTAACTTTTGGTCTGGGCTTTCCAGAAAATCCAAAGCAAAACATGGTGACAACAGCTGGCTGCCCTCCCACATGGTCTCTGGGAGCATCCCTGCTGAGTCGTTCTGATGTATAGGGAGGGATTCAGGGAGATTTGAGGTCAGCATACTCCAGTGGCTGCCTGGAGTATTCTGGCAAATGTAGACAAACTCTTAGTTGCCTGAAGAGCAGAGCCTGGAATGGACAACAAGCTGAGCAGGTAATCCCCATATTGACCACATGCAAGGACCATTACTTGCTCAACAACAAGAGCAGGGGAGCGCTTTTGTATTTTTGTCCTGCTAATGTACTTCTTCTAAAGTGAATCTCAGACTTTTTACTCTTGTGACCCACTTTACATCGACAAGTGGATGGAGCACCTCCCCTCAATGTAGTATATGAATAAAAACCTTTGTTTAGTGTGTGTATTTTTATTCACACATTTATGTATATTCATATTTCAACCTTTTATAAGGAAATAGCTCTTCTCCTCATCCTTACCTCCAGGACAGAAAACATTTGGAAAGTGAAGGAGGAGGAGTGACCAATGTCTCGCAACTCTCGTGCCCCACTGGGGGGTCCTGCCCCACAGTTTGCTGCTCTAGGTCTCTGGTTGGCCACTGTGTGAACAAAATGCTGGAATTGATGAGCCTTTAGCCTGATTCAGCACAGCTTTTCTTATGTTGATAGTATTCACCTGTTCCAAAGAAAATGGTGCTGAACTTGTTCATGCCATAAGTGTGGGTATAGGAGGGGGAGAGCATGCTCTCCCTAGCAGGTTCCACCTCAAATGTGTAAGCATTTGTTGGCTCTTTTGCACAGCACTTACATGTATACCCAGGTTGCATGTACATTACTCTGTTTGCAAAATCTTAAGGCTCTTTTATGAGTCCCGCCTGGCAGAACTATTTAGGGTGGTGGGGGAGCTGACGAAGGTACCTCCTGCACCAAATCCCCTACTTAACCCAACAACAGCCTGCTGTGAGGCATTTAATATCTACTTTGCAGATAAAATCTCTCGGATAAGAGCCGACTTGGACGCCAGTGTTTTGGCAGAATCCATAGACGAGGTATCCAGCAACTCCGTTGATGTTATTTTACTGGATCAATTTCAATCTGTGAGTACCGATGACATGGACAAGCTGCTTGGAAAGATAAGGAAGATGACTTGCCCTCTCGATCCTTGTCCATCTTGGCTGGTCGTCCAGGGTGGGGACGCATTGAAGGTGTTCCTTTGGGACACAATCAATGCGTCATTCAGGGAAGGTAATATACCATCTTGTTTAAAGGAGGCGGCGGTTAAGCCACTCCTGAAAAAGCCTTCCCTTGACCCCCTGGACAGAAACAACTACAGACCAGTCTCCTTGCTTCCTTTTTTAAGCAATGTGATCGAGAGGGCAGTTGCTTCCCAACTCCAAGCAGTCTTGGATGAAACTGATTATCTTGACCCATTTCAAACCGGCTTCAGGACAGGATTTGGAGTGGAGACTGCCATGGTTGCTCTGACCGATGACCTCCGCCTGAGTATCGACAGGGGTAGTGTGACCCTGTTGGTGCTCTTGGATCTCTCAGCGGCCTTTGACACCATAGATCATGCCATCCTCTTGGATCGCCTGAGAGAGTTAGGAATTGGAGGCACTGCTTTGCAGTGGTTCCGTTCCTTCCTCTCGGGCCGATCCCAGAGGGTGAGACTCGGGGACAGTTGCTCATCTAAAATTGAGCTTAATTGTGGTGTCCCTCAGGGTGCCATCCTGTCCCCGATGTTATTCAATATTTACATGAAGCCACTGGGGGATGTCATTCGGAGGCATGGAGCGCGGTGTCTTCAGTACGCTGACGACACCCAGATATATCTCTCCATGACCAGAGCATCGTCTCAGACTTCAGATGGCGTCTCTCCTCTTAATGACTGTCTCAGAGCGGTAATGGGTTGGATGAGGAAAAACAGATTGAAATTGAATCCAGACAAAACAGAGGTACTCACAGTTACAGGCCTAAAACCAGATCTGGGAATACAGCTTCCAGTCCTAGATAGAGTCACACTCTCCTTCAAGGACTGTGTTCGCAGCTTGGGGGTACTCCTTGACTCGTCGCTTCACATGACTAGTCGGGTGAATGCGGTGGTCAGGAGTGCCTGTTATCAGCTTCGGCTGATATGCCAACTGCACCCTTATCTGGATATGAGGGATCTGGAAGTTGTGGTACATGCTCTGGTAACCTCACGTCTGGATTACTGCAACGCCCTCTACATGGGGCTACCCTTGTGCCTAACCCAGAAACTACAACTGGTGCAGAATATGGCAGCCAGGTTAATCACTGGAACATCTAGGAGGGAGCACATAACACCGGTGCTGAAATCCCTCCACTGGCTGCCGATTAGTTTCCAGGCACAGTACAAGGTGTTGGTTTTAACCTTTAAAGCCCTACATGGCTTGGGTCCACATTATCTTAGGGACCGCCTCTCCCCGTATGATCCCCCCGCACCCTGCGGTCCTCTGGCAGGAATCTGTTACAGCCAATAAAAATTAGGCTGTCTCAGACCTCCCGGAGGGCCTTTTCTGCTACCGCTCCCAGACTTTGGAATGGCCTGCCGGACGAGATCCGTCTTATTACCACTCTTGCTGCTTTCAAGAAAGCAGTAAAGACGATCTCTTCCGGCAGGCCTTCCCGGAATAACTGTTGGCTGGCGAGAGAGGAGTTTTTAATTAGCTTTTTTCTGATTATTTGTGTTCGTGGAGTGTTTTATGTTATTGTTGTATTTTAACTCTTTTCTAGTTTAATTTTGTTTTAAGGGGATGGGAGGGTTGGATTATGGGACAAGGGAATGTTTTAACTTGTTTGTTTTAAATGTTGTACCCCGCCCCGATTGCCACGCAGAGGGGCGGGCTATAAATAACATTTATTATTATTATTATTATTATTATTATTATAGAAGTATTATTCCACTTTAACGGCCATAGTTGCATTCTACAAAAGTCTGGGCTTTGTAGTTTGGAAAGGCACTAGAGCTCTAAATGCTCCCCCAAACTATAAATGTTAGGACGCCATAAAACATTCCCATGACAGTTAACGCATAATCATAATTTTTAATTGTGTAGTTTAAAAGGACATTCAAGTCCTTCAGAAAAAAGGATCCCTGTTGCAATGTGTCTGTTTTCATTCACAGACCTTGTGAGGAAGAACTTCTGAATACAGAACTTGTAAACATGACCTTTTTTGGAGTATAGCTCCCAGAATCTCAGCCAGCATGCCTAGTAACTTTTCAAGCTCTGGTTCCACGTATAAAGGACAGCAGCCACAACCTGCCACTACAATCTTATTGTCTTCCTCAGCATCATTCAGTCTACCACATTGGACATGAGAGCAAGCCTTCTGTAGAAAGCTTCCACATGGTTACCCCTTTCCCAATCTAAATGCCAAACAAAATACCACTCAGCAACAGGGTCTGATTTACAGATGGGGCTGATTCCAGTATAAACATTTCATAGTTAGGCATTCTCTTTAAAAGTGCACACTCATATTTTCCATATACAGTAGGGATAGACAAACAAAGCCTTCATTTAAAAAGCATTCTTTTCCAGCTGCTATTGAAATGAAATATGAACTACAAACAATTTCCTACTCTTACATCAGTTTATTAGACATGTTTGATAGAAAATAGGGGCCAGGCTAGATACAGCATTTGCAAAAGGCAGGTAGGCTCCTGACACTAAATAGAATATAAGAAGATTACATGACTGTAACTAGTGGAAGCTGATGGCTTCCCTGTTGGAGATGATGGTGGTGCTGATTTGCTCTGGGTTCTATTATGAACCTTAAAGGCTCAAATCAATATCCTAAACTTATTCTAGGAATAGAAATAGCTGCTTTAAAGTTTGGAGAGAGACCTGGAGCAAATTCACTGTGATCTTCCATGTTAGGCTGCATCTACATTGCAGAATTAATTCAGTTTGACACTGCTTTAATTGCCATGGCTCCAAGCTATGGAATTCTGGGATTTGTAATTTTGTGAGATATTTAGTTTTTGCTGTCAGAGAGCTCTGATGCCACAACAAACTACAAATCCCAGGATTCCATAGAAGGGAGCCATGACAGCAGTCTTAGATTCACTGACATGGCAGACAGCAAGCCATCACTGCCTATAAGCAGAAACATACCTAATTTGAAATCTGTATATGGAATGTAGGTCCTCATCCTTCCTCCTTGCTCCACATTCCCATATACTATGTCTTATTGTTATCTTCTCCTTTGCTCCTGCCTCTCAGACTTCAGTCCCCACAACCTTTTGCTTGTATATATCTTTTCCGTCACTCCTGCCTTCCCTGATCTTTAGCTCCCTTTCTGCTTAGCTCCTATTTCTACTGCTCTGTAGGCTGGCCTTCTTCTTCCAAGCATTTTACTTCCCTGTTTTCCTCTGGTTTTGTCATAGTATCCTCTGCACCTCTAATGTCTAAAATTCCTAACGTCTAAAATTGAGGAATGCAGAGAATAATGTTTGTGGAAGATCCATTCCTTGATGCAGGCCAGATTTGTTGGAATATCCTGGATGGGGTATGGACAATCTACCCCAAGTTCTGTATGGTGTGTCTGGGAAGGCTAAAGCACTTGGCCTGTGGCCTTGGACAGGAAAGGAATGTGAGAATGATAAAAGCTGGCATCTTTTCAGTATTTGAAGAGCTTACTTCTGAGAACTCAGGCCTCAAAACAAGACACAGAGGAGAAGCCTCCCTGGACCTCACAGCTTGTGTCCAACATTGTACGGCTGTTAGGTTGTGGTTAATAAGCAAAGTTGCATTTTTCCTATTTTGATAGGAAAAATATATATAAGGGAACAGAGCATTTTGATGGTGGAGAAGCGTCAGCTTTTGCATTTCTGCCACACATGTGGTTAATAAAGGCAAAGAGATGCACAGAAAACTCCTTGGCTGCTTCCCCTACTTCCATTATATTAGAAGGAAAAGCACTTTACATATGTTGATAGTTGGTTGATTATTTCCTATGTTTCTAGCCTGAGCTATAATACTTAAATAATGTTTGAGCACTTTAACCTGGTAATTACTCAATTTAATTAAGCCATGAGAACATCACAAGTCCTGTGTTACTTTTACCCCACAGCAAAACCAATAGTTTGATTTTTTTTGTCCAGTGAAGCAGCAACAATGAATGACCACAACAAAGGTTTGTGTAAATGTCTATCCTCAAGCATCTTTCATTTGTCAGGAAGGGGAGATATTTATCTGAACAAAATTTGAAGTCCCATGGGAACTTAGGGTGGGTTTGCATTCCCATTCTGCTTTTAGCTTTTACATGATCAGGTTAGACAGAGTTGAAGTGTAGAGATCATTTATCCTTATCTTTCTGGTTGGCTAAGGCCACTTACATTGCATTGACTCTAATTTAGCATGGTTTGCCCTCTGTCCAAACTGATTGGCTATGCATTATTGTGACATCACCATCTTCACTATGTGGTCTTTGGCAGCATCTATACTACATAATTAAAGCAGTTTGATACTACTTTAACTGCCATGGCTCAATGCTATGGAATTCTGGGATTTGTCGTTTTGTGACATATTTAGCCTTCTCTGTCAGAGAGCCCTGATGTCAAAACAAACTACAAAACCTATGATTCAATACAAGGACCTATGAAAGTTAAAACAATGTCAAATTACATTAATTCTGCAGTGTGACAGCAATCTTTGATGGCTGACTCTATGTCCTGAAGGAAAAAGAAGGTATTACCAAAGCCCGAGAAGACTGGAGGAAGAATCAGGCCAAATATAATTCTCAGTATAGCAGTTTGCAGGGGAGATATTTAGTATTCTCCTAAAGCACACTCTCTCCTCCAAAAACAAAACCAGATAAATATTTAGCCAATTGGATATGTAGACCTGTTGTCAACAAAGGAAAGGTTTGGAATATCCAGTTCAGATGGTTGTGCAATTTTCAGAAAGAAGGGATGACAGGAGATAGTAATTTCTATGTTTTAATCAACATTAGGGATTAGCACATCTAATTGTAAACATTTTACTTTTAGATCATGTAATGCTGGTATTCTACATCTTTCAATGAAAGAGCCCTTTCATATGTCCTAATTCTTAGATTACTTTGGAAGTATAGTTATAATAAAACAATTACTTCTATTGCCTCTAGACTCCCAGTCTTTGTTATGGTGCATTTCTGAAAATGTGATTATAACAAATGGCAAAGATGGTTAGGTCATCCTTTTTGGCTGACTAATTCATTTTTCTTCCCAGTTTCCCATGACTTAAAAAGTTTTGCTCTGGCAGCTTGTACTTGGGCAGCTGACTTCCATTAAAACTACAATGTGAATTCTAAATTACAAATTCAAGCATCTGTAGTTTGATATTCAGAGTATAATAGTACAGACTCAGTGCAAAATAGTTTCTCAGAATGAGAAAAAAATGACTCTACCAATTAATGGAAATAGCAATCCTGTAGTAATCACTGAGATGAAGACTTTCAAATGTAACACAGACAAGCAACATGTTACCTGCATCATTTTATGACTCACTAGAATTTAAAAACTGAACTGGATAATTAGGAGAGAAATAAGGCATTTCCCGATTTCTTTGTAAGATGGGGGAGGGTTGTTTGCCAGAGACATTTTGTCTGCAGGCAGACTCAGTCAGGTATTAAATGTAATCCATATATCTTCTGCAAATTCTCCCTTGAAAACGTCCCCTTAACCAGTCATTAAACATGGGGCTAGTGGTAGTGTCAAGACCTTATTAGAAGCCTTTGAATTCACAAGGAGCTGCCTTGCATGGTGACCCACAAAAGTGCAGCTTGCAGCATCGTATTATTCTGAGGCCCTAGACTGGTTCAGCTAAACTTACCATTGGATGCTCTGGACAGGAAGGAGTATCAGAGGGCTTCCTGTTCTAGTTGAGAATTAATTGAACAACATGTTCTTGTTGACTGTTGGTGTGTTCTGTATCTTTTGTTAAAAAGGTAAAGGTAAAACTTCCCCCTTTGACAAGGTAGTCAAGCTGTGTCTGATTGTAGGGGGTGGTGCTCATCTCCATTACTAGTGAGACTGTTGCACTCAATTATAAACCGGCTTACCTGAGCCAGCTTAAAATTAGAAGTGGGTGGCATCCTGATAGTATCAGACACATTTAGCCACTGAAATCTCCACCCGGCTGCAGCCCAGCTTCATCATCGCTCTGAGGGGCGCTCTGGCGGCCATTTTCTCAGGCCAGAAAACTCCTGGCTTTGAAAAGAGGTGTGAAGAACACCCCTCAGAGCAGCAATGGAGCTGGGCTGCAGCCGGGCAGTGATTTTGGCAGCTAAATGTGTCTGATACTATCAGGATGCCACCCGCTTCTAATTTTAAGCTGGCTCAGGTAAGCTGGTTTATAACCGAGTGCGATAATCTTCTAAGACGAAGAGTCAGCATTGTCAAAGATGACTCCATGACCATGTGGCCAGCATGATTGAACAGAATGCTGTTACTTTCCCACCGAAGTGGTACCTATTTATCTACTTGCACTTTTACATGCTTTTGAACTTCTAAGTTGGCAGAAGTTGGGACTAGTGATGGGAGCTCACTCAGCCATGAAGTGCTTGGGTCTTGAACTGCTGACCTTGCGATCATCAGAGTCAGTGTCTTAACCACTGAGCCTGTATTTTGTTGGGAAAAAGGTGGGATAAATAAAATTACTAACTAACTAAATGTAATTGTTTTCTAATTCTGATTTTGACTATGTCTCCTGAGTTGTCCTTTCATCCTGTCAGGCACTTCAGTCTTGTCAAAAGGCTTTCAACACTCATCTCTGAACCTTTGGTACAGTTCCCTGTTTATATCTTATTTCAGATTGTTGTCAACAATTTAGTCATATCAGACAGGATTTGGGATGATACACTTGGAGGCACCAGTCTCAGCCCTGGAACAATGAGATGTTCTTGAGCCTCAGTAATTCAGAAACAAATGACAACAGCAGTGGGCTCATGAAATCAGTCCTATCTGGTTCCACTACTATGAATTCTTTTTCTGCCAAGGACATGGACATGGAAGTTGGCAGAGTGTACAGTCCAAGGCAGGGGTAGTTCAACTATTTCAAGGCATAATGAGATGTCCCCCTTCTTTGGACCATGGCTGCTGGTGGATGTGGTATGGCAGAACACCGAAATGTAAGTGATGATGCATAAGATGGTAGATACTCTGGGCTGAATCAAAATATTTCTTTTTTTAAAAAAATACAAGTGAGGAAGAGATAAGAGGAAAATGAGATGTAATGACTTTCATTTTTTTCAGACAGAGGTGGCTGAAGCTTGGAAAGAGAATCATATTTATCAGCTTTTTTAAAAAACCAATTATAGAGAAATTGATAAAATGTCTTTTCCACCTCTTGAAAAATAGTCTCTTAATGCCACCAACTATAGAGAACATCTACTGGAACAATAGCCTGATCACATTTTGAGTCATCCACTCAGCATATGGGTACACTTATTCCAGCAGGCCCATATGCATCTTTATGCATGTAGCATTATTTTGTAGGAAGGATGTGATGTGTCTCATGTTGTGGTAATGGTGAAATGTAGCATGTTGATTTTGTACCACCTTCTTTGTGGGACATATTTAATAAAGTTGTGGGCTCTGTCTGTCTGTGAAATGAAGTTTGTGTTATATAATGGATGGAATAATTTGTTTCTATGTAATATATCAAATCTTTGTGTCATATTCTGCCTCTCACCAATAAGAATTTTGTAGCTATTTCTTTCTTTTTTTTATCTCGACACTCTTTTTGTTATACAGTTGTTATAACAACTTTGCATAATATTTTGCTTTTGCCATAATTTTCCAAAGAATTTTGTAACTATTTCTTGACATCGGAGCAGTTCAATCAACCCTTGCTCAGGATTCACCACTACAAATGGTTTATCCCATATATAACTATTTTTAATGTCTTGAAGATCTAATATTTAGGAAATCTACCATTCCATTATTTTACCCTACTATTTACCTTTAATTAATAATTACCATATTGAGTAAGACCTTAATGAATATGCTCCTTAACCTTCCATTTCTTTTATCTGGCTCATATTTCCAGGAGAACCAAAGAACAACGTGTCCTAGCTAACAGTAGTATATATTAATTTTAGAATGACATATTAAATGTTTCAAATTAATTATACTTTCAAGATGGGTTGCTGGCACTTGACAAATTTATAGGAAAAAGACTTGTGTGGTTCTAACCCAACATTACTAAAAGCCATAATAGCCTGTGCATGTTTTCAATATGCTTCCCCCACTATATAATGCTATATTATCACAGTGGTTTTTCAGATGCTACAGTCCACCTTGGAACATTCTGTGAACTGATTATGTGGTTCTCATGAAACCAGCCTTTATAAAATCTGGCACTGCTGAGTATGACTAACGGACTATGACTGTTTAGGAGAGTGAGAGCCCCAAGTCAATATTTGGTCTAAAAAATAAATCAAGGAGTGTATTATGGGCAGCCTTGCTCATGTTTTTTAAAAGGTCCGTAAAATAGCTTGCTTCATGCATAGAGAATTATTTCTCACATTTTCTTTTTCTTTTCATTTTTTTTTTTTGCTTGAACAGCTTCATTGAAAGCAGCTAATCAGTTGGATGCAGAGGTGTGCAATGGAGGGGGAAAATCTTTTTTTCCCCATTTGCCATATTCCTTTAATTTATCTTCATAACTGCTCTTCTTTTGTTTTATCTTAAAAGGTTTTACCTTTGTTTATCAACCGATTTCACTGGAGACTCATCCTCTCTTCTAGAAACTTTGGTGTTTTTCATCCAGATGGTATGAAATTTGCAGACATTGCAATACTCTCTCAGGATACAATGCCTGCCAAACATCAGGCAGGTGGATAAAATGAAGGTGAAAAATAAATGATGGCAAACAAATGAACAATTGATTTTTATGTACATTTCGTTTAAAAAAAATGCTTTCAAATTCACTAACAGAAGTGAGTGTGGACAGAGATTTCCCAAGATTATCCATGAGACAGGTGTCAATCCCTCCATCCCCATAGCTGGTAAACAAAGTTCAGAGTGGGGAACAAAGCTCTGATTTAGGACAAAACAGCAAGTCAGAACCAAACCTGGAAGCTGGACCAAGGAACTGGTTAGAAGTCAAGGATGATAAGACAAGAATGCCAAAGGAATTCTTTGAGAGGACATGCCAGCTGCAGACTGGATTTTGTTGTGCTGTATCTTCAAATGCCACTTAGCTTGGAAACTGTTAAGTAGGCTATCTGTTGTTTGGTATAAAGGGACTTCATTCTTTGGTACACCTTTGCTTGGATACAAAATTGATCAACATGAGAGGAAGATATTTTCAAGCCATTGTTGTTGTCATGTGTCTTCAAGTTGTTTCTTACTTACCCCTTACTTACTTCAAGGGGTTTTCTTGGCAAGATCTGTTCAGAGGATGTTTGCCACTGCCTTCCTCTGAGGATGAGAGAGTTTGGTTTGTCAAAGGTCACCTCAATGGGTTTTCATGGCCAAGTTGGGATTCAAAACCTGGTCTCACAATATCTTAGTTGAACATTCAAACTACTATAACACATTGGATCTTTTCCAAGCTGTACTGCAACCATAACTGAAAAATGTTCTGTTTTCAAAGTTAGTCTATTCAAGGGTAGCTTACAGTTGGCCCTTTGTATCCATGGGGTTCTGTTCTGGAACACCCCCCCCCCCCGCGTATGCCAAAAAACGTGGGACCTCAAGTCCCATTGGGTTTAATGGTGGTGTGCTGTACATGTGGCTGTCATGGCCACATGCACATGTCACCATTGGGTGAATGGGGCAGGGTCCCCTTCAAATTTGTGGATGGTAAGCCCATGGTTAGGGCAGGCAGGCTGTATATCGTGAGGCTTTGAAATAATGCTATAATGAGTTGCCGGACCCAGGTATTTCATTAAGGAGTAAATGATGATAACTAACGAGCCTTACAGTCCCCTTCATTGTAATGAGAGAATTAAGTGTGTGTCTGTATTTTCTCTGTTGAAATTCACAGGAACGAATGTCTAAAAATGCTTAATTCCTTCTTTCCTGTGAAATAAAGAGGTTGCCTATGGTATAAAGTTTCTGTGAATGTGTATTAAGATGACCTGGATTTAGCCTCTAGCTAGGCTACAATATTGAAAATACTTCTTGAATTAGTATGAGGATTGGTAGAAGATGTGCTTGCAGGGCTCAAACTGAACTTTTAAAGAAAACCAAATCTTTTTTGGTAGAAACCTATCATAATATAAAAATGTACAGAGACAGAAATTCTAAGTTAATCTTACTCAACCATCATTATCATTTTGTGAGGGCCAAGGTGACCCTGTTCTCATGCTCTTTTAACTCCTACCTGGGGCATAATCCAGGGCAGCTAAGTGCTGGATCTATTCATTATGGGAAAGATTCAAGCACATGTTTTATTTCTGCTTGACTTTTGAATGAATTGTATCCACTCTTGCAAGCTAGCACACATTTGTCTTCTTAGCTCTTTGAGTTCACTAGTGGCCAATTGACAATAGCCCATTGGAACTATATGATGCTGCAAAGAACTGGTTTGTAAATCAAACACTTTATTCACAGAGCAGTCGGTAGAGAACCTGTTTTTTAATGATGCATTCCAACAAGTTTAGGAGCAAGGAATTTATATCTTCCATAATGGACTTTACTCATGTTCTCAACTTCCTGTCTCCCCTCCATTTAGATATTACACATGAATAAAGTTTAGGTGCTGCACTCTTTGGTGTGGCTCATGTTTCTGTTTAACCATTTCCCAACAAATGCAAGTTTTTTTCTGTATTATTTCTGATCATGGCTAAGTACTGAGGTCAAGCTATGGGGACATATTAGTAAGAAATACCAGTGGAGGGAAAGTAATTATCAAATTTATCTATAAATCACCGTTAATTGAATATTGAATTGAAAAAAAGTTCAGTTTCAAATCAAGATTGTTTTGTTGTCTGAGAATTCAATTTAAAGGTGGCTATACAGCAATCTGTTAAATGGAGCAACATTAGTAAGAGGAGTATGTCACTCTGGTGATATTCATGTTGCTGTGCTAATCTCTGCTAATTTTCTAGGTTTAGTGCCAAGACACACACTCCTTTCGTTCCCATGACCTTCCATGTTTTAATTTGCCTCCTACACTATATTGTTACCATAAGAGTTGCTTACTTCCCCCCTGCCTCACCTTGCATTCTTTCTCTCACTGATACCTAAATTACAACCCAAACAATTTGAACCAAACCAACCAAGCTCAAGTGTCCAAGATGCCAAGAAAAAAAAACAAACCTACTACAGCTAGTAAAAATTGCTTGGCTAGCTGCCCATAATCTCTTTTTAAAAATATTTTCATTTTGTAAAACTTTCTGTTTCTGTTCAGGTGTTCTTTAGTAACTTGTCTTCCATCACTCCAGCCCCATGCACAGTTATTGAGAGATAAAGCTTCTTGAACACTGGTAGCTACTTACAAGCAAATGAACGTAAAACTAGGCTGCATGTGTACTTACAGTAAAATTTAATGAAGGAACTACAGGTTAGGATTCTGAACATTATTAGTGGTATATACATCTCATTTAATTCAATAGGCTACTTTACACAGTATGCTTTCTGGCAGTGGGATTTCTCCTACAAATCACATCCATATTTAAAATCATAGACCTTAGCCTAGATGGATTGGTCTGTGCAAGCAGAGCTCCTGCTCTGAATTAATATTCATAGAGTGTTCAACTCTCCATATGCATCTCCTTACATGTTCAGTGAGCTCACTTTGGTATGGAAGTGAAAGTGTAACCAGGGCTCTCTCATCTCTAAGATGTAACCATATATGTAACCACAGCTCTCATCTCTTTAAGGGATTACAGGAGGAGACAATCATGCAGAACTGTCTTATTCAAAATTGTTCTGAAGCAAAGTCAGAATTGTATTGAGAAACCAGAAATGCCACAGGCTCAAGTTGCACAGTCTTTTTAGGGACGTTTAGGGAACCTTTCCTACATTCAATAATAAACAGGAGAATAATTTTCAGTGTTACCATGATTGCAGAGGAAAATGAAGCTTTGTGTCTTCCTGCATAGCAGGGGGTTGGACTGGATGGCCTTTGTGGTCTCTTCTAGCTCTATGATTCTATGAATAGAAGGTTCTTCATGACAACCACAAGCACTAAACTACTTTACAGACTTTGTATATGCACACTCTCTAAATCTTTTTTCTCTCATGGCCATGCTTCCACAAAACTCAAAATTAAAGTTTCTCTTAAATTGTAGCTGGTAATTGAAAGATCTTATCATGCCAGTAAAATAATTACAGAAGGTTTAAAAGTGAATTGATAAATGTATCCACTTGAAATAGGGCTCTCTGGACAGGCCCACTTTGGTTGTTTCTGCATGAAATACAAGCAAGTTGACATGACTTTATAATGCTGTTGTTTATTCAAAGCAGGGATTGAGAAATGTGTGTTTTAGAAAGACTAGCCCACAGCAAAATTCCCCCTCTCTGTTCTAGCCTTAATCAAAATGCCCCAAAGTTCCACACTCCTGTCCTAAAACATCCAGCACAGTGCATTTAGCTTTAGCCATACGGTGCCATTAAAACAACAACAACATCAAAAACACAAAGGAGGAGGAAGGTCGACAAAGAGATGAGTTACCATACCTCAGTAAAGTGCGGCCAACTTCCAAAAGCTACAGATTGCTGCTGCTCTCTGAGAAGTGTGTCCTCTTGGCTATTGACTGCTGAGCTCCCTTCAATGTCAAAATGAAAAACATTGCCCTCAGTTGAAGCAGAACTTAAGGAGAAATATCCCAGGAAGAAGATAGGAAAAACCAAGGGCCAGGCCAAGATCAATGCCATCTCCTCCCCTCACATCCACCGATGATCTTGCGGCTCCTTCCCTGTGTTTGCTTCTGCTTTAATCAGTGACCCCCCTTCTGGTTTAGTGGTGCCTCGGTTATTTTAAGTTTCCACTTCCAGATGTGGCACTTCTAAGGCTGTTTTAAAGCCAGACCTTATTAAAGGAGTGCCTTTGCTTCCTCTCTCTCTCTTTCTCTCTCTTTTCTGTGCCTGTAGCTCCTCTTTCTCCCCAGAGGCTCTGGCTGAATAACATACAGATGGGCAGTGCTTAAACAGAGAGTGTCAAAATGCAGATTGTATTCCAGGAAAGCACCATTGGCTGTGCTGCCACCTTATCTTCACTCTGTCAGGGTACAGATGGGAATTTCTGTTCTAAACTCTGCTTTCCTTCACATTTTTATGATCATCACTTCCTCTTCACCTTCCCACAAGAGAACCACCTATTCAGACTTTGTCACTCACACCTCAGAATCCTAGAGCAAGATTTAATAAGGAGCTTCTTGAGTCATTCATCATTTTAGTACTTTCAGTCACAGAGTATCAGGCATTAAAAAAATTATTAGCTATCTGTAGTCCAGGAAGGAGAGATTCTTTATATACGACACTTCAGGAGGAGTCCAAAGGGCTTTTCCTTTGAGCAAGAGATCCCTATTTTGAGCAAAATCCTACTTTGTTGGAAAAAAGTGAAACTTAATGCAATTCATTAGCTTCCCCTGGTTTCCCCCACACCATCATGTCTGTTCATTCAAAATAGGGTATCATTCAGTAGTTTTTGGAAAGTGACTTCATCAAGCAAATGCATGAACTTTTATTTACAAAGACCAACTTGTTTGCCTCTTCAAGAGATGCTTTGTGAGGCTCTCTGAAACAAGGCTCTTAGTGTATAGACGTCTGCCAACTAGACTAGCTGGAATGGACCCTCTATTTTCCTTTTGTCGATAATGGCATCACATAAATGGACTAAAGTTTCCAACTAGCGGAGTTGCCACCTTTTCTTTTTAATAACTAATGTCTACCTGGATATGTTTCTCACCAAAATCTCTGTTTCCACCCCCAAACAAACTCATGCTGAGGACTGTAACTAATTTACCACCCAATAATCAAACATATAAAACAAACACCATTGTTGCCTGTATATAGACAAAATGCTAGCACAGTGCTTATAATATGATGCAAGGTAAATGGAGTGCAGGGACATAGGATTCAATCTAGGACAAGGGTAGGGAATATGAATCCCCAAACCTTGTAGCAGTGACCCCTTTTTTTTGCAGCTCTGAGTTCCTTCTGAGCCCACAAAGCTCCTAGATATCCCCGTTTTTCATTTTTTCCAGGCCAAAAATAAATAAATCTCAACCCAAAGTATGTCCAGGTGCTGCTAGAAGCAATATTTTGGCATAAAACACCCCAAAGTTTGAAATACTTTTGGCAGAAATGTGTAAAAACAAAAGTATGAGGAAGTGGGAACAAAAAGTTCATTGGATCACTTCCAGATTGCTTTTTTTCTTCAGCTACATTCCTGTTAGGTTATGTGGGATAATTGGAATAAGGCAGCCACTGTGTTGTTTAATGCCCTCTCCAGGTGAACATGAATACCTTTGCCTGATGTATCTTAATTCAGGCTAGCATGGGGGAAAAATACTATCTAGTCTTCAGTGTTAAATTAATTGATCTAATTTATACTTCCTCAACTAGTATGTGGATCGGAATATGACTATCTCTTGGATTCTATACTTTTCTGAATTTTGCAAAGCATCCTTCTGGTCAAAAATAGCACATAAAATGCATATATTAGGGAACAAATATAATTTGATATAATATATAATATAATTTAATATAATATAATGTAATATTGTAACTTTTCCAGCCACTCACTAAACCAAAGGGCAGAGGAATCTATCCTCTGTAGCTATACACATGATCAAGTTCTGTGGTGACCTGGAGGCTTTCCCCACCATCTATGGCTTAAAGAATATTTCAAAGCAAGTGACACCAGCCAGGACAACAGTTCACAAGCATTACCTCAGCCTGTACAACATGATAACGGTCACTGCACCAAAACACAAGAATAGGTTTCCAAGAGCTTAAAAAAAGCAAAAAAGCTACATGGACCCCTGGAATATGGAACTTGATTTCTATATAGAATATTTTCGCCATTGTACCCCAAATGAGGTAATCAACAAAAGACACAATTTACCACACAGTCTCAGCCATATGGAATGAGATGCCACCCACGGTCTCAGAAACAATCCTAATATTATACAACAGGCTGACAAAGGCTCTGGTCATCATTGAACAAGTCAGGCTAAGTACAAGAGGCTGAGGGACAACTGTCCAATACCACATTTTACAAAATCTTCTCTAAAGATCTCACTGATGAACATCTGAAAGTACCACACAAATTATTCAGAGAATTATCAACTGATATACACAACCAAATTCAATGGACATACCCCAGCAACCCAAACTGAGCATCTTCTGCCCACTACCCAAAATATACAAATAAGACAATCTAGAAAGACCTATTGTCTCAAGCATTAGAACCCTCACTGTTGAGGTATCTGGATATATGGATTCATTTCTCAGACTTCAACACGCCGAGCTACGTGAAAGATACAACTGATTTCCTGAGGAAAATACCATCTACCCACAACCTCCTAGAGAATACCGTCCTAGCCATTATGGATGTGGAATCCCTATACACCAACAACTCACACCAGAATGGACTTCAAGCCATCAAGAATACCATCCTGAAAAAGACTACAGCAGACTTAGCTACCAAACTCTGCCACTTTCTACTTATTCATACTTACTTCAGTTTAGGGAATAATATGTACCTCCAAGTCACTGGCACTCACATGGCACCACAGTATGCAAACATTCTCATTGCAGACCTGAAACATCACTTCCTCAGTACATGCACCTCAACCCTCTCCTTTACTTATAATTACTTGATGACATCTTTGCAATTTGGCAACATGTAAAGCAGTCATTTGAGAAATTCCACCCTACCGCCAACCTGAACTTGGAACAACGTGTATTGCTTTCACACATCAACACTAACTAACCACTTTGAAGATCTGAAAGACCTGTATCACCTTGTCCAGCTCTCTGAAAATTTATGAGAAGGTACATGATTTGCATCTTTTTGTATCCTATTATATTCTGTCCCACTATAAATATGGTTTATAACCTGAGGCTTAATATCATTCTGTACTGTATCTGAAGAAGTGGTTTTATCTTACAAAAGCTCATGTTAAAATAAAAACCAATTACTCTTAAAGGTACTGCAACATTCCTTTTTTCTCCCCTCTCTTTCCACTTTTTATGTTTCAGGAGAATAACACAGCTACTTCTGCGAAAACTTTCTAAATTTTGTTATTTTTCTTAACTCATGCTTATTTTTCAAAACCACATCTAAAAAGAACTAGGAAACATTGTACCCTGTATTATTCATTTTATTCCATCTTTAGATTTTAGCATCTGAGAGAATGTGTATATATTATAAAATCTTGATAGTTACAATTTATATTTCTTCTGTAGTTTATACTAGCCATATTAAAATTAAAAGCTGGTTTGTGAGTCATTGTTGTGATTTAAGATTTACAGTGCATGTTTATGTATCTCTGCTCAAAAGTAAACCACACTGAGTTCAGAGAGACATATCCCCAAGGTTTTTAATGGGACACTTTCTCAGGATCTAGGATTGGTAACTTCATTATCTAATTTTATAAAATGTGAGAAAAAAGGTCAAAATGGAAAAGTTATTTGAGTAATCAGTCACTATTACTTAGTATATCAAAGCCTAAATGCTCTAGTTTACAACTTTGCTTTAAAATGTTGTTTCAAATGTCAGAGTCCAGTGGGATGGACATGGGTGGGTGTTGCTCCTGAACCCTCAGTAGTTGTCCATTGCTGGATTAGCAGATTAATAGTAGTTAAATGCAGTATAGTTTTGATGTTGTGTGACTTTAAGTCATTTCTAATTTATGAAGGCCCTAAAATGAACTTATCACAGGGTTTTCTTGGCAAGATTATTTCAGAGGAGGGTTGCCTTTGCTTTCCTCTGAGGTGGAGTGGTTTCACTTTAGTTGGGACTGAGGAGTAGGATTCTAGCCAACTTGGATGCCTTCAAATGGGGATTAGAAAATTCATGGAGAATAAGGTTGTCAATGGGTGCCTACTAGTCATGATGGCTGTATATTATCTTCAGTATAAGTGGAGGTATACTTCTCTGTACCAGTTGCTGAAGAATGCATACAGGGTGTGTTCTTGTTATGTTTGTGGGCTTCCCATAGGCATCTACTTGGCTACAATGGGAATAATGGCAGGCATTCAGTACAGATTCATAGCCTAGAACTACAAACTTGTATTTTCACAAATCACTGCTTTGTATTTAGTAAGACTAGGTAAAGGTAAAGGTATTCCCTGTTGACAAGATTGTCAAATCGTGTTTGACCATAGGGGGCGGTGCTCATCTCTGTTACTAAGCCGAAGAGCCAGCATTGTCAGAGATTACTCTGTGATCATGTGGCCAGCATGGTTGCACAGAACGCTGTTTACCATCCCACTGAAGTGGTACCTGTTTATCTACTTGCATTTGCATGCTTTTGAACTGCTAGGTTAGCAGAAGCTGGGACTAGTGACAGGAGCTCACCCCATCATGCAGCACTCAGGCCTTGAACTGCCAACCTGCAGATCTTGCAGTCAACAGAATCAGCATCTTAATGACTTGAGCCACTGCATCACATGTCTTATTATAAAACTATGTAAATACCACTCCACTGCCCCCCTAAGAGCCAGCAGCCAGATCAAGTGAAGGAGGTCCATTTAGCTTCTGATCAGGGCACAATGAGGGTGACATTTCCATGCTCTTCCCACCAGCAAGTAAGGTTATGAGAATAAGAAGCCGTACCCCTCTCTCCTTGTCACAGCCTCACTTGCTGGTGGAATGGAAGCGAAATGGACCTCCTTTGCCAGATCCTGCCATTGGCTCTTAAGGTAGGCTGGGTGGAGGGTGGGGTGGGGGTTGGACTAGGAGACATTGCTAGTCTATATGTTTAAGATATTCCTCATTTTATATAAATAGAATGTGATTGGCCACATGTGATTCACAGGAGTTTGGGCTTTTTGCAACCTCAAATTGCTACTTAAAGTCAGCAGAAAGAGGTGTTGTGGTTTTTATTGGCGTATTTGCTGAAATCTGCAGAAATGCTCATTGCATGTGTGGCCATCCATCTGCTTTGTATAATGAGCATTTTCAGCAGCGGGAGGATGAATAGATGAGAACAGATGCAAATTTGCACAGAAAAGTGGAAACAATTTGACATTGATGCAAATGTGTAAAAATGTGTACCAATTGATATAGCACCTACGTGTAGACTTGACCTTAATTATGTAGATTTAACTAAGCCAGTGTAGAATATCAAGTGGTGACTTTTGATAAGATCCAGCACAGATGTTGTTATCCTTGGGGGTGCTGTCCCTCCACAGACTTACATAATTGGTTTTTATCTGTGGTAGCAAGGCATTGCATAATGCAATAATGACATGACATGTGATATGTTTACTTAGACATTACAAAGTAAATAAAACAAAGAGATACAATGTAATGGTAGTTTTGTCAAGCCCCCAAAGTTCTATTCTTTGAGAAAGCAGAAGTGTCAGGTACATCTTTGTATATACTAGAGTGAGAAAGGCAGAAAGTTAAAAAGGGAGGTTGTGGTCTTGGTTGCTGTCTTAAGTGGCTCAGTGTTTTGCTCTGTACAGTGAGCCCTTCCTATATGTGGGGGACCCATTCCTGACCTCCCCCCCATGCATGGAGAAAAATGCATAGCCTCAAACCCCATTGGTTGCTATGGCAGTGGGTGCGCCATTTTGTCCTTCTGGGCTTGCTGTACATGCAAGCTCAAATCCGCATATGACAAGGCCATGTATGGCAAGGAGCACTGATGTTGTTTGCTTGATGGAACTGGCCCCTAGGGCCCCAGTTTCTGAGACCTGGACAGCTTGGTTCAGGACAGTATAGCTCAGGGGTAGGCAACCTTTTTGAGCCAGGGGCCGGGTTGCTGTCCCTCAGACAATTGAGGGGCCAAAGCACCAAAAATAAATAAATAAATAAATAAATAAATAAATAAATAAAAAATAAATAAATAAATAAATAAATAAATAAATATTTTTTTTAAAAAAATTAAAAACATTTAAAAAAATGCATGCACACTCTCTCAGCCCCAGAAAAGCCATGGCAAAACCCCTGTGGAGATTTTGCCAAGAAAACCCCAAGAACAAGTAATAACAACAATAATCAATATCATCATGGCGGGTGGCGGTGGCAGCAGGACTGGCCTGGGGCCGGTCCAAAGGCCTCGGGGGGCCGCATCCGGGCCTTAGGTTGCCTACCCCTGGTATAGCTCTTTAACAATCACAAATATCGCCAAAATGTTTGTGATTGTTCTGAACATGTTCTGAATTGCAATGCATATTATGCTGCCAATAACAACAGCAATAGTAGTACTACTAATGAAATTTTCACATTTCTTATTTACACTCTCACTACCATTTATTATCACAACGTTCATGCAAGGAAGGTTACTAATATGCCACTTGATCAATGGGAAACATAAAACTCATCTACATTAGACAGCATTCTGAACTGCTCCTGGAGTATTCTAGTCCCAGACCTATCCTGGATTCCTCCTGTTACATCCACACACTTGGGCCCAAACTATCTCAGAGACCGCCTCCTCCCATATAATCCTCCCCGTGCCCTCCGATCCTCTGGGAGGAACTTGCTGCAGCCCCAAAGAGCCAGGCTTGCGGCGACCTCCCAGAGGGCCTTTTCTATCGTCGCTCCCAGACTCTGGAACGGCCTGCCGGATGAGATCCGTCAATTAACATCCTTACACAGCTTTAAAAAGGCTGTCAAGACGGATCTCTTCCGGCAGGCCTTTCCGGACTAGATAGTTAATTTGGAGACCTTCCGAAGCTGGACACTTATAGGACCCTTTCTCTTCCCTTATGTAGATTCACGGGAGATTAGGGACTGCTGTATTGTTCCATAGTTGCTGTGCTGTGTGTATTAGTCGTAGTTGTAATTGTTATTATAATTGGTTTTAATTAAGTACTGCTTAATTGCGGTTGTTTTAATTGTATTTGATTTAATAATGTTTTAGGGGGGGAGGAGGGATTGTTGTTATTTTAACTTGTTGTAATTTCTAAATTTTATTGTTCACCGCCTAGATTGGTTTTCCACTAGGGCGGTATATAAATAAATATTATTATTATTATTATTATTATTATTATTATTATTATTATTACACACTGTATTGACACTGGGCAGCTGTTAGTACACATTCCCCCAGTGTGTCACCTGGTGGTGCTTCTGCTGTCATGTGTCTATCACATGGCTGAGTACCTCATTGTGACCTCAGGGAGATCAAATTGTGCCAGGTTACATACACAGCAGGAAAGCACATGTAGACAACTGTCTGATATTGCTATGGATCCAAGTTTTCCTGCACAATCTGGAGCAAAAAGTAAGTTTAAAAATCCATTTTAAAGGAAGGATGGGGCAGATTCATTGTGGCTTCATGTTGTGAAGGAAGTCTGCACTCAAATTGAGGATTTGACCCTGTGTCATGAAGACAGATCACCACGAGGATGAGGGGAAAGCACTTCATTTGGCACGTGTAGATGAGCCCCAAGTCAGAGTAAAATAGAGAAGGAGGCTAGGCAGCAGTGAGTAGTGAGAGAGAGAGAGAGAATATGTAATTCCAAATGTATAATTCTGTGCTCTTCAAGACAGTTAAGCACTAACAAGACAACACACACAAATAAAACATAGAAAGCAGAGTTAAATGTTGATATGAAAAGAAAGAATACAGGCAAGCTTGCATTATGACTATGATTTTACCATGGTAATGTACTCATGATACCACACAGTGGAAATACAGAACACTTTGTAAAGATCCTGCTTCTCCCATTCTAAAAATAGCTTTCTATCTTACAGAGACACCTAAGGGTGCTGCCACTATAATCATCTCCAGATTCGAGTGCAAGTAATATGCATCTGCTTTTGTTAGAAAGTGTCCTGAATCTGTAACAATACATGAATATTAATGTTTTTCCCCCTTAAGAATAAAAATGGCATACTGACTTTAAAGTTTATGTATTATACTGAGACATTATATACAGAAAAGTTCCCTCCTGAATATATTGTACTTTTTCATCCAGTCATGCATTTTAAAATTTTCTTTTGAAATATACTGATAGCACATGTCTATAAATCAAATTTGCATGATTCATGTAAATCTCTTCCAGTGTTCTCTGTAACTATGTTATAGAGAGGAAATGTGGGAAAATCTGTTGATTTTGTAGAAAATCTGTGAACTTATGGAAAAAATAAAGGAAGAAGTATCACATATATGGTATGTTTTTTTGTTGTTGTTCCCTTGTCACCTCCAACAAATCTCCCACAATTCCATTGGTCACCATGTCGATTTCTAAACAGACAGACAGACAGACAGACAGACACACACACACACACACCAACTAGGCATACTATGCTCACAGAACTCCCCTTTACTCTGCCTTCTACTTTGGGATGTTCCATATTGTGATATGATGCATCTTTTTTCTTCCTGACTTCCTTGATCACAGTATATGGTTGGGAAAATAGATAGGAAGAGATGAAAGGGCAAGCCTGTTTTGCCACCATAGTGCACATGCACACCAAATGCTTGACCTAATACTGCTTTTAGGCAGTAAGATATATTGAAGGGGATAGGGGAAAAAGAATAAAAGCTATTAGATCAATATCTTTGGAAAAAGAAAAGTAGATAAAAAAAGACTGTAACCGAAATTTTAAGGTTGGGAGGAAGTGCTGTAAAGATTATAGTTTATGGAGCTCTGCCTGGCCAAATATGTATTTCTTGGCTTATAAGATCATACAGGACAGAAGGTTAGGATAAATAGTGAGAAGAAAAAAGGGCAGGACAATAATATTTACTGTAAGAGATTATATCCACACTTGAGGAAGAGAGAGGAATTCCATCCAATAAGATTTGGGATGTTACAGTGCTAGTATATTGGCTGGGAATTTGTAGCAGGGTAGAAATTAGGCACTTCCAGACTTCTATAACTTCATTCATCCATTTGTGATTCTAGACTCACAGTAACAATAATATTTATGTACAATAATATCAAAAATCCACAAAATGGTGATACTTTTATTGGGCCAACCAAAATGCACAACGCTCCACTGGTTTGTTTATCAGGCAATGTTACTAAAAATCACATAGGATGAAAAAAGATGGCAGTGTTAGAGACACAGCTCTACATTTTCTCAAGATGTTGTTGTTCTCAGTTAAGATGCTATGGAGGGATATCCATGCAGGCAGAAGCCATTCCTTTTGGCGATGTGGGCTCTGGGAGACAAAACAGTCTATACAGAAGATTTCAGTTGCACAGGATGGTGAGTTTGAGGATAATGCTGTTTACTATTAAAGCTATACCAAATCTCCCTTGTCCAGTGGTATAACAATGTGGGTACATTATTTCTGACTTATGGCCACCCTAAGGTGACCCTATATGAGGTTTTCTTGGCAAGATTTGTTCAGAGAAGTTTTGCCCTTTCCTTACTCTAAGGCTGAGGGAGTGCGACAGAGGAGTTTATCACACGGGAGAAAATTGGGAGCTTAAACTGTGAAAATTGTGCATTTGGAATTAAGACTGAGATTTGATTTTTACACACAGTGCGATTAAAGAGTCATTATTCTGGGAATAACCAGGCATGGATTTCCTTGTGAATGATTTGTTGCTGTATATTGCTTGGTTATTCCCGGGATAATGGCACTTTAATTGCGATGCCGTGTGAAAATCTTAATCTCGAATGCATGATTTTCCTGGGATAATCACCATTTAAACTTCCAGTTGGACCTGGGTGATAAACTCCTTACAAAAGCCCACTCAGGGAGTTTCCATGGCTGAATGCAGATTTAAATGCTGGTTTCCAGAGCTGTAGTTCAACATTCACTAGAACCACTATACCAACCACTACAACCACTACACCAACTGGCTCTCTGTGGTTACATACTCAACCAAATAGTCCAGCAGAACACATGCAGATGGTAGGAGAAAACCTTCTCATAGGAGATTTTCTGTGTTTATTCTTCAATAGGAGCTATAGGAATAGATATTCCTGCTGTTTCAAGGTGGTGGTTATTAGGAAGCATCTGATCATCATTAAAGGAATATTCATCAAATTATATTGGTTTTATGTGGCTAGCTCCTTGGGTATCTTATATATCAGATTATTCTCTGTCTGGAATTCTGTTTCTTACTATTTTCTACTTTTAACATGACAGAAATTAATTTTCTAAGGCTAAAATGTATGTATATGCATTTTAAAAAGATGACAGTCTGTAAGAACATGAGACTTGCCTTGCAGCATTTGACAATGGTCCATTCAGCCCAATTATTTTTCTTTGTAATAGAAGACAGCCAAGTCAGAAGCGGATATGAAAAAACAAGGGCCATCTCCTTTTAAAAATTCAGGCAACTGCTACTCCATTCTGTACTGCATTTAAACAGGCTTTATTTATCTATCATCAGCAAGAACTGTTGAGTCCTGTGTCATGCAGTCAAATTAGAGGAAAAGAGATTCCATGTAAACATTAAGAAGAACCTCCTGATGTTAAGAGCTGTTTGACAGTGGAATATATTGCCTTGGAGTATGGTGGAGTCTCCTTTCTTGGAGTTTTTAAAGAGAAGTTGGCTGGCCATCTGTCCGGAGTGCTTTGATTGTGTATTCTTGCATGGCAGGGTTTGGACTAAATGGCCTTTGTGGTCTCTTCCAACTCTGTGGTTCTATAATTCAATTTGATGTTTGTCCTATACACAGTGAAGTGTATTAGAATCATTTGGTGTTCCTCTCTAGCCTGGATTCCTCATGAGCTGAGTTTCAAATGGGACAGAGCAGGATAAAATCAATATAGGACCTGTTTAACATCCCCTTTTTAGCAGGAGAACCAGCATGGTGTAGTGGTCTGAGTGTTGGACTATGACTCTGGAGAACAGGGTTTGAATCCCTGCTCAGACACAGAAACCCACTGGGTGACTTTGGGGCATGTTACATTCTCTCATTCTCAGAGGAAAGCAATGGCAAACCAATCTTGCCAAGAAAACCCCCATGATAAAACCACCATAAGTTGGAAACAACTTGAAGGCACACACCAACAGCTACATAGTCCATGTTAAACATTGGTTGGTATCTTGAGCAAGAAGATTCTTGTGGTAGTTTAGGGATTGTTGGGAAACCAAGACCTAATTTGGGGGAATTTATAATTAGCTCAAATGTGAGAGGGAAGCACCCAACTTAGCTTCTGAGATCCTGTCCAATTGTCTACCGGAGACGTAAAAATTCTGGCAAGGAAAGACACTAAAACGGACCAAACTCCAATTAAAGCCTAAAATATTTATTTGACAAAAATAAGCAAACATCCAAATGCGGCACACACACACACACACACACACACACACACTAGAAGATAAGCAGGGAAGAGCGAGAGCGGGGGAGGCAAAGAGGGAAACCAGGATAGAGGGAGATATACTCACACCCGAGAGACTCCTCTGGGCTTCTGGCGAATGTAGATGGGTTCCGTGGAAGGGGCACGACCAACAAGAGAGGGTGTAGCGGGAACTATCTCAAAGTGCAAACCGACAGAGATTCAGCATGCACTTCCAAGGTAGCACGAGGTCTGCTAAAATCCAGGGGTTCTTATAGGGAATTTCTGCCTCCTGGCCCTGAGTCGAACAATAGATGCACAAAGGCTTGATGGGTTTACTATTGTTTACTTAAGTCTGGGCATAGTCTAACAATGCATTTGGTTTCAAAACTATCAAGGAAAGGAAGTTAGAGAAAGGGGTGCAATCAAATCTGATCACTGTCTCATTAAGTGTGAGACTGAGACAAACACCATTAGGTATCTTTTCCAATATAATGGGATATTCCCAAGGGCAACTCCCAAAACCTGTCTGTCCAGGAAATCTTTAGTGGTCTTAAGCAATCTCAGCTTGCTTACCTGACCTTACATCTAGGGGATTATGGCTGCCATCTCCAAGGGTCAGGCTGGGGTCATAGGGAGCTCCACATGGCTAAAATATATAATAAAAATGGAGGATATCCGCTAACAGGATACACTGCAGCATTTTGTTATGAACCCTTTTTTATAGCATTTATGATGTCCTCAAGTAAACTTGGAGTGGAATGTGCTCAACAGCTTAAGCCAAGACACTCTTAAGAAATGTTAGTGACTTTCCTCTCCTGTCACCATTGTTATTTCATAATGGTTGTATTGCTCTCACCATTTTGTTTGGCTTCACTGTGGGAGATACTGATTAATGACCTGGAATGATCCATCTGGCAGCTATACATATCTAGCAAATGGAGAGTTCAATATTTGAAGGCCATTTAATTCTCAAACAGCAAGCAAATAAAAAAGTGCGGGATGTGCTTTGCTATTTTGTTTTGTTCTGATATTTCCTTGAGAACTTTGTCTGATTGTGCAGGATTCAAGGGTGAGCTGTGAGGTGCCCAGTTTGTTGACAACATCTAATTATCTAGAGTGGTTAATTTAGAATGAAACAACAGAGAGCTCAGAAAAGATTCCACAATCCAACTGGGGGAAGAGATTACAATGGTGAATGTAAGCACGAGCAAAGTGAAGTGAATTGGGCAACATCTCTTCCCCTTTCACACGTATCAGAAATCAAAAGGAAACAGAATTAAAGCTTCTAGTCTCATTAAACATTTATACAAATCTGTTATTTGACCATAAATGGGATACTGAGTACAGGATTGCAGAAAAGCATATTGCAGAGCTGGGGGAGAAATGTACAAAAGCTCTGCCCAAATGATGAAGAGTCTGTATGAGAAAAGTTTGCAATGCCTGAGACTTTTTAGCTTAGAAAAAAGATGTGCAAGGGGAGAGATGAGAGAGGCCTAGAAACTTATGCATGGTGTGAAGACAACAGATAGAAATAAATTATTCTTCCTCAAAATAGTTCCCCAACCCAGAGTTCCCCAAAGCTGAATTCAATGTAGATAAAAGAAGCTGCTTCACATAGTGCATACTTAAACTATGGAATTTACTATACAAGCTGCAGGCTGAGATCCCACATTGGGAGGCATATTGTAATGTTTGGTGGAAAATTACAGTACATTTCCCTGTCATGACTGAAACCCCTCAGTATGACTTTTTACTGTTTAATGGAGAGGGAATGGCAGCAGAACAGCACCCAGGTGTGTTTCTATAGGTGGATACACAGCAGCAGGCATCATCTGGGACCTCCCATAAAACATTGTCATTACTGTTTTTCCAGCTATAGGAATATAGCTGGATAATACTTTCCCTCACCCCCTGCCCCGCTCCACTCTCTACCAGCCAGTAAATTACCATTTTGGGGTGTGTGCAGAAGCTAAAAGGTGTTGGGGGGATGTTGGTCATTGCACAGATGATAGAGGATTCCAACTCCCAAAATAACAAAAAAAGTGACTTAAGCAGACTGAAGTTGGATTTTGTCTGTGTAGCTCACTAACACGTGTATGTTGGAGAGCTTTAAAAGTGGGTTATACAAATTTGTAGAGTTTAAGGGTCATTCAGATGTTGTTTTTTAGTATGAGAATGTGAATAATCTCACTCACATATTCCAGGTTTGTTGTTCACACTATTTTTTATCGGATCTGCATCTCTGCATGTTCTGTTGCTGACATGTGCTTGCCAGCCCTGCGCTTCTCATGCAAGGGTGCCAGTGACTCCTGTGAGAAAGCCAGAGGTCTCGAAGTGCATCCCCCCATGTCATGTTTCCTCCTTCTCCCCAAATCAATCTTTTAGTTGCTGTATTCTCCCCCACATTGCTGATTCCTTGTTAGTGGAAAGTAGGGTTGGGGTGGTGGCACAGAGAAGCATCCAGGAAGTTTGTTTCTTTAGCTGGGCACACAGCAATAATGTCATCCTCATTGCTGCATGTCCACTTTAAAATTTGTACTAGTTTATTCCCATGCTATGGTTCTGTCTTGGGTTGCCAGGTCTTAGGGCCTTGCCTGAGGTTTTTGTGGATCATCTACAGATGAAAGTTGACGGTACGACTTTTCCAGTTTTGATGGGCTTAGTTGTGATGTCAAGTCAAACAGGTAACCAGGTTCAGAAATGTAGGCATCAGAAGTTAAAACTCAGCAAACTTTTATTTAGTAATTATAGTTCCACTTTAGAGACATTCATCGTCAGAGCTAAACAGCAAACATTAACATTGCTGGATTAAAACACATATAATTTCAAAATACTGGCAGGCTGGAATTTCATTTGTTACATACTCAAAACAATGCTGGCTCTCTCCATTCCCATACCACCCCTTCATTGTTCTTTCTTCCTGCTTCGTCTCAACTGAATGACCTTGGATGTTACTGTCCATGCCTGCCACCTCTCTTTTGTTATCATATGCAATAACCATACAATTACATTAATTGTTACACTGCATGTCCCATCATAGTACCTCAGTCTGCCTCTAAGTTCATTGCAGATAAGATGCAAACAGAGCACCTGCTATCTGGGCAAGAGGAAAAGGCAAATCTCCAGCTTGGTCAGGAAAGTGGCAGCTTGCTACAACTTACAAGTCTTAATTAATTTGTTGCTGCAACATGGAAAGGGAGTCTTATCTATTTACTTAGGGCCTTTGCAGACTGCCAAAAATAGTGCAGCTTGAGGCCACTTTAATTGTCCTGGCTCAGTGCTAAGGAATCATGGGAATTGTAGCTTATTGTGGCACCAGAGCTCTCTGACAGAGAAGGCTCAATGTCTCAGAAAAAAAAATACAGTTCCCATGATTCCCTAGCACTGAGCCAGGACAGTTAAAGTGGCCTCAAGGTGCATTGTTTCTGGCAGTCTGTAAAGGCCCTTGTGGCTAGAAGCATGTAGGATAGATTAAATGATGCTTTCCCCATCTCTGTAAGTGTGCGAGATGAACTATTTCTATCACTTCACCTTGATCTGGGAACAACCCCTTTTGCTACAATTTCTGCCTTACTTTCCAAATAGGAAAATATGTTTTATTTCTCTCATAGTCCCTTTCTTGATATGACAAGCTGTCAACAACTGTGGTTGGTATATAATATAATATAATATAATATAATATAATATAATATAATATAACATCACCAAGGGCCACCCCTAGGTCTCTGGTTTTATCCCAGAAACCTCAGAGCCTGGGATGATTCTTAACTGGTAATTCACCTGACAAAATTTTGCAATTTGTAATCTAGTTAGGCACTAGTGCTCTCTGGCTGAGAATTCTAAATGCCCCTTCTTAAATTGCAAATCCCAGGATTCCATACGGTGGATCTATGGCAGGTAAGTGGAATGGTATCTTATAACCATGTAGTGTGAAAGGACTCCTGGTTTCCCTAATGGTCCCTTCCTCCCTCCCTCCTGCTCTCCCTGTGTTCAACTCTCCAACTCTTCAATTAAATATGGATGGGTTTTCCCCTTCTGCCACAAGCCTGGCAATCATGTTTTGGCTTTTATTGCTATGGCTAAAAAGGACACATCTGCTGTTGGCAAGAGTTCTCAGGCCATGGCCTCAGGAGTCGAAAGGGAAAGGAAGTAGGAACAATAATGTGGTTGATATAACACATCTGTTGCCTTAACAGAGTCTGAAGGGTGGATGGAAAATCAGTGATAAGACGCAGATCTCCATAGTTACATGTTATGGAATCAGTGGAAGCAGCAGTCTAGAGAAAAGTAAATAATTGGTCATTGTGCCTGTTTTTTCATAACAGAATGGTATTCAAGGGTAAAATGCATTTTTTAAATTGCAAAAAACTGTTTTAATATTATAGATAATAAAAAAGGTAGAATCACAGATTGTCAAATCATAGAACATTTTACCACTGCCTTCTAAATGTAGCTTATGTTGTTTGTTGTTGTGTGCCTTCAAGTTGTTTCTGATTTATGGCAACCCTACTATTCCTTGGTGGTCCTCCTTCCAAGTACTAACCAGCATGACACTGCTTAGCTTTTAAGCTCAGGCAGGATCAAATAACTTCAGGATACATAGCCATATATAGTGTGTTTAAAAAAATTATTCCTATTGCTGCATCTCCTCCCCCTTTTTGGGATTATAGCAGGGAAGGAGGGTTAAATTACTCCAACTCATGAATATTAGTGCTAATCTGGGTTTACCCCAGCCATTACTTTTACTTTTTAAAATCATTGTTATTGCTTCAGGCATTCATTTGAATGTAATGGGTTGTTAGGCTCTCCAATGGGAATGCTGAGTTCTTCACATACAGAGAGAAACCAGTTCTTGATTTGCCTATTATTATTATTATTATTATTATTATTATAAAAGAAAATAATATTTGAGCTCTCTCATTTTTTAAAAATCCTAGCACCGAGGAAGATTTGTTTCCAGTCCCTATTTAGTGATGAAACTTGCTAGATGACCTGGGTCACTTCCCATTTCCATAGCTTCCATACCTCACAGGAATCATATCCAAGGGTAGCTGTGCTGGCCGCACAACAATGTACAATAACATTCAAAATCCACAAAACAGCACTACCTTTATGGGGCCACTGAAAATGCACAAAATACATACTGCATGCTTTTGAAACTCCACTGGCTTTTTCATCAGGCAAAGGTGGTAAAAGTCATACAGGAGAAAGAAAAAATGATGATGTAACAGGCCTATATTTTGTCATTATGTTGTTATTGTTGTTCTGAGTTAAGATGGTACAAAGGGATATCCATGTACACAGAAGCCATTCCTCCCTTTTGGCCATGTGGGCTCTGGGAGACGTGGTTAATGTGAGGATAAAAATGGAGATGAATAAGCACAGATGCCACTGAGCTCCTTGGTAGAAAGGCAGAGGATAAAAGCAGCAGACAAATGTACTGAATGAATTGTATGGTTCATTGTTCAACAGTATTGTTGAATGAAATGAAATGTAATGAGCTGAAATGATGGAACCCTCCTCGGAACATTTAAACTCTGAATATATTTAACAACAAGCCCATATTATACGTTATCTTCTCTTATATAATCACACCCATGTCTGTTTTTATTATTGCTGTTATCTATAATTCATTCTACACAAAATTGATTTGCATTTATTGATGAAGGTGACTTAGCTGTGTGTTAACATCTATGCAAATCCTACAGTAAAAGTTTTTTTAAAATATACTGAATGAAGAGCAAAAGCAATGGTTCCAACACTACTTTTTGCAGGTGGTGGAGGCATTCATATTTTACTCAATTCCTTAAACATTATGCTCCAGATCCTTAAATACCAACAGAGAGCTGAGCAGCAGAATGTGACAGAAGGTTAAGGCTCATTTTGCTTGTCTATTAACAACAAGGCTGGCTGGGCAGCTGGCTCCTGTTCCATTGGTAGGAAATGCTGACAACAACAGCCACATCGTTCATCTGTTAACCTGTTCTGCAGTACATCTTGCTGCCTAATGAAGTGCATAAATGCTACCCAGCTCTGCTTGAAATTGGAAGGAACGAATAATACATTGGAGACTGCAGCTAGGAATGTTGACATTTGCACTGTGGAAATGGTTTATCTGATTGCCATTGCGGCGCTGGAGTAAAATTTCCCTCTACCTGAGTTTAGCCTGGGATTTGTTTTTTTCTTTTCCCTCCCTGTCCCCCTCCTTTTCTTTTTGTCATTTTCGTGGCTTTTCTCAAATTTATTCAACAGTGTTCTTTTGTGTTGGTCTCCTGAACCTTGATTGTTTCTATGGCCTCCTTTTTGAATGTTTGGTAACAGATGTGAAAGCTTTGGGAAAAGTGGAAACAAATTAATTTTACAAAAGATGTTTTGCTTCTGAGGATGGGAGATTGAACTTGAGCTCGATTTGCCTCCTCTCCACTTTGGAGAGTTTATCAGTGACTACTGACTTGTACAGTCTCTGTTGCTCCTTTGGGCAAAACCCCTGTTTTTCTCAGGATGTGGAATTCTGTGATAGATACCACCTGGAGCTGGATCCTCAAGGAAGAACATCAGTAACTGGTTGACTAGAAATACCACCTGAGTAAAGAAGCAAAGACTGTTTTTTACATATGAACCATATCTTGAAGATATGTCTATACACAGCATATATGCTTTTTACATTCACAATGACTTGGGTTATTAACATTCTGGCACCTAATATGGAAGTAGCTGCTGGATTATGGATACAGGCACTGGACTGCCATTCTAGTTAAAAGACATTCTTTCCACACATTCACCACACCAGTAAATTGTTCCTGTCAGTTGGTGTATAATGAAGGCTGTATCCAAATGTGTCCATCTGACAGCAAAATAGATACTGCTGGTGGAATGGTTTTGCCCTTCACCTTGCATCCTCCTGCCCCCACTCTTCCCAATCTCCCTAAGAGAATTGGAAAAAGTTTTAGAACAGATTTGGAGAATGGCATGTAGAGGGGAGCAGCAGTGAGGAGATAAAGGCCAGTAGTGTTGTAGGAGTACAATTCCTCTTCCAGTACAATGGATGTAGCTTATAAATGCTACTGTTCTGAAGCCAGAGGAACCTTTGAAATAATTTTCAGGTCTCAGGGAAGCCCTGCATAACACCCCCAGTCATGATCTCTCATGGAACCCTTAGCACCCTCTTGTGAACCCTTAGGTTCCAGGAAACCCTGGTTGAGAAACTCTGGATTAATATCTATTGTGTTAATCTCATGTTCTGAACCAACATTGCAGAGCAGTGACATTTCTCTATGACAAACAGTCTGTTAAGAACCTCATCATTAAGGTTCATTCTTACCAAGGGCTTTCAAATGCTTTCCTCATGTTTCTATTTTCTCCATTCCTTTCTAACCAGTTGACAAGCACAAAATTAACTGGGGGGTGGATTTATATCCTGCCCTGCTGTGATAATCTTTTGCTCTGCAGTCCACACAGTTCCAGAGCTTGTTAGGATAAATGGAATGCTCAGTTTGGATGGCACAGGGGACATTACATTCCCCCCCTTAGAAGCACAAAACAATTCATCCAAGTGCTTATGGCAGCTGCAGTGGCTTTATTTTTCTGGTAACCATAGCAGCTAATGTTCAAATTTATTTCTTGCTCTTCCTCTGTGTATGTGAGTGTGAGAGAGAGAGAGGAAAGGAGGGAGGGAGAAATCCCTTGTTGTATTAACATTAAACTTGACTATTGTATATCATTTATAGAAAAACTGTCTGCTTTGGGTCATTATGGAGCGTTTCTTCTTCTAAGAGCTTTTTTTGTCTGACTTTTGCTTTTACAATTCTTCATGGGTATCTTAAAAGCAAGACACACTGGTCCTACCCCTTTTTTCCATTAAGTCGCAGGGAATTTGGTTATTAATTTCTTCTGTGAATTTTGCAAGGATGAGTTCCAAGTGATTTGTAATGCAAGCTCAGTGAAAACCAAACCTTAAAAAATCATTTCAGGGAAAAGGACTTTTAGCATAAGAGAGAAAGTCTGACGTTAGCAGGAAAAAAAATCAGAATAACTGTTGGTTTTACTCAGATCCCTGAGCCTTCTCACAATAAATCCATTCCAAAACAAGACATTGGCATTTTATGAAGCTTTCTAAATGTTTAGCAGCTGTTTTTCATATACAATTTATTGAATGTACAGTAAAAATGTATCTTTTCCTCTCCACCCAGATGAGCTCATTTCCCTTCATCAACATTTAACTTTATTCTTTTGAAATGGGAGGAGGTGGGGAAAACGCAGTCAGCGTATGAAACATAAATTTCATGAGTGCTTGTGAATTTTTTCAAGCTCTCTGCTTTCTGTACATCTTTACAGTTTAAAGATCTTAGAGGAGAGATGGGATGCCTGTGGCCCTCCAGATATTGAACAATAATGACCAGCATCTCTCACCATTGTCCTGGCTAGGAAGGGCTAATGAGAGTCCAACAACGTCTAGAGGGCTTTGAGTTTCCTATCTCTTCTCTTAAAAAAGATGTGGCTTTTAATAATGTGCACTGTCACAAATCTAGAGTTTCAAGTCATTTTTTAGCGTTAGATTTCACCAAGGCTACAAACTTGGTTTTCTGGAAAAATGAAACTTTCAGGCTTTTTGGTTACTGTCCAGATTTACTATAACTTAGGGGCTATGCAGACCTGAAGTTACCTTTTCCCTAAGCTGCAGCAACTGCACTGCCTGTCCTGAGGTTGCCCTAAATGGGGACGGAGTGACTGCACTGGGGGGAGTCAATGCAGCTTTTCTGAGGCTGTATTGAAGCCCCAACAACCGCACTGCCAGCCCCAAGGACACCGCAAAGAGAGATGGAGCAACCGCATGGGCCGGCAGTGGCTGCTTTGATTTTTTTTTGTTTTCTCAAACGCATGCGCACATGTGCAGGAACATTTCTCCACACCTGCGCACCTGCACAAGGCCTGTTATAGGGTAGTATACAGTCTGTCTCTGTGTAGAAAGGTGACTGAAGTTCGACATCCCTGTGCACCTGCACAGGACCTGTCATACACCCACATATCATGCAAGGATTCACTGACCTCTGCTTCCCCCCAAGGAGTGGGTGCAGTAGACAGGTACCACTATCTGATTGTGCCACCCTTGGGGTGAAGGAATGGGTTTGTCAACTGAAAAGATACTCCATCATCCTCCACAAAACATGTCCCACACAGATCAGGGGGGAGGGGACAGGTACATGCAAGGGAGGTTTGTGTGGACAGACTTGATACATGCAGCTGGTGGTCATGTAAGGGAGATGGTCAACAGGACACACAGACAAACATTACTCCAGGAGCTCCCCCTCATCATGCCAGGAAGTGATGTGCAGGTCTTATGCACACCTGCACACCTGCACAGAAGAGATCACAAAAGCTCCTTTCATGCAAACTGCTGTGCATGCTGACAGCAAGCGTACATGCAACAGAATGCATTTATTGTCATAACAGAGGACTATTGCTAGGGTGCATGCATAGGGTTACAATTAGGGTTAGCGTTAGGGTTCTAATATTCAAGTGCACCTGCCCCAGTGCATCCACACCTGGAAGCATAGGGCGCTTTAAATTAAAGCTTGCATTGTAGGGCGTGTGCTCTGGATCACCAGGTCAATTTCCACCGCATGTGTGACAGTGCATTTATACGGCCGTTTTCTGGTGCATTAGTGTCGCTGCATATATACACATGTGAAGATGCGCATCTTCACCGAAGGAGCGGAAAAAAGCGACTCCTTTTTGGAGTGGCTTTTCTTGGCTTATGACGGCTAGAGGGCACTTTGCTGGAGACTTTTAGGCATGCGACACCTAAAGGCCATGCCTACATGTCATCCTCAAAACACCCCTTTTTGCCCGTCTGCATAGCCCATTAATCTTTGAGCCAGCTGAAGTTACTAAACATTTGTCAAAGGCAGCCTCATGCAGAGCATTTTATAGTAATCCAAATGGGATGTAACTATATAAAAGAAAATATCCCAAGAGGCTAAAAAAGAATAACTATTTTTTCTCAGAAGAAACTCAACATATTTGGGTCATTATTGGCCCAGTTCTGTTCCGAAGCTCTCATCAAGGGCCTTAAAGAAGAAATACATTAAATTAGGGTGTATCCAATCTGAGTAAAAGAATCAGAAAGTCACAGATTTTGTTCCTGTTCTTTTAAAATTTTATTTTGGAGATTTATAGGGCTCCCATCCCCATTGCATGTGTCCTTCCCCCTCCATTTTTCACTGATCACATGCCACATTGTCCTGAAATAGATGGGCAAAAAGGAGTGATTTCCAGCTGCTTCGGGGGCATGGCGGCTGCTCTGAGGCCACTGGTAACAGGAGTGTCAAAAATCTGTTCCTTGCCAGTGGCCCATTTGTGACAGCGGTGGAAGCCTGCATTCAGAGTGGGCCATCTAGTCACTGTGGACCCCAGCTGATTGTGAGCCGATTGTGGCTGCAGAGGCCAGAGGCTGCTCCAAGCCGCCGGTCTGCTTCGGCCCATTGAGGCTCAGGCAATGTTTCAGAAACTGCCTTTCACCAGTTTCCACTGAAACCATTTTAATTAACATTCAGGAGTTTTAAATCAAAGTATTAAAGTGTTTTTGCAATAATATGCTAGTTAAGCATTAGGATATTTTTCTTTTATTGCTAGCATTCCTGTTTCCCTTGCCTGATCTCTGTTGAATCTGATGTCCTGGGAACAATTGCTGTGTTTCTTGGTGGTAGCCATTTTATTCCATTTCCTGGATAATACATACAGACTGTCATAGAAAAGTGCATTTCAAATGGGTTTAAAATACATCAATGCTGGGAGGTGCATTAAAAAGTCTCTGATCATACCAGGACTGAAAGAAAATATTCTGGAATTGACAAAAAGTAATATAGGTCTGCAAAATAAAATTAGAGCAGACAGAAACATGACTGGGGAGGTTTGGGTTTTTCCATTAGTGTGGGTGAACCCATACACTTTTTATTTATCCCAGAATATTTTCTGCCTGCTCCTGGTACAATCAGAGACTTTTCATATCAGCTCCCCAGGGCAATTTATTTTAATCCAGTATAAAATGATAAAGAATAAAAATAAAATCTGTGACTTTATAATCAGTCTGGTGAGCCTTTCATTGTATAAAATAAGCAGCCATTATATAAAAGGATGTATATCTTTAATCAAACATGTCTTAGTTGTCAGTTGAAATCTAAGCCAAAATGTTTAACCCTTATATTGGAATTCTCTCTCTTTACTCTGATTTGAACAGAAGGAAATATTTTAATAAATTGGTACACTTTATGTGGTGACTGATTAATTACACATGCGTTTTACACTTGATCAAAGAACACTCTCTCCAGAAATAAAATTAGCCTGAAATGCAAACAACAGACAGTGCTTCAAAAATACCATGCTTCATTAAGTAGAAGGAAGTTCAAAGATATTAAGAGATCCTGGGCTGCTACAGTTTCAGTCAATTATAGCACAGCTTTAATCATTCTCACCATTGAGTAGGATGCCTTTGGATGTAATAAACATGGCACACTTCCCTGTTTGGAAGGGCATTTCCTGTAGAACTTGCAAAACTGAAATTTATAATTCTTCACTATGTGTGAGATGGAACATACCTTGAACTCAAGCATTGCACTCTGTGGGTGGGTAGGTAGAAGGAGGAAGGAGAGTGAATTTCATGAGCTGTTCACATGTGCCATAGGAAATACTCACATAAGGCTACAGCTTTCCTGTTGGTTCCTACATCTTTCCAGCAGTTTTTCCTGTTGATTCATGCAGTCACATGTACACCTGCCTTGGAGAAAACTGGGATTTACTTGTTTCTGTATAAACTTGAATTGGATCATTTTATTAAACTTCCAAAGAAGCTGGTGATAGTTTAAATTAGATGTAGATACAAGTGTATGTAATCTGAAGGCAATCCACAATCCTTCCACTAATTTTTGACCCTAACCTGATCATTGTGGTAGTAGTGTGCTTATCAAATTTTTACTAGAGATGGCTTTGTCAAAAGAGTTCATTGAATGTAGAGACAGCTTATTTGCATTTACAGAACTAGCCACCCAGAATTCAAACAAACAACCTAGGGTATGTGCCATACAGGAATAGACATGAGATGAACTGTGATGCTGGGAACTTCAGCTCGGGGCAAGTAGCTTTCTATTCCTGGAACAAGACTTTTGTTCTCCTGGCTGAATGTGTCATGTAGAAAGCAAGGAAATGTCACTGGAAGAGGCAGGTACTTTTCATTTCTAGGAGATTTCCCATGCAGATATATTGTACAGCCTCGTCTCCCAGCTTCACCTGGCAGCCATGAGAGTAAAAAGGACTCTGAGGCAGGATGTTTTATCCCTCTGTGAACTCAGAAACAGTGCCTCAGGTATGATTCTTTTGGCTCCATTGTTCCCCACTCAACTATTGAGGAGTAATGCAAGCAAAACTAAAACTGTGAGCAAGGTGCATCTTCTGACACAAGTGGTTCACAAAGGGACAGCATGCTGTCTCTGTTTTACTGTTAAGAAGAACAATGGAGCATGATATCATGGAAGAAAAGAGCACCCTCAAGCAGCCAAGGCAGAGGGACCATTAGACCATTGCATGTGCGAGAATACGACTGTCACTTATTTATTTATTTATTTATTTATTTATTTATATTCCACTTTTCTCCCAAAACTGGGAATCAAAGTGGCTCACAATTTAAAAGAACAATACAATTAAAAACACAAAAAATGAGCATTTATATTTCAAAATAAAAGTAAACTATTGCAGTATTAAAACACATCACACATTTAAAGACTAAAATGCAAATTAAAATGATAATCACTCTTAAAAAGAGTATAATTAAAACAGTACAGCACTCCCTAGCCTGGTCTTTAAAAACTTTCAGTTTTAAAAGTGTTTGAATAAAAAAGGTTTTAGCTTGCTGACGAAGGCCAAGGAAGGGGCCATTCTGGCCTCCCTTGGAAGGTAGTTCGAGTCTAGGGGCAGGTACCCAGAAGGCCCTCTCTGGTATCTCCACCAATCATGCTTGTGATGGTGGTGAGACTGAAAGAAGAGCTTCTCCTGATGATTTCAGAGTCCGAACCAGTTCATACAGGCAGATGTGGTCAGCCGAATAGCCTGGACTTGAGCCATATAGTGCTTTCATGATTTTGCTGTATTGGAAAGATAAGGGAAGACTGTTTTAAAGTAAGGATGTAACCTATAAATAAATAGGGAAATATTATGTAAGAAGGGGCTATTTTGCATTATAGATCTTTATAGATTTATTCCTAATCAGGACTTGGCATTTAGTTTACCGATGCATGATACTATTGCATGACTTGGATTTTTGTTTACCTTATATGACAAGTTGACAGAAATGATTAGCTTTCTGTAGTACCGTCATCCTGTTATGAGAAACTACAGATCCAATCTCTTTTTTAGTCCCTACCTCCCTCCCTCCCTCAGTTAAAAAAAAATTACTAAGAACAATTCAAGCAAGGTGATTGTTAGTTCAAGTGGCATGTAAGCACATAATGTATTCTAAACAGGGTCCAGTATGATCAGGCACAAAGTTTAGTTCCTAGTAGGAGCCTTTCTAAAAGTAGTATTGATATCTTAGAAGGAAACTCAAAAGAGATGGTGATACTGTATGTTCTTCATTCTTGTAATTTCCTTTTAAGCTATCAAAAGGTTATTTAGTATATTAACATTGTATTAATACATTAAAAATACATTAGGCTTCCACCCTATTACATGGCATCAGAGCTCTAGAGTAATAAGAACACACACACACACACACACACACACACACACACACACACACTTTGGTTAATAGCTTATCTCCAAAAAATCAAAAACAGCCAGGGTATTGGCAATAAGTTTCAAAACAGTGAAGCAGTGAAATCTTGAGATTCATTTCTTCTACTCAGTTTCTCTCTTCGTTTACTTGCAGTGAGGTGGGGTGCCCTTAGTATTCCATTTTACACTGTAAGGAAAATAAGAAAGAAGGATTCATGGATGCTTCTGCAATTTTTAATTTCTTTGTGTGTGTTTACAGCAGAAGGCCAAGGTCACAGCAGACAAACAACACTATGGTCTGGAAATTGTTGTTTACAATGCCATTCAGATTATGTTATCTCTAACAGTGAGAATGATTAAGAACTGGAATCAGGGCTGGTCTGATGTGAAGTGATAAGGAACTGTAAGCACAAGGGAATTGTTGGACAACCTAAATACCATAGAAGGCACCAGAATCCATTTGATCTTGAAGACTAAGCAGGGTCACCTCTGGTTGGTATTTGTATGGGACACTGCCAACAAATGGAAAGAAGGAACTAGCAAAATCATCTCTGATTATTCCTTGCTTAAGAAAACCCTGTGAAATCCATGGGCTTGCCGTAAGTTGACAGGTAACTTGAAAGCATATAGACAGAAAATTTTACTGTATTTATTTGTCTATAGAAACATTTCTGTGCTGATTTTCAACCCTAACAAGGGTACCTAAGGTAGTTTAGAAAACAAACATAATTTGAAAAATAGAATTAAAACATGGGAAGAGCAACATTAAAAGCCTTTACTCTCATATTTAAAAAAAACAATTAAAATGCAAGTTGAATTAGAAATGTTTTTGTGTCCACCTTAAAACTGAACAAGGGTGCTGCCTGTCTAACTTTCATGGAAGGGAATTCCTAACTCATGGGCAATAATGCAGGAGCATTATCCACTGCTACTGTTGCATCTGCATAGAGTTATTCAAGTGACTGACCACTTGCAGATGGTCAATGTCCTATTACATTCTGTCATTTGAGGGAAAAAAACCCCTGTATACTAATTAATGAGAGCCAGCGTGTTGTAGTGGGTTGAGCATTGGACTATGACTCTGGAGATCAGGGTTCAATACCTTGATCAACCATTGAAATTCTATATAATCTTTGTCCCAGAAAACCCTGTGATAGGTTCACCTTAGAATCACCATAAATTGGAAACAACCTGAAGGCACACAACAACAACAACAACAGCAACAACGACTACTCAATAGCCTATTGAGATCCATTTGCACAATGTTTTGAGGATAAAATTATTCTTTACATTGTGACTTGAATGCTATAATTGATATAATTCCAGTAAATGCAACTTTGACCTCTGCTTATCTTATTACAGTGGATAGTGTTCAATGTGTTGAGCCTGAAGATGTGAACAGGATGATGAATGTCTCTTTGCAACTAGGCATGCTTCTGTCATTCCTGAAATAAGTAGTGGTGACACTAAAACCACCACCACCATTTCTCATCTTCCTCATCTCTACCATACTCAATAATTTCTGGCAGAGGGCCCTTGGTATTCATGGGGGTTTGGTTCCAGGACCTCTCCTTGGATACCAACATCTGTGGGTGCTCAAATACAATGGCAGAGTAAAATGGTGTCTCTTGTATAAAATTGCAAAATCAGGGTTTGCTTTTTGGAATTTATATATTTTTAAAAAATAATTTCAAGCCACGGATGGTTGAATCCATAGATAAGGAATCTGTGGATAAAGAGGTCCAACTGTATTCCATTCTTGGACAAAGTCCTGGAATGTGTAGTGCTGTCTTAGTTCCATGGGTTTGTGGATGAGATTAGTTATCAAGATTAATTTCAATTTGGCTTCAGGCCTGATTATAGGACAGAGACTGCTGGTTTTTCATGTTCAATGCTATAGGCTGATATGCATGAAAGGGAGAGGTTGTTTCAATTTTATAGGCTTGGGTCCATAAATATGCTGATGACAGTCACTTATACAGTATCTTCCTTTTCTATCTAAATTCAAGAAAGTTCTATTTCAAAATCAGCCTGAGATATCAGTAACAGATTGATGTCAGTAAGGGATGGGAGCAAACCAACTGAGCCTTAATCCAGACAAAATAGAGGTGCTCCTGGTCTGTCAAAGGCAGATCAAGATGTAGAATGTCAACCTATGCTAGACTGAGTCATGCTCCCTGTGAAGACTTAAAGCTGACTTAGGTTTCTGCTCCAAGGCAGGATGGCAAAGCTTCAGAGTACATCTGCATGGCTGATGCTAGTGTGCCAGATGACCCATTTCTAAAGATGTCAGGTCTCTCCATTGTGACATATGCCTTTAGGACATTTTATCTGGATTACCGCCATGCACTGTGTGTGGGGCTGAACTTGAAAAATGTTTGGTTAACACTTTCTAAATGCTGATGCCAGGATGCTGTGGCCATGCTTTTGACTGAGACTGATTGCTGGACCACATTGATTGCCTTGATACAACAGTTTCTCTGTCAGTTATTTCCAGAAATAATTGTCTGGTTTGGAGAGAAGTGCTGGTTTTGATCCTCATATGATTTAGTTCTAGGCTGTTAGAAATATCTGAATCCTACCACTTGAGACTTCTGGGTTCTAAAATCTGGGAACAGGATTTTCTCTTCATCTCTCATTATTCCTTTAGTATGAGAGTAGACATTTTTGGAGGTCACTTTCAGACTCTGCCACTCCTTGCCAGGTTACCCAAAAGGTAATTTTCCCTTATTCTGGTGTGTTCACACAAATGGAGCTTCCGTTTAACTTGATAACCTTACATAGATTTCAAGTCTTTTGTGTGTCAGAAAAAGAACAAATACACACCCTGTCCTTTACCTGTTCTCTTCAAATATGATAATATACGCAATAACATGTGCACTGCCTTGTTAAATCAGACAAAGGCTATCCCATTCTGTTTTCTGTTTTGAACAACAGATGGATGCTTTTTCTAGAGTCAGAAAAAAGAGTATGAAGTTGATGGCCTTCTCCTGTTGTTTGTTCTTAGTGTTTGACAACTGGAGGTCTAGCATAAGGCCTTTTCCATCTAAAATAATAAGATAAGAGATTCCAGGGGAGAGATAATTTTGGAAGAATTATGTGTTGCATTCTCCTTTCCCTCCTTAGTTAACCAGGGACTTCCTCCCTTTCCCCACTCTCTCATTCTATCTGACAGTTTAACTGACTCTCTGAAGATTCTAAACTGTCACCTCTCAGTCTCCAGTCAGTAACGGTCCTCCTCTGAGGGGGAAGCACACGAGTGCTTCCAGGACGCTGCGGGACGGTGCGCCACAGGACCGCTGCATCCGCACCGTGACGCACCGTTGGCGCCTCTGAAAGGAGTGCTAAATCAGCGCTCCTTTCAGATGTCAGTGAAAGTGCGCCCCAAAAGCGTAGGGCGCACTTTCACTGACTTTTCCGCCGCAGCGTGTGCGGACACTGTGGCGGGAGGTTGCCCTCGGTGCGCCGGCTGTGCGGAGGGCCGGCAGCTCCAAGGGCAACCTCGGGAGGAGGAAGGGGCGCCGACCGTGCGGCTGCCCCTCCTTTTCCCTGCCTCGGAGATGACTCTATTAGTCGTCTGCTGAGGCCCTGAGTGAGCCTAACAGCTCTTTTCCTGCTATATTAACTCCAGTTAGATTAGGTTTTAGTTCTTTTATGTAAATATATATTAAAGTCATCATAGTTTGTTTTTGAAACCACAAACTACATGTTTGTTATTTTTTGAGCTAGTCTTTATTCTTTAGGGAAGCATATTAAAATATAGTCTGTCCCACGTTCTTGCTGCTCTGCTGATGAAAGTTGAACTCTAACAAGTTTAACTTTCATACCTGCATATTTGAGTGTACCTTTAAAAGGGTGAACACCCTGGGAAACTAAAATTGCACCCCACAGATAACAATGTTGCAAGCAAGAACTCATTACAAATGAAAGAGCAATGATGCTGTTCTCCTGCTGCGATGTGTATTTTGGCTTGTCTATGAAAAAGAAATTGGAAAAGGGATAGCCATTGCAATTCCCTTGTGCCCAAGCCCAAATACCTTCTGCAGGGCCAGTCATGCTCTTTTTTTATTAACTGATTTGCTCCTTGGGTCTGTAGTACCACTGCTGCTTTTGGCATAGCAGAGATAAAGTGGTAGAGAGACTCCAAAGGACCAGCAGATGGGCACTTGACCATAATGTTTACTGATAATAAAGGAAGAAAGGCATAACAGAAGAAGTAATTTCCTAGTTTCTGAACACAGGGGCTCTGAAGTCCATTAGAGGTTTCCCCAATTGATCAAGGAAGGCAAGATTCCTATGGTTCTGGGGCTCTATAGAGTTAGGATTTCTCCATAAGGGTCCAACAGTTGCTGCATTAGTAAAAGAGCTCACTTTGTACAATATGTAATTAATTCTTTGCTTTGAGGGTCAGTTGTACCAGCTAGTCATTATTTCTAGTGCAGTGGAGTTTGGAGGCTCATTACACAGAAAAGCCAAAATGTTTTTGTCTGAAGTCAGACCTTGGGAGTCTGGATTGTTTTATTTTTATATTTATGTTATTTTATTGTTTTATTCCTCTAACAAATTCAGGGAAGCATGCAACCCCCTCCAACCCCTATTTTATCACCAAAACATCCCTCTGAGGTAGGTTGCTCTGGGAAATTAATGACAGACCTAAGTGTGTGTTCATGGCTGAAGAAACATTTAGCCTGAGTCTCCTTTTTCCTTGTCCAATAAACTATGTATGTGTGTACTGTATGTATCTTCCAGTCACCTGTTGATTTATGGTGACTCCTTGAATGTATTTGCATAATTAGTAAGGACTGTGCACTACATTGGCTTGATTCAGAAAGAAATACAGGATGCAGAAATGGAACAATAAAGCCTTGAGTTCAACTCCCCCTCAGCATAGCGTAAATATCTGCATATGGATGTTTGCTATGCTGAGCCATATACTACCCTCCCCCGGCTTGCTGTAAAACTTTGAAGTCATCTTGCACAACCATCCCATGCTTTGTGGCAAACTGGCAGGATCAGAGAAACGTCTACCTCCTCATAACCAGATAAACAATGACTTCAGAAGTGCTAGGAGCTTTTTAAGACCCCACAGATCTCAATGCTGATGTCATTTGCGTCCAACTATAGGGAGGCAATCAGACACATTTCCAATCTTGCCTATTCTTCCTGAAGCATGGAAGACCATGTGAGGTGGAGTCATGCTTTTACAATAAGTTGGGAGGGGGACTTTGGGCACTGGGTAGGGAGGAAGAGAATACCAACTCCCTGCAGTGCCCGAAAGTGGACATTCATATGCTTAAAGGATACTTTCCTATGTGAATGTTCCTAAATGAATTCCAGCCTGAGCATGGTAGTATGAATACTAGCTGGAAAAATAGAAAAGCCATAGGACACAGTCCCTTTGTCCTGGAAAGCTGACAGGAGGGCTGATAGCAAAGGCTAAAGCCCAAAGCAGGGTCTGAGTTACCAATCCGAAGGGTCAACCAGCGAGGAGGTCAAGCAGTCCGAAGGTCTAGGATTCCAGAGAAGCAGAGTGGCAAGGCAGTCTGAAGGTCAAACGTTTCAGTAGTCCAAGATGGGTCAGTGGTCCAAGGGTTCCAGCAGTCCAAGATAAGTCAGCGATCCGAGGGTCAAGGGTTCAGGCCAAGGAACAAGGAGAGCTAGAGACCAAGGCTTTTGCAAGGAAGCTCAGATAACCTCTGGCATTGAGGCAGTGCTCCCACACCTGCTTAAATTCCCGAGCTGCAGGAGCTCAGCTGAGGCTGATTACCATGGCGTTTTTCATAAAGCCTCCTTGAGCGCTGGAGGCCTGCCCTTTCTGCTCAAAGCTGGCTGAAGGTAGGCACAGTCCCTTAATCCTCTTCCATGTCTGAAGGTTCTGCTGCTGGGAGGCTTGGCAGCCAGGAAATCAGAAGAAGATTAAGAATGGGGAGGGCAGCTATGAAAGAACCAGAAAAGATTCTAAAATGCAAAGACATACAACTCAGCACAAAAGTCAGAATCATATGAGCCACTGTATTCCCTAATACCATGTATGGATGTGAGAGCTGGACAGTCAAGAAAGAGGATAGGAGGAAAATCAATGCACTTGAGATGTGGTGCTGGAGAAGAGTGCTGAGGATTCCATGGACAGCCAAAAAGGTCCTAGAGCAGATCAAGCCAGAGGTATCCCTAGAAGCCAAGATGACAAGACTTTGACTGTCTACTTTGGACACATCATGAGAAGGCATGAATTGTTAGAAAAGACAATAATGTTAGGAAAGGTGGAGGGAAGTAGAAAGAGAAGAAGGCCACATGCTAGATGGATGGATTTTATTAAAGAGACCACGAATATGAGTTTGCAGGAGCTGAGCAGAGCAGTAGAGGACAGGGGGCCCTGGAGATGTCTCATCCATAGGGTCGCCATGGGTTGAGACTGACGCAAAGGCAGTTAACAACAAGAAAGGAACCTATCCCTATTCTCTCCATTGTATTTACACCTCTTGTACCAAAGTTACTATTAATGAAGTAAAGCCCAGGAAGACATCTGCTTCATTAACTTAGGTATACTTGTAGGGCAAAACCAAGGAACATCTGTCTTCATCCAAAATGCTACCAAGTAGACAACTGCTTATATGTAGGTTTTAGTAGGAAAAATCCATATTATCACCATTAGATTCAGGGTTGGACCTTCCATTTTTCAGACTGAGGCATCAGATGGAAGATGCTCTGGGTGAGGTGCAGAGCAGAGTCAAGCTGGTGGAAGACAGAGCTGTGTGTGCCATTGAGCCTGACTGATCTTTTAACCTGGTGTCTTCAGGTGAAGTGGAGCATGCTGTCCTGTCAACAGTGTCAAAGCAAAATTCAACATCTGGTTCAGTCTGCTATTGTATGTGGAATTTGGCAGCATTAGGAAAAAGGAGATCTTCTCCTTTGCTTCAGGTAGCAAAATGTCTTGGGCCTGATTGTTTGTTTGGTTTACAATAGCCAAATGCTGATATTTGCCAGACCGCTAAATGCCATGTTGCTTTCCCTGAACCATAATTATATTTGGTGATCTTTCAGTAACACTTATAACTTAATAATCAAAAACCTTCATTGCAGCATGCCCAGTGTAATGCTCTACATACATAGATCCATGAAGCTCTGCCCCCCACTCCCAGAAACTGTCATGCCAATGGGGCATGGTTGTGGCCTTTTTTATTGGCTGAAGAGAAAGGAAGTGAGTAGGAAATGCTGCAGCAGCAAGGAAAATAAAAATGTGGTTGCTGACCTGGAGATCTGGGAGAGCGGCCTCGTTTCTCTTCCCTTGACTGCAGAACAGCAGGTGGTCACTTCTCCCTTCCTTCTCCCTACCCAGGGCTTTTACAGCTGCCTTAGGGAACAGGGATTTTGGATGTTATTCAAGGAGGTAATGAATAGCTCCTTGCACAACATCTCAAACAAGACATACACCTATGCAACCTCTAGGTACATCTGTGTATGTCACCAAAGTATTCTAGCCATTAACAGTAATTTTAGTGTGTGTGTGTGTGTGTGTGTGTGGGGGGATAGACATGAAGCCATACAATCAGAATTAATAAGAATGTAATATTATAGTTTTTTAAAAAGACATACAGGTATTTGACTTCATTCTCTTGTAAGAACTGCTAAAATGGTATAAGTGTCAACTTATGAGTAGTGTTAGTATAAAAGTTAGTGCTGTTTTTTAAACAAAAATGGCAGCTTATAAGAGTTGGTTTGGTGTGCTTGCAATGAGTATGAGAAACCCAAACCCTAGCAATGGGAAGAGCATGTTCAATGGAAACTCCCAGGGGATGGCTTTCATATTCTTTATTAATTTTACCTTTCTAGTGTGAGAATTAAGAGCAGAGGCTGATGACAATTGCAGACATCTGAACCACTTGTGGGCTGGATTTCTTTTTTCAAAATGCAAAACCATAAGAATTTCTGTGGATTGGCTGATTGCCACTTAGTCATTCATCTGGGAGACTTGCTCCCCCCCCCCCTTTTTTGTAACTAACTGTGTAACAGTGAAGTGATTAAATGACTGTTGGCTGCTTGCCTGCCAGCTAAATCTCTGAATAGGAATAGCTTGTTTAATTGCTTTTGTACAGACAGGAAATAAGTTGTCTTTGCCAATAATCTGTGTTCAGAGCTGAAAAATATCTGGGAGATAGGAAACAAGACAATAATTTCACTGACTTGTGCTGATTAAAGAAAGAACAGGGATTTTTATCCATCCAATGGATCCAATTGATATTCTCACACCATTGCTGATAAGCCTGGATAAATGTAGTTAATGTCTGAAAATAGTATATAGCATAATGTATTCAAGTCTTTTATTCTAAGTCTCAAATCTGTACCTTTGAGTCTCAAGTCCTTGCAAGATACTTTCAAGCTGAGTCTCAAGCATGGGAGCCAACTTTAACAGGAAAAAAGGTGTTGTTGGGGTGTGTGTGTATGTGGGGGGGAGGGGAGTGGATTTTCAATAACTAGAAAATCAAGATGTTCACAAAGTTAGATAAAAAATTCTCAGAGGGGAATAGCAAACACATTAGACAGCAGGCTTGAAGAGGAAGGATCTTTCTAAACCTTTTCAAAAGCTTTAGAAGCCTCCTTCAATGTGTGGCAGAGACAGGCTGCTAAGCAGGTCTCAACCACTGCCTCAAGCCCATTGCCTCTTGTGTTTTCTGTCTATGGAGGAAGCTAGGCCTGCAAATCAGTCACTAAAAATACAAGTCATGAGTCAAGTCAAGTCAGTGCATCATTTATTGCCAAGCTGAGTCCAAGTAGAGTCTTTGGAGCAACTTAAGTCCAAGTCAATTGGCTTGAGCCTACATCACTGGCAACTGCCACTGCCAATAGTAAATACCTTTGCTCTTTGTTCAGTACTTGGATGTTTAGAGAGAAATTATTGAGTGTAGACCATTACATTTAAGTGACGATCAAGATTCACTGATGAACATCAATGTTCACCACATTTTGGGACATCGCTATAATGTTTTCTATTAGGAGTGGGCAACTGTTGGGTGTTGGGGTGCTATGTTGTTTCATCATTGGATCCTGAAGAGTCACATATCCATTGGCTTATCCTGAGTCTCTGTCCAATTTTTTTGTTGGGAGGAATAAAAAAATATCCCAAATGGCCAATAACATCTCCTAAGACTTTGGGAGATCCCCATTGGCATTTCACCATGTTTGGTGTATTTTGCCCTTCCCTTCTGAGGACTGTATGGGCTTTAAAAAAGAAAAATGGGGAATAAATATATGGTCATGTTTTGAAAGAAGGCATATGGAAGTGTGCTGAAAGATGGTGAGGGAAGAAATGGGACAAAATGGCAGACAGCACCCTCCAGAAGTATGGAAGAGTGAAACTGGTCAGTTTGGCTCAAAATTCCCCCCTTGTGGGGGAGATGAAAGAATAAGCACCCCTGGGGGTACAGGAATGGCTTGGGGAACTTTGTCTTCACCTGTTGTACACTCATATCTATTTCTAATTAAATAGAAAAGAAAATATAGAGAAACTCACAGCTGTATGAGGAACAGTACCTTTGAGTTATTAATTGATTACGCGTTCCTTAATAAATATATGCTGTGAGGGGTTGTGGCATTCATTCATTTATTTACAGATTTTCTATCTTACATTTCTCCTGAATACTGGATTCAAGAAAACATATATATATATATATATATATATATATATATTACAACAGAAGCACCCTCTTCCCCAAGATCAACTATTAAAACAGAATGAAGTGAAAACTCCACCTAAAACAATTTAAAACACAGATTGGAATCCTTTTGGGGAGTTATGAATGCATAACCACTATAGTTATATGGTCATACACTGACTCCAGGGTTGACCCCCACTGGGAAGCAGCTGCAGCAATTGATGGGACTCCATCCCATCACTCAGGAAGCTGCTGACTGACATTCCCACCCTCTTCTGTGAGCAATCCCTTCTGTTGCAACAGGCAGAAATGGACTCTATGTTGCAATTCCCCCTTGCACCAGAGATCACTGTCACAATGGGTGGGTGGTGGGAACATCAGGGAGCTACTTCCCAATCTACAGGGAAATCAACCACCATTGATCTCAGCAGCTGCTTCCCAGTGAGTTGGGATTGGGGGGACTTTCATGGCCCCTACATGTCCCCTAGCCTAGGGAATACATAGGGATCATGAATACCAAACAATTACTTATGTGTAAGTCTAGGTTCTGCATTCATAACTCCCCAACAGGATTCGAGCCACAATTTGATAACAAATCCATATGGAAAGTATAGCTGTCAGATGATAACTAGCCCATTCTCAGGAAGCAGAGCCAATTGTACAGACCCAAGCGCTGGACTATGAATCTGGAGATCAGGGTTCAAATCTTGGTTCAGCCATGTAAACGCACTGTGTGATCCTGGGCAAGTCACATTCTCTCACCCTCAGAGGATGGCAACGGCAAACCCCTTCTGAAGAAGCTTGCCAAGACAACCTAATGATAGGTTCATCATAGGGTTGCCATAAATTGGAAATGACTTGAAGGCACGCACACACACACAGCAGCAGCAGCAGCAGCAGCAGCAGCAGCAGCAGCAGCAGAGCCCACTGTAATGTTTACTGGTGGAAGCACACAACAGGGAGGGAGACCAGCCCAACCCTCTTTGGAAGGGGCTTCCACAGTCTCCAAGAAAGCCTTCTCTTATGTTTCTGGGGAGGGTGGACTAAGAGAAGAAGGTGTACCAGAAGAATGGTCCAAGGCCAAAGATTTCCAAACTGGAAGATGCTCCGGTCATATAGCATAACATTATGCTTTGGGAAGTCTGGGCACAAGCCTTGTAGAGCTTTATAGCTCATAATCAACACTTTGACTTTTTCCTGGAAACCAAGAAGCAACTGATGAAGCTGTCCTTGTAAGAGAGTTGTGTGTTTCCTATAACTGCTCCTGATATTTTTGAAAAGCAATTCTGTGCCAGCGGTGGCTGGTGGCTCCTGTGTCAGTGGGATGGTGAATCTGCTGTAGTCTTTAAAGAAACTCGCCAAGGTGCTGAGGCCTATCTCCCTCACCTAGCTTCAACAGTTTTGAGAACTTGTTTAAAGTTTGTCAAATCCTGGAATGGTTCCACTGCCCCAAGGCCAACGACTAACTAGTTGCCCCTGCTCTGCATCTGGTTCTGTTGCACTCCTGGCTGGTGTTTACAGCCTATTCAAATGATGTTACAGGTACTTCATCTTTCAGTGAGCAATTAGACTGTTGTGTTACTGCAGCAAATGTGATTTTTCTGGGTTAGACTCATTAGGTTAAAATAGCAAAATTGTCCTTTCTTTCTTTCCCTCTATGCTGCTGCAAATTTTGCTCCAGAATGAGAAATCATCTCTCCTGGTTCTGCTAGTAGCAGCAGTGTCACCAGCCAAATTGAATGATCGGATTCAGCCCTCAGCAAGGGACTAATTAGGACTTTATCACACAAGTCTTGGTCCCATGTTGGCCATGCTGCAATTGTATTGTTTGAAAAGAACAAAAACATACTGGGTTTTGGAGCTTTTATTTTCATATTTCTCTTCAATAGCACAGTGGGGGCCATCGACAGTCCTGCATGCTCTCTTCTGCATCACCCCTTAAGCTTGCCTTCCTGCCCTATGTCCTACTCAGTATGCCTTTTTTCTTTTTGAAAATTTGTAACAATTCTGGAGTTATGGGAATGCAATTGAAGAAGAAGGAGAGGAGGAGGAGGAGGAGAAGGATGAGAAGGAGGAGGAGGAGAATGTGAAAAAAGTGAGCAAAAGAGAAAGAAAACAGACTGCATGGGAATAGAGAGGAGGAGAGGGGGAAAGGAGGAGACTGACACCATATAACTGCTCAATATTTCCCATCAATGATAATCAATGAAAATATGTCCTCGAACAATGCTTCAGGGGCACAGCTGCAACAAGTCAAGGTGACTTTGTACTGCCAAAGGCGCTATTCTCTTGCTACAATTGCTGTTTAAAACCCGCATGTGATAAAGTCCCATTACCTTATACCAGGGGTTGACAACCTACGCCCCCCAGGCCGGTTCTGGCCCAGGTTGCCGGACTTACTGGCCCAGGCCAATCCCTGCTGCTGCCGCTGCTGCAGCAAGCCGCTGCCGCTGCGGCGAGTTTTCTCCTCCATGCGGCCGTGCGTGCCGTGGCCGCCATTTTGAAAATCAAAATGGCAGCCATGACGTGTTTGCGCATGCGCAATAATACTGTGCATGCACAAACGAGTCACGACTGCCATTTTGTTCTCCAAAATGGTGGCCGCGACTCGTTTGCGCATGCGCAGTATTCCTGCGCATGCGCAAACGCGTTGCGGCCACCATTTTGATTTTCAAAATGGTGGCCGTGACGTGCGCAGCAGCAGCGGTGGCAGCGCGCGGGGGTGAGCGCGCGTGCTGTCATCCCCCCCCCCTCGGCCCAGCGGAGACGAGGACTTCGAGGGACCGGCCCAGGAACAAAAAAGGTTGCCTACCCCTGCCTTATACCCATGCATGCACCTGACTGCTATCAGCTCCACTGCCAGGCTATTTGTTCAGAGTATTAGCAGGGTATTTTGACTATTTAGGAAAATTTATTTAGGAAGCAAGTGCATTGTAGTGCTTCTCCCTAATCCAATTTTCATTGATTTGAAATAATTTGAAAAGCATCTCTTTACCCCTCTATCAGCGATGCTGACAATTTAGGATTGCATTGGATTACTTTCAGTTTTTAAAAACAAATAGCTGCTTATGGATTGCACTGTACAGCATAGATCTAGCTTTTAACATCAAAAAGAAAAAAAAATAGGAATTTCATTCCTTAAATTACTGGGCTTTTTTTTGGTGACAGAATGCTTAAAATTAAAAGATTTCTCCTCAGTCTTTTTGTTATTTCTCCCACTTCCCCACAGGAAAGATTTATATATATAAAAAATCCCAAAGGCCAAAAATAGTTTGATGCTTAGTTAATAACAATAGCAGTTTCTTTGGACAAAGGAGTCCAGTTATGTTTGTTTCCATTGTGGGAGTAATAAAGAACTTAAGGTCAGCTCTTTCCAAGTCTAGCACTAGGAACACCTGCTATCCCACACTCCACCCAACATTATAGATAGTAGACTTTACAGGAAAATTATATGACTCCATAATCTTGGACTTAAACTTCAGCATGACCGAAGTATGTTGTTTTTTAAGAATGCAGCCCTTGGGTATAGTAATTTTGGGCCATTTTGGTACTTTTCCAGACAATCTTTCTTTACACAACAAATGCACGCTGATGCAGTGTACTTTCTGCTGTATGATTATAGCATGTGTTGAAGATATTTCCCATTAAGTTTTGTCCTCTCTCATATAGGTGCAGCATGCCTTATGTCAAACAACATAAAGTTGGAAGACACCACAAGGCCATCCAGTCCAACCCTCTGCCATGCAGGAAGACATAATCAAAGCACCCCCGAGGGATGGCCATCCAGCCTCTGTTTAAAAACCTCCAAAGAAAAAGACTCCACCACACTCTTGAGGGAGTATGTTCCACTGTTGAACAGCTCTCACTATCAGAAAGTTCCTCCTAATGTTGAGATGGAATCTCTTTTCCTGTAGCTTGCATCCATTGTTCTGGGTCCTATTATCTGGAGCAGCAGAAAACAAGTTTGTTCCAGCCTCAATATGACATCCCTGCAAATATTTAAACAGGGCTATCATATCATCCCTTTACCTTTTCTTCTCCAGGCTAAATATACCCAGCTGCCTAAGCCGCTCCTCATAGAACATGATTTCCAGAACCTTCATTATTTTGGTTTCCTGCCTTTGGACACACTCCAGCTTCTCAATGTTCTTTTTGGTACTTTTTGAATTGTGGTGCCCAGAACTGGACACAATATTCCAGGTGAAGCCTAATGAAAGCAAAATAGAGTGGTACTATTACTTCCCTTGATCTAGACACTGTACTCCTATTAATGCAGCCTAGAATCATGTTGGCTTTTATAGCATCACACTTTTATCAAGCTGTTAATGTTATTTTAAAAAAAGAGAGGTAAGATTAGTCTAGCATTAGTTGTTTTTGAGAAACCCATGCTGACCTTTTGTGATTATGGCATTCATTTCAAAGTGTTTACAAACTGTTTAATGATCTGATCTAGAATCTTTCCTGGTATTGATGTCAGGCTGACAGGGCGGTAATTGTTTGAGTCTTCCCTTTCTCCCTTTCTGAAGATGGGGACAACGTTTTCCTTCCTCCAGTCCACTGGGACATCTGTTCTCAAGGAGTTCTCAAAGATTATTGCCAGTGGCTATGAGATTACTTCTGCCATTTTTTTAAATACCCTTGAATATACAGTTGGCCCTCCGTTTTCATGGGGGATCCATTTTGGACCCCCCCCCCAAAATGGAGACTCACCAATATTCAAGCCCCATAGTTTGAATGGGGTGTGTGCCTGCCGGCGCATGCCCTATTGAAGTTAAAGGAGGTCACACCTCCATTAATATTTAAGTCCAGGGTTCTCAAGTGTGCAAGAACAGAGTGGTGATTGTAGTTCATTTGGCCCCGAAGACTTGAATTCATTTAGGTTAACCAGGTATTCTTGTACTGCCTCTTTACTATGTTGCATTTCCCCTAATATATCCTCTGCTCCATTTTCTTCAGGCTGAGCACCTTTTTTCCTTTTTGAGAAGACTGAGGCAAAGAAGGTGTTGAGTAGTTCTGCCTTTTCTCTGTTCCCTGCCAGCATTTTGCCATCTTCTCCACACAGTGGCCCTACCACTTCCTTCTTCTTCCTTTTGCTAAGGACATACCCTCAAGAGCCCTTTTTATTGTTCTTAATCACTCTAGCAAGCCTGAGCTCATTCTGCACTTTGGCTTTTCTGACTTTCCCCCTACACATACATTCATTGGGAAAATGTGATGAGGTGCAAGATATGGCAAGAATCCTTTACTAATACACACATATGTATTGGCAAATATATTTTTCCAGATGTGATGGGTCTTCCAGATGTTTTTGAACTGCAATTTCCAACATCTCTCACTACTGGTGATGCTAGCTGGGGCTGATGGGTATTGGAGTTCAAAAACATCTGGATATCCATAGATTTGGCTCTCTTACCTACTGACACTCTTTCAACAGTACTGGTAATCATAGTTGAAGGAATGTTTCATTACATAAACATTTTTACTTTTCAATGGCTAGTCACTAGGCCTTATAGCAGGGTTTTGGGTGTTTAAAGACAGTGCACCAGTTTTTAAAAAGAGTAACATGAGTGTAGGAAGTAGCTTTATCACCTGCTTGTCCTTTGTGAAGTTAGTCCTATAATGCAGGAAGGAGCCATACAACAGTGGTTCTCATCCTCCTTCTAAGGTAATATTGAATGGGAGCCCTGAGACAGTAAATTTCATAGATATCAACTCCCTTGTCACAGTATGAAGAAAAATAACCATATAGCCATTTTTGTGCAAGTTGTTAAATGCACACATAGACACAATCCAGCCCAGAACTTAATAACAATGGTTTAAACCAGGTAATTTTTTCTCTCCTGACCTTTCATCAAGGTTAATCTTATGCTCCTTCCCCAGAGTACAGTATTTCTGCATTCTCCCCCAGGGATTTATGGCACTCTGTGCAGCTGCTACCAGTCACACATTCTTCCCTAGAGAAGTTTTCTAATAATCACTGCACCCGTCCCGTGCCCATGAAGACATCATAAACCATGACATTTCCCTTGACTGGCTGGAATTTAATCATAAGGTATTTTTCTCATGCTTCACAATGGTCTAGAAATGATGTCATCCCTCCATTTAGCTGGATGGTTAGAGAAACACAAACAGATGGTGCAACTGAATTTAAGTGGATGTTGTTGATTATCTTCAAACAGAATGAACAGAAGAAATTGGAGACACAGTTAAAAAAAACAAAACCCAATATGTTTCTGCAGGTGTATATACTCAAGGCCTTACTTGGATGCTGTATAAAATCATGAAGCAACCCATAAAAACATGCTACCACATCACATAAAAGCATAATTACATTGGTACATTGGTCTGTGCATACTTATTTAGAACCAAAGTTCAGAAGCTTTTGGACCAGGGATACTCAGACCATTTACTGGACATGTGAAAACATGTGAGCAAAGGCTGAAGTGTTTTAAAAATATCTAATGGAAACAGAAATGTTTTGGATTTTGAAATACCTGTATTTGCATATATGTACATAATTTTGGACGTGGGACCCAAGTCTAAATACAAAATTCATTTATATTTCATATACACTCGTCCCTCCACCTTTGCAGCTTTGACTTTTACAGATTTGATTATTCACAGATTTTATTAATATATTCTCTCTAGGAATATTTAGGTCCTCCAGTGTAGCTCTATGGTCAACTTTAACGAAAAGTTACACTGAAGGACCTAGAGATTCCTAGAGAGAACACTCCACTAGGCATTTGTAGCTCCTGCAATGCAATTCTATGGTCAATGTCTGGGAGATGTTGACTCTATAGTCCTAGAGAGGAGTTCTCAGGTAAAAATATGGTGTTTTGTTATTTGCGGTTTTTCCACATTCATGGGGGTCCTGTGCCCCTAGCCCTAGCGAATGTGGAGGGATGAGTGCATACTTAATATATGTAACCTGAAGGTAATTTTGTAAAATATTTTAAATAATTTTGTGCATGAAACAAAGTTTGTGTACACTAAACCATTAGAAAGCAAAAGTGCCACTAATCTCAGCCATCCATGAAAAAAGATTTGATTTTTGGGCTATTTTGGATTTCAGAATTCTGGATAAGGAAGACTCAACCTGTTGATGCACCAGTTAGTAATTAACTGAACAGCTCTACTTTAGTTGCCCCCCCCCCCAAACAAACTTGCCAAGAAAATCCCAAGATACAGCCTTAAGTCAGAAACAACTTGAAGTGCACACAACAACAACAAACCCCTTTGTTAGAACTGAATGACCTTTCTAGGCAGTAATCAGGGGATTTAGTATATCAAAATGCACACAAAATAGCTTGCATGGGGTTTTGTATAATTGCTGTACAACCAAGTTTCTGTTACTTGGCTAGTTTATTTTTCTGGTCATAACAATAGTACAGATTGACTAGATCAATCCAGAACTTCTCAAAGTGATTTTTTTTTTTTTACTGCAGCTTGCATGATCTACCAGAGAGCCTGGGGTTTCTAAAAGATGTAATCAATAAAAGTACTGTTTCCAAGCCCCGCAGAAATTATATTTTAACCAGTAAAATTAGAGAATAAAGTTGCCATTCAATGATGTTTTGAAATATTTTCAAAAAGTCTTTCTTTAATCAGAAATGGGATACAATGTAGGCTGCCCAAGAATAGAAGAGTGCCCTCTGGTGTTCCTTTCCTTTATTGTTTTTGGAAGAAAATAGTCTCTCTCTCTCTCTCCATTAAAATATATATATAGATATATAGATCCTGCTCCTGCAGGGTGATCAGGTGTCCTTACCGCAAAGGAGGATATCACAAAATCTAGGCCATTCAAGAAAAACACAGAACTTTACAAAATAAAAGCTAAATCCACTGATATAAATTCATGCTTCTTAGTCATGCTCAAAATGAAGGACATTCTGGAATTCCTCCTGGACAGAAGGCTGAAATGTAGGACATGGACTGGAAAAGGAGGGTGTCTGGTCACCCTGTGCTCCTATATCCTTAACATCTTTAAAAACTTCACATAAGTTTGAATTAAACAGTAGACACTTTTTTCATCAATCACCCATGCCTAGAAGAAAAGTCACCTATTATATTTCCATATGTTAGGCTACTGTTTTAAGGGTTTTTCTATGGAGAGATTAATCTCTATGGCAGAAGTAAAATTTGAGGCTAGCTTTAGCCACAAGTTATTATTACTGATGCAGAACTGAATGACATTTCTGTGACTTGGGCTGCTGCTACACTGCAGAAATAATGCTATTCGACACTGCTTTAATTGCCACGACTCTGCTATGGAATCCTGGAATTTTTAGTTTGCTGTGGCACCAGAGCTCTCTGATGGAGAAAACTAAATAGCTCACAAAACTACAAATCCCAGAATTCCCTAGCATTGAGCCATGGCAGTTAGAGCGATGTCAAACAGCATTAATTCTGTAGTACAGAAGCAGCCCAAGTGATTTTCAGTGTATTTGACAATGCATTTGAGTCCTTGCAGTGTTTTCCATTTTCTACATTTTACTTATTAGGACCAGTCTGTTTTACATCACTATAAAACCCTCTATGGTTATTGCTTATTTATTTAGGTCAACTGGTGATGAGAGTTCTCTGGGCACTGCACGGTAGTCCATAAACCTAAAATATATGGTTATAGTAAGACCATGACAATAAAACAGTACACAAAACCAAGACAAAAAGTTGCAGCAGGGATGAGACCAGCCAGGTATCATTTCTGACTGGACCCCCAAAGCATCAAAATGCTTCCTAAATTACCTGGGGATTTTTTTTTAAATAGTTTGGGGACCTAGCTTTCTAGGGAGGGTATTCTATAGATGGAGTGTCACCACTGAAAAGTCCCTCTCTCTTCTAGCCATCTGCTTTGTCTCATTTGGTGAGGACATCTGAGGGAGTACCTTGGATATAACTTTAAGATTTATTTAGGTAAGCAATTGGAAAAGTCAAGAACATTAGAAGCTGCCTTATACTAAGTCAGGCACCAGCTCAGTACAATAAATTTGGCAAGTGGCACTCCAGGATTTTAGGCAGGTGTTTTTTGTTTTTGTTTTAGTCCTACCTGGAGACACCAGGAATTATGCCTAGGCCCTTCTGCAAGCAAAACATGCACTCCACTACTAAGCCATGATCCTTCCCCCAGAATCTCCACTATTTAAGATAAAGGTGGGAATTGTGCAGGCCTCCAAATGCTGTTTGGCTACAGCTCCTAGCAGCGCTAGCCAGCATAGCCAGTAGTGGTGGGCTGAAATTCTCAACATTGGGAGTTCTAGTCCAACAACATATGGAGGACTACATGATCCCCACCTTTGATTTAGGTCATAGGTAATGAAAATGTGGCCTGGGTGGTGGTGAACAAGGAGCTATTGAATACCTTCTTGAACAATAAACTTCAAACCACATATTCTGGTGTAACCAGGTATAAAGTGATAAGTGATCCCACATGTCTTATCAATATTTGAGAATAATACACTTTAACATATCTACTCATCTTTATATGTTGGCTGAAACCAAGCTCCATTGAATGAAAGGACTTTTACTCCTTATATTACACATGCAGCAAACTTGAGGAAAACAGACATTGCCCAGTTTTCTGGCCAGATGATTCAAAGTTTAATTCTTGTCTTCTCCTATTTAGAGGGATCTCCAGTAGAAAGAAGATGTGTGAAAGAATTGAGATGTATGAATAGAATTTGCATTTTTCAGGATGTTTCATTTGAGAGCACACAAAATCATGCAGCTTGTGGAAAGGTGTTATGGCACAATATGTATCTTTAATAACAGTTACTGCAGCTGTTCGGGTATATGAAAAGTCATTTCAAAATGACAAGCTGAAGGGCTGTCAAAATGAAGTGATGAGTGATAGGACATTACAAAAAAAGAGATACAGTACAGAATAAAATTCAGCTGAGATCATGTTATTACCTCCATTTACCTTGCTCTTGCTTCAGAGTTAGATATTTTCCTTCTTTTCAAGAATATGTGTACTATTGTGTGTTTATGTGTATGAGTGTGTGCTTCTGAGAGACTGAGAGAGAGAGAGAGAGAGAGAGAGAGAGAGACAACAAGGACTATAAAAATAGAAAAGAAATTCATAGAAAAATATCTTTTTCACACCTCCTGAGACTGATAATGGAACAGAGCACATCATCCTTGGAAAGCTATACATTTCCACAAATATAAATTTCCAGAACTTGATATTTAAGTTGAAATACTTGCAAGGTCATAGACTTATAGAGGTGGAAGGGGTCCCAAGGCCCATCTAATCCATCCTCCTGCCAGTGTAGGGATCCACAGCTAAGGTACTCCTGAAAGTGCCTGTCCAAACTCTGCTTTTTTCCTTTTAAAATTTTTGATTTAATAATTTGTATTTACATTCAAAAGGATATCTTGCATTCAATAATGTTCCAGTATAACAAAAGCAGAAAAATAAAAGCACAAAAGGAGAAAAAAACAACCACATTAGTTGTATGCTTTTGTAAAAGCTGACCTAAACTTGAAATGTAAGTTGTAAATTTTGTCTATAAATCATTATTTCATATGGTGCAGGCATTGTTAAATCTTCTATCCATTGGATAATAATTATATTTCCAGCAATGAATCTTTTAGCAGTCAAAAGTCAAAAGGTGACAAAAAGTCCACTTCTGTTGGTCATTTGTTAATTTCTAAGAAGCAGATAAATAATTCAAAAGACCATGTGGGTCCTTGAATATCAAGTAACTTTCCAAAACCAAATTTACTCATGTGATTACTTGATGCCCAAATGTAGCTGTTATATGAGAACTCCAAAACATATCTGTTAAGAAAGCATTAGCAATACAGCCAGCCCTAGGTATCCACTGATTCTGCATTCATGGGTGTAACCATCCACAACTTGAAAATATATATTTAAAAAATTCAAAAAGCAAACCTTTATCTAAAGGGCATCATTTTACTACACCATTATCTATAATAGGACTTGAGCATCCATAGATTTAGTTATGTATGTTGTGTGTGTGTGTGTGTGTCCTAGAACCAAGCCCCAACCGATACCAAGGGTCCGCTGTATTACATCTCCAACAATTTGGTGATTTAAAGCCTTTTTCTTCTTCTTTTTATTTTTTTTCAACACATAAATTTAAATACATAAAATAAAATTAATAAAACAAAAACTGGAAAAAAAAACAATCCCACTTAACATAAAATACAAAATGCGCACACAAACTAATCACTACATATAAGACCTCCTCCCAACTGAACACCTTTAGCTCAAACTATATTAAACTTCTGAAACACCATACCCAATTTACACTTCTACTATAAGCAAATTACTATTATCTCTGGCTTTTTCTAGGGACAGATCTAGCTACAGTGGCAGTGGCAGCAGTGGCCCCTTCTCTTTGTCCTGTGGAGGGGCTGGACCTGGGCTACCCCAACATCTTCCTTTTCCCACTGCTTGCAAAGCCTTGGTGGTCTTGGCCAAAGAGAGTCCTGTGAAGTGAGGAACAGCAGCAGGAGCAGGAGGAAGAAAGAGGAAGGCAGAGTCAGTAGTTTCCAGAAGCAGCTCCTACGACTGCTCCTTGTCAATACTATCACCACCACCACTACCACCTGGGCTACAGGAAACGAGAGAACAAGGCAAGCATATATGGCATGAACTACCTGTCATAAAAGATGTGATCTTAAATGCAATGTAGTTGCTGCTTAAACTAGTAAGACAGCAAATACAAACTTGCAAATAATCAAATCTGTGCAAGTTAAATCCACAAAAATTGAGGGCCAACTTTATTTCCTAAGTTGTGGTATGTAGTTATTAATTTCATAAATCATCACTACACTGCTTATACTGCTTATGGTAATCTTACAAATTCTGAGAAACCTTAAACATCACATTTGAGTGAATAAAATGAAAAAATAATAATACAGAAAATAAACATCTCAAGTGATTGGGAAAAAAATCTGTTTAAAAACTCCAGAATAAAGGAGACTCCACAACTTTCACAGTATATTCCATTGTTGAACAACTCTTACTGCCATGATATTCTTCCTAACATTTAGTTGGAATCTCCTTGCTTGTAATTTTAATCCATTGGTTTGAGTCCTACCATTTAGAGCATCAGAAAACACTCTTGGTACATCTTTTACCAGACAGCCCTCCAGATAGTTAAGAATGGCTGTCATAGCCTCTCTTCTCTAGCCTAAATATGTCCAATTGCTCAAACTGTTCTGCATATAGTTTGGTGCCCAGTTCTTTTATCATCTTTGTTGTCTCCTGGATACATTCTAGTTTGTTGATACTCTTAGACTCATGCTCAGAACTGGACATAGCATTCCAAATGAAGTCTGACCAAAGCAGAATAGAATTGTACAGTTACTTCCTTTGTTCTGTTGACAGATCCAGAAATTGCTTTGGTCCCCTCCCCTTTTCCTGGTGCTGCATCAGTTTAGCTTGTGGCTACTGACTCACTTGTGGCTTACTAAGACCCATCTTAATGCATAATGCTATCAGGATAGGGGCTACCCATCCTGTATTAGTGCATCTGATTCTTTCCAGCCTAAATGTAGCATGCTACACCTCTGTTGTCTTCCCATATTTGGATGGCAATCTATAAGAGGGGTAGACTACTATGATCCACCAAATGTTTTCAGATAGCAACTTCCATAATCCCTTAACGTTGGCCATGATTTTTAGAACTAATGGAAGATGAAGTTCAAAAAATACCTGGAGTGACATAGGTGCTAAACACATTGCAGAAATAATCCAGTTTGAGGCCTCTTTAACTGACCTGGCTTAATTCTAGGGAATCCTGCAAATTGTAGTTTATTGTGGCACCAGAGCTTTCTGACAGAGAAAGCTAAATGCCTCACAGAACTACACTCCCCAGAATTCCCTAGCATTGAGTCAAGGCAGTTAAAGCAGTCTCAAACTGGATTATTTCTGCAGTGTGCTTTGGACCATAGTTGCCTGCTACTGAGAAATAGGCTGGGGCAATGAGTCCCTAGATTGGGATGAACAGGAACAAAGACACAAAATTTTATTATCACAAGATGAATAGGAATAGTCAACTAATCCTACATGCACCATTAACCAATTTAGCCATAAATGGAACACCTCCAGACAAGTAAAAACCTAGAACAGTGATGTCAAACCTTTTAGGGGCTGAGTGCCAGAAATAAAAGGCCTTCTGGCACTGGGTGTCACCTCCAGGGGTGACATTTCCTCCCCCTGCCCTCCCGGGCCTTCAGCTGCCTTTCCAGAGACAGCTGAGGGCACCATCCCCAGCCTTCAGCTGCCTCGGGGATGGCCAGGAAGGAGGAGGAACAGTTGCACACCTCTTCCTCCTGCTCCCCACCCTCCATGTGCTGAGGGAAATGGCTTCTCATGCCTTCTCTGGCACGTGTGCCATAGGTTTGCCATCACAGATCTAGAATATCAAATGATGCCTAACAATGACATAAGCTTTTCTTTATTTCTTTTCTTGTTTCCCCTTGACACTGGTCCAATCTGTTACAAAGCACTGGTGGAGAGCCAATGTGGTGTAGCATTTTGAGCTTTGGACTCTAGAAATCTGGACTCGATTCCCAACTTGGCCATGGAGACCCACTGGGTGACCTTGGGTGAGTCACACATTCTCAGCCTCAGAAAACCCTGTGATAGGGGTGCCATAACAACTGCAACAACTGGTGATAGAAGAAAATACTGATGAACCATGCAAGTCAATTTGCTTTTAGGCTGAAAAATTGTCCAAACCTGAATGTTTGCATCAGTTTTTCACTGAGGAGGTAGCTCAGCCTAGCATACGTCTGTATGCAGATCTCCTACACTAGACTGCCATACGGGATTGGGGCTGGAATAAAAATGGCTGCTATGAGCTTTCCCCCTTACTCTCCTACTTGAGGAAGAAAGCCAACCTTTGGCTGTTTGATCAAACTCTGAATAATATGATTGGCCAGAATTCTCTATCAATTACATAGCTATGTAACAATAATAGTTATGTAACTATGTAGTGCCTTCCAGTCCCTTCTTATTGGGCAGCAGCTGCTGCAATTGATGGGTCTGTTCTCCTGTAGATTGGCAAGCAGCTGACTGATGTTTCTATACCTTCTCATAAGCAACAGGCAGAAGCAGGGGCTTTTGTTGCAATCCACCCTCACACTGATCTCTTGTGTGTGAAAAGCTGGGAACATCAACCTACTGCTACCTGAGAAACAGGGGAATAGATTCTCATCGGCTGCTTTGCTATGGGCCCACAACAAATTATAATCCCCAGGATTCCAGAGCAGGCAGTTGACAAACAGGATTATTTCTTCAGTGTGGATGCAGCCATTGATTGCAGTTTCTGCTGGCCAGTAAGTGGGAGCTGGGGGATGTCCATGGTTCACATAACTCCTAAACTAAGGATTACATAGCAATCATGAATACAAAACAGTTGCAAATGTGTAACTCTAGCTTATGCATTCATAACTGCCTTAGTGAATTCCAGCCAATATTTCTTAGCACAACAGAGGCCAGCCCAGAGCATCTTTTGCTGTGATTTGAAATCTCCAGTCAGATAATCCAACCACTTTGATAATGCCTGAGGGCACAAGCAGGGAGAGGGCAAATTACTTCTCTCATTCAATTATCACCCAACCTCAATCATGAACAATCTTATGAGCACAGTGACTACTTAGAATTCCCCTCCATGAATTCAACATAATTTACCCCCAAATAAGTGCATATTGGATAGCATGCATGCAACTTTAATGATACTGTACCAGGAGGGCTCGACTTAAGTCTTAATATTGCTTTGCTTTTGATCATTTAGTATTTGTCTGATTGATCATTCCTGGGGGGAAGGACACTTCACTACACACTCCTTTTTAAGGAGAGGGGTTCATTCTTTCCACTCTATTTGTGTGTGTGTATGAGAGAGAGAGAGAGAAAGAGAAAGAGAGAGAGAAGCCTCCCTGCTTTATACCAGCTGGACCACAGTAGGTCTCACCTAGTACAACCTCCTGGTTTTGGGGGTTCATGCTCCTATAATGTACCTAGTGCAGGAACATCTCAGGTCTGGAGATTTGATGGCCAAACCTGACACATCCAGACAGTGCCTGGCAATGTCACAGAAGGCAAATCCTGGTGATTCTTTAAATATGACACATTAAGTATTGACCAAATTGTCGAGAGCATGTTATTAAAATACAAAATACAAGTCCAACAGGGAAAGAAGGGAGGAAATGATGTCTTGACAATCTACAACAACATGGTCTGGCAGAATACAGTTAATTTTTTTCCAATGCCCTGACTGTCTTTCTCTTACCTTGACAGCTGGAGAAGATAGGCCATGTGCTGAGACACAGGGACAGGCCTTGAGATCTTATAGATCCTTATAGAGAACAGGAGAGGAGGTTGCAGAAGGTAGAACAAACATACAACTACCGTATATGATTGAGGGATTTAAATATTAAGGTCCTTTTAGAATCTACCTAGGTATTAATATAATTTAATTTATTCAAAAACACTTTGGGGGAAGACATGAAAAGTGAGGCAGTCTTTTTCACATGCCACCAAATTACTTAGAATGACAAAAAGTACAAAGAATTCCCAAAGCCTCTGTCCAGCCTGGTGACTGTGTAAAAAAATGGAAAATATACGTTGACCTCAGCTCCACCAGCTTGTAGTGATATGTGAAGCCCAAGAGCTACCTTATACCAACTAGACCACAGTAGGTCTCACCTAGTATAACCTTCTGGTACTATCTTTCCAGACTGACAATATTCCTCTTGGTCTTTCCTATTATTTGCTACTTAAACTGGAATCAGTTGCCAAATAAAATAAAATAAAATAAAAATCTACTTTTTATTTCTGAATTAAGGCATGCACCTAAATGATGGAAGAGCAACCTAAGAAAATCTTATTGTGAATGGCAATGGCACTTAATAATCATTACCTAATGTAATATAATGTGGATTTCCCCCCTATGGGCCGGCCAACAAATGCTGGAAGAATTCATTCACACACCCACATGCATGCATGTGTATGTACAACACTTTCCATTTCCCACACTACAATTTTTAAAACAGTCTGAAATGTCTGTTGCAACCAGTAGATCATCTTTCATTTCCTGTGCCCAGATGATGCTAATTGAAACACATAAATGGCTAATTTCCCCTGAGAACCTATATATATAGTTTAAAGGCTATTCACAAATAGCCAATGAAAAGTCTTTGATTTCTGATGAACTCTGACTCTTGGTTTTGACTCCCCATGGGAAGAATCTTTGGGAATTGTGAAAGTGTTGTCCTGTGAAATGTCAAGGAAGAATCCCTTCATCATCTTAACACTGAACTGATTAAAATATTCACAAAGGCATGTAGTGCTGCCTTCTTTTTGCCTCAGTCACTCCACAAAAACATGTGTGTGTGAGAGAGAATGTGAGAGGGTGAGTATTCATGTGTGTGGGACAGATGTGAGGTTTAGATTCCCACTGTTGGGTTATGCATTGCTGACTTCAGCTGCTCACTGCTGCTTTATGTCTCCTGCCAACAGGGCCGTCATAAGACCCATCTGGATTCTTGGCTTGCTATCTATTGACTATTGAGGGCCACATCTATCAGGCATGCAATTTCCAAAGACCTGGTCCAAGTAGCATCAACTGTAGATGTCTGTCCTCAACAAAGAGCAGGGTGTTTTTGGTAGTAGCCTCTGTTCTTTGGAACTCATTCCCAGTTCAGCAGTAGATCTCCCTGAGCAGAAGCTTAGGTCTCAACATCAGCAAAGGTTTACTCTAAAGGAGATCACTTTTTCCTAAAAAGTCACAACTCATGAGCAAATTTTCCTTGGAGTTGAGCTTTCCTCCTGATGGTCTTGGGACAAGCCTTTTATTCTGCCTCCTTTGGTCTTATGGCTGTGAGGGAGGTCCAGTGGAATCTTCATTTGAGTCAGGAACTGGGCAATCCTGCCTTCTGGAGGATCCAGGGTTTCAGAAGGCTATGGAGTCTTTGATATCCCTTGAATTCAGGAGATAGAAGACACTGAGGGTGTGGCACATAATTTAAAGAAGTCCCAACTCTATGGAGTTACGATTAAGTACATTGGTCCCTCCATATCCACAGATTCTTTATCCATGGATTTAACCACCCACAGCTTGAGAATATCTATCTATCTATCTATCTATCTATCTATCTATCTATCTATCTATCTCCAAAAAGCAAACCTTGATTTTGTATGAGACACCATTTTACTATTCCGTGTTATTTAATGGGATTTGAGCATCTATGTGCTCCATGATGAGAGTGTCCTGGAACCAAACCTCAGTGGAAACCAAGGGCCCACTGTACGACAATCTTCAGCTCACAGACCCCTCTACTGCTACTTGATGTCAGAAATTTGCTGACAGAACTGCTGTGCTAAAACAACAACCCAGAACCAGATCTTCAATACCCCAGGATCATAAACACAGTATTGGTAAAATTTACAACACCCCTAAGGTGAGTGGGGTTTACATGGTGATTAGCTTCAGCTAGTCTAGTTTTGTTGCAGGTGGATTTTGGCCATTTTGTTATTAGAATTGCACTAAGTCATTTGTGCTCTCCTTTTTTTCTTATAGTGCTTTGTTTGTCCTGCTGTTAATCCATATCTATCTCTATGTCTATATTTTGTTGTTTGCCTTCAAGTCGTTTCCAGTTTATGGCAGCTCCAATGATCCTATCATGGGTTTCTTTTGGACAAGATTTGTTCATAGGAGGTTTGCCATTGCCTTCACCTGAGGCTGAGAGCATGCGACTTGCCCAAGTTCACCCAGTGGGTTTCATGGCTGAGCTGGGAATCAGACCATGGTCTCCAGAGTCGTAATTCAACACTCAAATCACTATTTTAAAATATTTTTCTCTTGAGCCACTATAACCAAAATGTCTTGTATAAAAATAAAAACACAAATAAGTCAAAGACTGAAGGATAGTGTGAGAATATGATTGTTTGCCACATCCTAAATGGGCAGATACAAGTAGTCCGGAGTACATAGTAAGATAAGGCTGAGCCAAAATGGACTGTCCAGAATCTCTCCCCCTCATTCCCAATTAACACATTGTAGCAGCTAGTTTAGTGGTTTCCTGGGTGTGTGGGAAGAAATGTGTTAAATTTGTTCAGGAACCTAGAGGAGAGGTTTGCCCCAACAGGTTAATTGTTCCCTCCAACAGTTAAAAACAAAACAAAACACTCTGTTTCTGATATGTTAGTTTATCGCTTATTTTGTTTGGCCAGCAGTATATATAAGCTATGTAGGGCCAATGCAAACGGGCAGGACAAGGTGACCTGAAGCTGCCTTTTCCCTAAGCTGCAGCAACTGCACTGCCTGCTTCGAAGATTCCCTAAATGGGGATGGAGCAACTGCATTTGGGGGAGTCAATACAGCTTTTTCGAGGCAGTATTGAAGCCTCTCCAACCACACCGCCAGCCCTGAAGATGCCGTAAAGGGAGATGGAGCAACCGCATGGGCTGGCAGCGACTGCTTTAATTTTTCCCCATTCTCTCAGATGCATTCGCACATGTGCAGAACATGTCATAGGCTGGTATACAGTCTGTCACTCTCTGTGTACAAAGGTGACTGAAGTTGGGCATCCCTGCACACCTGCACAGGACCTGTCATACACCCACATACCATGCAAGGATTCACTGACCTTGGCTTCCCCCAAGTAGTGGGTGCCGTAGACAGGTGCCACTGTCTGATTGTGCCACCCTTGGGATGAAGGACCGGGTTTGTCAACTGAAAAGATCCAGGGGAAGTGGGGAGGTACATGCAAGGGAGGTTTGTGTGGAAAGACTGGATACATGTAGCTGGTGGTCATGCAAGAGACATGGTCAACAGGACACACAGACAAACATTGCTCCAGGAGTCCCCCCCGATCATGCCAGGAAGTGGTGTGCAGGTCTTATGTACACCTGTACAGAAGAGGTCACAAAAGCCTCTTTGATGCAAACTACTGTGCATGCTGACAACAAGCATTACATATGACAGAATGCATTTACTGTCGTAATAGAGAACAGTTGGTAGGGTGCATGTGTAGGCTTACAGTTAGGGTTACAATTAAGGTTAGGGTTCTAATATTCAAGTACACCTGTGCCGGTGCATCCACACCTGGAAGCATAGGGCACTTTAAATTAAAGCCTGCATCGTAGAGCGCATGCTCTGGATTGCTGACTCAATTTCTATTGCACATGCGGTGGTACATTTATATGGCCGTTTTAGATCTCCCTTTTTTTGGTGCACCGGTGTGATTGCATACATATGCACATGCGAAGGTTTGCATATTTGCCAAAGAAGCGGAAAAAAGCTACTCCTTTTAGGAGTGGCTTTTCCTGACATACGGCGCCTAGAGGGTGCTTTCCTGCTGACTTTTAGACATGTGTTGTCTAAATGCCACACCTTCAACTCAGCCTCAAAGCACCTCTTTTTGCCCATCTGCATCCCCCCTTAGGGCCTTTACTGACTGCCAGAAATAATACAACCTCAGTCCACTTTAACTGCCCTGGCTCAGTGCTAGGGAATCATGGGAATTGTAGTTTATTTTGGCACCAGAGCTCTCTGACAGAGAAGGCTTAATGTCTCACAAAAAAACTACAGTTACCATGATTCCCTAGCACTGAGCCAGGACAGTTAAAGCGGACTCAGGTTGCATTATTTCTGGCAGTCTGTAAAGGCCCTATGTTAAGTATGTGGGATGCAGTGGCTTAGTGATTAAGACAGCAGTTCTGATGACTGGAAGATCAGAAGGTTGGCGGTTTGTGACCCAAGCGCTGCATGAGAGGCTGAACTCCTGTTCCTAGTCCCAGGTTCTGCCAACCTAGCAGTTTAAAATGTGAATGTGAATGCAAGTAGATAAATAGGTACCACTTCAGTGGGAAGGTAACAACATTTGGGGCAGTCATGCTGGCCACATGACCAGCAGAGCAGTCCTCGGACAATGCTGGCTCTTCGCCTTAGTTATGGAGATGGGCACCGAGCCCTACAGTTGCTTACAACTAGACATTAATGTCAAGGGACTACCTTTACTTTTATCTTTACTTAGGGCTGATGCAGATGGCCTGTTTGGGGTGGCAGAGAGCCACCCCTGCAAGTGGCAGTTCAGGGCTGTGGCAACCGCATGCTGCAGCCCCGATCCCCCCTTTTGCTGCCCCTAAAATGTCAGTTTATGGCATTGCAAATACGGAACAGGATGCCAGCCAATATTTTTAATTTAATCATTAAATAAATTAATTCACTTCAACAAGTTAATATTATTAGATGTGTAGTGCCAGCACTGAGAGGCAGGTGGTGTAGTGGTTTGAGCAGGTTCCATTTCCTGCTTGAGCATAAAAACCCACAGGGAGACTCAGCCTCAGAGATGGCAATGGCAAACCTTCTCTGAAGAAACTTGTCCAGAAAACACTGTGATAGGTTCTCTTTAGGGTCACAACTACAGTAGTCAAAAATTGCTTGGAGGCACACAGCAACAACAACAAAATGGCAACGTTAATATTTCTAAGGTTTGTTTGAATGACGCTAGTAGTTGGACACCACCAGCTATTCTAGCTGAAAGGGAAAGAGAGAAAAGTAGTGTGTCATTGCAGCTGTCCTATATTTAAAATATCAAGAAAGAGGCACCTACGTTTTCTGCCATGAAAGGATTCATAATGCTTCACTTCCATCATGGAACTGCATACACATTTTGAGCCTTTCCCTACAAAAGCCACAGAGTCCCAAGGGTGGGGAAAGGGAGAAATCAGCCCAGCTCCACCAAGAGTGGAGAAAAACAGTTGTGCATATGAGACCAATCATAATGAAATGGAAACAGTATTGTTTGTGACAGTTCTATGTCCAGGTAAGCAATTTACAACAGCCATTTGGGGGTAACATAATAAACCTTAAGAGCTTATGAAGAAATTTGATTCTTTCAGTGTAGGGCTGAACTGAGATAAGGGTCTTTACTTTCACTGTAAGTATAAATTAATTTAGCAGTGGTTTCTGATTGTATTATAGCCAGTTTCTTCTGCTGTGGATCATCACTTTTCTTACCTTAAGCTTTAAATAGGATTGTGGTAGACAGACTACTTCTAGCACTTTATTGCTATATTTTCCACTGCTGTTTACAACTGCAATGGAAAACAAAGGTTTAAAGCCTCCTTACCTTGCTGTTCTCCACACCAAGGTCATGATCCATACAGCAATAATTAACTCAATACTTCTATGTACAGCCAAATGGTAACAAGTATCTAAAATGTATCTTTTCAAGATGAAGCACAATGCTCTGATTTCAGTTTTGCAGGATAAGAGAAATTATGCAGTGAAATTTCTTGTTGTGGGATGTCATCATGGTCCTTTTATCTAGTCATCAGAAAACAAATGGGAGTTGTTACAATGAACTGAAGTTGTGGAGGAAATAGGCTACAAATTACAATGCAACATATGGAATAACAGAATTTCTGTAAAGGTTTAAGCAGCCTGTTTTAGATCTGTTTTGCTCTACTGGGTGGAGGTGATTTAAGAACTACACTACTTTTTTATAAGGTCTTTTGCCTACTGATTAAAATGACTGGGTCTATAAACCCATTGTTTACAAGACAGTATTCATATAAGAAAAAATGCAGTGCTCTGTTTAGTCTCACTGAGTGAGAATAATGAAATTTAATAGTGCGTATCAGCATCGTTTTATTTGCCTATCCTAACAGAACTATTCCCAACAAAATATAATGCTATCTATCTAAATATAATGCTATCTATCTAAATGAGAGTAACACTAATTGCAATTGTACTGCAATCCATTCTAAAAATGGGGCTGCTGCAGGCATCATGTGGGCTGAATTTCAGCCTGCGGTTTGCCAAGAGACACAGCAGATGGCAGTGCATAACATAAAGTAGTGGTCTAGCAATCCTCTTCGCCAAAGTAGGGGATGGAAAGGAGCAAGATCATATCAGCAGGCACACTTAATGGTTTCCCTTGACTACTCAAAGCAAAACAGCAAAGGAGAAGTCTTGCATGAAACAGTCTGCGTTCAAATATAGGTCACATTTAGGTGCTAAATCAGCAAAATGAATTGTTTCTGATTTTGCCACTTTTGTACTATGACTACCACAGAACATTCTCAGGCAGGTGTCTGCTGGCCGGTGCTATTTCTTTTAAACGAAGCCTGCCTGATTTAATTTTTTTTAACAACTGAACATTGGTTTATACATACAATTGAGTGGGAAGGTTTGGCTCTGATTCCCCCCCTTATTCTAAGGTAACACTGCAGCCTTGATCTGGATTGGGACCAGTATGCATGGCTAAGGGAGGCCAAAACCTTCCCCCATTCATTGTTTTTTTTCAAAAATTTAACATTATATGTGCCTTTTAAAACAAATTCTTTGGCATAAACCTTACCCATCTCTGTGTTCTGGACCTTTACAAATATAAAGCTGCATGCTGCTTGTTTAACAACATGTGTAGTTTGATCCTGAGAAGAGATAATGAATAATAATACAGTCAAATGGTCACAAGACTACACATATAATATTATCATATGCAAAGCAAAGCAGATTCATTTATATACCGCTTCATATCATGCTATGGGATGTCTAAGCAGTTTACAACTGTGAGCTGATTGCCCCCCAACAATCTGGGTACTCATTTTAGCGACCTCGGAAGGATGCAGGCCTGAGTCTAGCCTGAGCCCTGGCTAACATTGAACTCGCAACCTTGTGGTTTATGAGGAAGTGGCTGCAGTACAGGCATTTAACCACTGCGCCACCAGGGCTCCTATGGTCAGCCCTATAACAGCATTTTGTCCCTATGTGGTGATGTGTCTGTGAAAGTGGGTTTGAGATCAAAGTGCATGTATACTACACACACACACACACACTCTCTCTCTCTGGCTTTTCTTCGCAAACGAAGATTCAGGAAGGACTCATCCCATGCTTTTTGCAAGCGCGCTGATGACTAAAAAGGCCAATCTGAGATAAACAAGTCTGGTTGCAGAAAGCACAGCAGGAGATCTCCTTGGGTGATGTTTCGGGGTTGTGATTCTTTCTGTGTTGTCGTTTCTCTTCGAGACTTGTTCAGCGTGACTTCTCAAATAAGGCTGCAGCATTGTGGATAGTGCGTCTCCATGCCTCCCGATGTGAGGCCAGGGTGGACCACTGTTGGTGATCAATTTGGCCGAGCCTAAGATGTTGTTTCAGGGAATCCTTGTATCGCTTTTTTGGAGCGCCCCTCTTACGCTGACCTGTGGCGAGTTCACCATAGAGTACTATTTTTGGGAGGCGATGGTCCTCCATCCTAGAAACGTGCCCTGCCCAGCGCAGCTGCGTTTTCAATAGCATGGCCTCAATGCTGGTGATCCCTGCTTGCTCAAGGACAGCAACATTCGTCACATAGTCAGTCCAGTGTATATTTAGGATTGTGCGTATACAGCGCTGATGAAAGCATTCGAGGAGTCGTAAGTGTTGGCGATAGGTGACCCATGTTTCAGACCCGTAAAGGAGAATAGACAGTACAATTGCTCTATACACACTGATTTTTGTGCTCCGCCTCAGGTGTTTGTTACTCCGGACTCTTTTGTAAAGTCTTCCAAGTGCGCTGTATGCCTTTGCTAATCTGTGATTGATCTCTTTGTCAATCTTGGCATCTGAGGAGATGATGCTTCCCAGGTAGGTGAACTGCTGAACGGACTTAAGCACAGATTTGCCTACTGAATGTCTCGGAGTTTTTGTTGAAGTTTACTACACATGAGACGGAAAGCTGCTTTTCTTACATGGCAAGTTGGTTGGGCGAGGTATGCCTGGTGAGCAGTTCTCTTCTTTGCCAACAGCTCCTGGATCTCTTGGTTGTTTTCATCAAACCAGTCTTGATTTTTCTTATGGGAGAACCCGAGGGATTCTTCCGCAGACTGGAGGATACTGTTTTTGATATGTTGCCAAAGCACTGTAGGAGAAGGATCTGTAGGGTGGTCTTCAAGTTTTGTTTACAGATTTGCCTGGAAGTTGTCTCTCATGGTAGCTTGTTGAAGATTGTTGACTTGGAGTCTCCTCTTTAAGATGCCACCCTTCTTAGGTTTGAGCTTGAGATGAAGATTTAGTTTACATCTTACGAGGTGATGATCTGTTTGGCATTCTGCACTGGGCATCACTTGAGTATGATGGACATCGTGAATGTTTCTCTAGCGGACTAGAACATAGTCAATGAGGTGCCAGTGTTTGGATCGGGGATGTATCCAGGTTGTCTTCAAGCTATCTTTCTGCTGAAAGATAGTGTTTGTAATAGTGAGCTGTTGTTCTGCACAGAACTCTAGCAGGAGGCGTCCGTTATCATTGCAATTTCCAACACCATGCGTGCCTAAAACACCTTTCCAGGCCTTGGAGTTCTTTTCTACTCTGGCATTGAAGTCACCAAGGATAATAATTTTATCTTTTACAGGGACTTTTTGTATGAGGTGGCGTAGGTCTGTGTAGAATTTGTCTTTCTCTACAGGGTTGGCTTGCATAGTTGGGGCATATATACTGAAGAGAACAATATGTGGGAGGCATAAGGAGATAATGCAATCAGAGTGACCTGTTGACAAGGTTTTGAGTTTGGAGGCAATGGAGTTTTTAATCATAAAGCCTACTCCTGAAAGATGTTTTTCAGTTTTGGGTTTGCCAGACCAGTAAAGTGTGTAGCCGGCACCGTGTTCGTTAAGGCTGCCTTCCTCATGGAGACGAACTTCACTAAGAGCAGCGATGTCAATATTAAGTCGTGCTAGTTCATGGGCTATTAAAGCAGAGCGACGCTCAGGATGTCCACTATCTGCAGAGTCTTGCATGGTTCTGATGTTCCAGCATGCAAGCGTCAGTTTATTTACACCTTTGGAGGCCGGTGTGTGCCTTTGTTTCTTTGTCTTTGTTCGACCGTATCAGAAGATGCCCGTTGGCCGCGGCTAGCCAACTGGGTAGGTGGGGATGAGCTTTCGTTAGGCCACCTTTTCTAGGCCCCTCTCCGTATGGAGCAAGCAGTGCTCTCCTTAAAAAAGGCTGCTTGGTCGTTCAGGATGCTGCCGAACAAGACTGTCATCTCCCAGGTCAGCCTCAAGCAACCAAAGTCCTGAACCTCCTGCATGCAGGGTTGGGTCTGCGGCTTCCAGTGCATCTTTACACCTGCCGTTTCATCCCTTACCTATCGCTACAGGGCTTTTTCGAAGATTGGATTTGTCCTTCGAGCCTGTGCAATGGATTTTTCTGGTGGAGCGCAGCATGCACAGAACTGGCCTCACCCTTTAAACCAAAGGTTTGTCTGCTATGGCCTTGCAAGCATGGACGGTAGCAACGAGATCCTCGGGTCGTAGGTTTGTTTAGAGTTTCCTTCTCTTAGATGGTTGACCTTACAGGGTTGGACGAGCACCATCTGCCCGGGTTTGGAATTAGAGTTTTCCTTCGCCTAGGATGGTTGCCATAAGGCTAGGGAGCCCATCCTGCTCTTTGACATTCTTTGTCAGACCCATTCGGTTTTGACCTGTCTGGCATGGGAAGCCCTACCGGTGGCTATTATACCACCGCCAGCATAGCTCAAAACTACATTAGGGTACGCAAGCCTCTCCCCCACAACAGTCCTAGGCTTGCCTTCAGAGGCTCTGCCTCTGGCTCCTTCTCTGATGGTGGTGAGAAGGACAGTTGGTCCTAGGTTATACTACACAATAATAAAAGAAATAACCTCAATTATCATGGTGCCATTTTAGAGAATCCTGGGATTTGTAGTTTGATAAGGGACTTGTAATTTCCCATCTGAGAACTCTAGTGTTGTAGTTCAGGAGAGTCCCTCACCAATCTACAAATCCAAAGGATGGAGCCATGACAGTTAAACTGTTTTCACAGTATGGAGTAGATACATTTGTAGTGGCTTAAGTCAACTGGTGAGTTCATGGCAAAGACCAGTTTTGAATCAGGGAATCTTCCCTTTCAGTGTTTATTTATTCACTAGTCAGGTGCAGTTTTAACTGGTGGAAGTTTAAAATGCAAGGTAACTTGGAAGAACACAAATGTTTCAAAATGCATACCTATGATATTATGTGGCAGGCTTCTCACACTACTTATATTGTGCAGGCAAAAGACTTCTGGCTTTCTAGCACCATAATCTATGCTGATAGCATGTAAACAGCATGAAATTTTTTAAAATAGCAAATCAGATGGTTAGTTATTCCCAGACAAATGAGTCTGGATGTCATGATATCCAGGAAGTTGGGAAGCCTCCTGGAACATTTTTTTTAAAAAAAGCAGCACAGAATACTGCAGGGATGGGCCAAAAATTTTGGATGCCACTGTGAAGATTGCATTGGATTTTGGACATAATTTGAAGTAACTGGGACATAAGCAACTGTCTGCTAGGACTCTGTCCAGTGACTACCTGTAACAAAGTCCTTTGTCATAATATTGGTCATTGTTCTTTTCCATCAGTCATAGTTCTTGCTCTTCAGGAAAATCACAATGCCTTGGGAACTCCCAATTCTTCTTAACAGGCATTTGTATTATCTCCTATTGTCTTCTGTTGTACATGTTCTTGTGCATCCACTGCCAAAGAAGGATTACACTTTTAGGCAGAGAACCTGTTCAATTTTGGCTAAGTGTAAAGGTTCACAGATGTAATTTTTTTTCACCAATGTTCCCATGACCATTTCATTCAACAGTGGCTATTCTGGTGGACTTTCTTGGTGTTATGGGAGTGGAGTTGTGCCAATGCACTGGATTGATCTTTAAGACTGCCCATTGTGTTGCCAGTGAATGGGAAATTGCTTGTTATCCCCAGGTCCAGGCCTCTGTTTACCCCTCATATTTCATATTAATATTATATTAAAAAGGAAGCTGGAGGGATGATCTAGCCATAACCCTGCTGTATACGCCTGACCTTTGCACACATGGAGAAACTGGTTAGAGCTAGCCAGGGTCTAGAATGCACCCACCATAATGGGATTCCCCAAGACCCCAGCATAAACAGAGGGCAGTGAGAGGATCATGGCCAGAGATGATTGCTCAAAACTATCTGAGACAAGGGAGCACTGATAAATTCCTTTGCCTAGCATGTTTACAGCAATCATCCAACTATCTGCTTCTAGTCTGAACTATTCTTTCCCCTGGAAAACCATTTAGCAGACCTTCTAATCCTTTTAATCCTTGGTTTCTGCCCCCAAGACAGTACTCTGGCTATATATACAGCTAGCAAAACATTTTTTGGCCTTGGTCTAATTTGCAAGCAGGCAAGCACTTCAGTTTGACTAGACTAGGCTCCTCAATATGCTGGCTAATCTCCCCTCTTTGCCACAACCATGATTGAGTCTTCTCTGTTCCAGACGCTCATCAATTGGGACCAGTTGCTAAGTATTACCATTAGCAAGGCCTCAAACCTAGTCTACTCTCCCACCTTTGCTTCCCTAGCTCTTGTGTGTGTGCATGAGCATATTGTATGTGTTGATTATTTCCCCTAATAAAAATACAAAAACCTATTTGAATTTGCCTCTGGAGTTCTGTGTGATTCAGACCTGGTATAGCTGGGCTGATCCTAAGGCTGCTGTTGCCTCGGTTGAACTATATCTTTCATTGCAGGTAATACTACAGTCCCTCTAAAACTAGATTGATTTGTGCGTGTCCTCCCCAGAACCCAGCAATTTGGGTAACAGGCTTATGTGAAGAGGTACTAGGTTCTTATGCAAGCATGTAAAAAGTACAACTGCTAGCATAAACGAGAATGATGCCAGCTTAATGCCCCATCATGTTTCCAGCCTTAGTCATCAAAGATTCCATCTGAGTTCTGTTTCATATAAAATAACAGAGATGAACAACACCCAGGGAAAAACTAATATGATATTTTATAGTTATTGCCTAAGAGCTTTACCCTAGAATACCATGTCTAAAAATAAAAACACCAAGATAACAACAAAAAAGCCCCATAACAATCAAATCAATATCTATCTATCTATGGCTGGAATTCACAAAGGCAATTACAAATGCATAACACAGAGCCATGTGTATAATGTTATATGAAACATGAATGTTTTGTTTAGACTTGAGTTTCATCTCCAAGATATATCATTAAGTACATATATTCAGATACAGGTATTCCAAAATAATAATAATAAAAATAATCTGGAATCCAAAACATTTCTGGTCCCAAGCATTTTAGATAAGGAAGACTGAACCTGTATAAAACATCTATCTATCTATTCATCTATCTATGGACACATAACGTCACCTGGTAGAAAACAACTATATATTTGTTCATTTAGTCCAATACTGTTGTGTACTCTGATTAGGGATGGCCAAATACTATCTATTTAATGGGGCTGTTTGTCCCATGTAAAGAGAGGGGAGGCTGTTTGGTAACTTTGAGGGGATTCTAAGATATTTTGTGGTTATGTTGAGGTCAAACCTTTAATATATGTAATGGTAAGCATTTGTTTTCCTTTATATTCATATATTTTAAAACTGAAACAATAAAGTTTTGCTGTGTGACTGGCCTCATGGGGCATTTGCTTCAGGAATGGTGTGGGAATGCTGAGGACTGCTCAATTGCTGCTTGAAGTGGTACTGGTGTTTTTCTCTAATCTAAAAAGAAAAGTAAGCAACCCTTTGATATCTCACGTTTGAAGTTGTAGAATCCCAATGAAACATCTAAGGTTGTTATCTCCCTCAACTTACCAATATCCCTCCAATTTTATGAAGGATGACTTTTCTGCAAAAATGTCTGTGTATGATATTCGGCCCGAAACTGTTACCACTGAGCATTAGGGGAGAATAAATGGGAATCTTCTAGTTTCTGGGCTTGTACATAGAAATAACCTGTAAAATCCCCCCTTCCCTCCCTTTATTTATATTCCACCTTTCTCCAAGATTGAGACTCAAGGTAGCTTACAAAAAGCAGAAAATTACAATAAAAGCACATATAGCTAAAAACGTGTACAAAGTTCAGATTAAAACAGTATTAAACTAACAGCAGAATTATAATAATTAAAGATATTACAGTGGGCCAGATTTGCTGTGGTTAGGGGCACAGGACTGTTAGGAAAGAGTCCCAGGGGAAAATGTACAATGTGGGGAATAGCAGGACATCATAAGCAGCCATGATGACACAGCATTTGATTGATGCCGAGTCATGCCAAGTCATGCTGTGTCATGGGAAGAGACATCGTGCAGATGGTCACCTGCTGCTGGAAAGCACTGACAAGTGCTGCAAAACTGAAAGTCACACAGGCTGAGTGACAGGTGTCAGCAGGAAGAGGCAGAGCCAGAAGGCCACATGAAGCCCTGGCTATATAAGGGAGTTGCCTCAAGACACATGTGGTGGTTGTGATTGTGGTTGTGGTCGTTGATGGTGGCGTGTTGCCGTATGTTGGAGGATCGTGTATATGGCCTTGTACACAGAGGAACTAAGATTAAAGCCTCATCTGAGAGATGTCCATTTGTAGAGTGTCTTTACTCGTTCTGGAAGGGGAGAGGTGCTTCTCCAGTTGACAAGCTACTGCCTGCATCTGAGAAGGTGGTGAATCTGGTGCTGCACATTGACATGGATCATCATGTGCTGCGTAACCACACTAACAAGGACCCCTGTGAAAGTGGAAAACCCACAGATTAAAAAAAAAATTACCTGAAAGAACACCCCTCTAGAAATCTCTAAGTCTGCAGCACAACTGTTTGGTCAACACATGTCAGAGGTTGACCACAGAATCATTTTGGAGGACCTTCAAATGCCCAGAGAAGTGTTTTCTCTAATAATCTCTAGGTCCTCCAGTGCAACTCTCTGGTCAACCTCCGGCAGAGCTGTACTGGAAGACCTAGAGATTCCTAGAGAGAACCTATTAATCAAATCTGCAAATAATCAAAGCCGCAAATGGGGACAGCTGACTGTAATTTAAAGTAAAGATTAAGAACAAGACATCACCACAAAAACCCTTCCCTTGCTAACAATCAGTTCCCAAAGGCTTACTGGAATAGAAAGTTCTTAACCTGCTACTGAAAGGCTACAAGGAAAGAGCCATCAAACTCCCCTAGAGAGGGAGGTCCAAAGTGTGGGAGCAGCAACAAAGAGGGCCCTGCCCCACTTTCTCACCAAATGTGCCCGTGAAGGTGGTGAAATAGAGAACAATGCTTCCTCTAAGGATCTCAGAGCCTGGGCAGGCTCATACAGGATGATATGATCCTTCAAACAGCCTGGACCTGTGGTGAATTGATTTGCCCTCCTGGCTTAAAATCACTCACCACAGAGATATATATCCCACCTGCTGTCTCCAGCCCAGGCTTACAACCAGCTGCCGAACAAATGCAAACAATGGGCATTATGTGAATAATTTCAAGTTTATTCAGTGGATTATAGCCTAAAGGTACGCAGACTGTTTTGCTGTATAAGATTTTTTGTAAAAACACACACACCAAAATCCTCATTTTTAAAAATAAAATAGAAAGCTTCATTTGTTTATTCTATTTTTAAAAATTTGCAATTTTTGTTATATCTGATTGTTCATGTTCACATTCATTTGTTTGATTTCCCACTGGTTTCAAGGAGAAATCCACCTGCTCATCTGCTCCCTGTTTTGGTGTGTGCATATGTGTGTGTTTCTATTCAAGTTAGCCTGAGATTTTCAAAGGTTTGTATTCTGGCTCCAGATTTCAGACACAGTCTGGAGAAAAGTTTCTCAATAATAATAATAATAATAATAATAATAATAATAATAATAATAATAATAATAATATTTTTAACCCACCCCTCTGCTCAGCAATAGGGGTGGCGTACAACCTTATAAAAACAGTAAGCAATTAAAACATTCCCAGATCCCACACCCTAACCCTCCCACCCCTTAAAACTAGATTAAACCAAGAAAGAATTGAAATGAATTTAAAACATAAATACAAATGAAACGATTTTTTGGGCAGTATACAAACAGTGGCAGATGAAGGGGCGGGTAGCAGACCTCCACCATTGCCGGGAAGTTATTCTGGGAAGGCCTGCTGGAAGAGATCCGTCTTTACTGCTTTCTTAAAAGCAGCAAGAGTGGTAGTAAGACAGATCTCATCCGGCAGGCCATTCCAAAGTCTGGGAGTGGTCTTTTTTACAGATCTTTTTAAAAGTGCACAATAAAATTGACTGTGGTGACTTCTGGTAACAATCAGTGCAAATGGGTTTAAAACTATCCATTTGGGGTCTAAGGAAAATTTCACTGGGGGTAAAAACCCTCTTCCCCCCTCTCAAAGTTACATCCCTGCCTTTAACCATGGTGTAGAAAAGGATTAATATGGTAAGGAGTTACTAGGTGCAGTATGACTGAAAACCTAAACCTGCTGAGATTTTCATTTCCAGCTATGAAAACAATAGCTATAAAAGGTCTTGCCCAGTTTTTAATGTATATACAACTTTGTCAATGACATTGCAAATGAAATATTGGGCATCCTCCAGTGTTACTGCTTTCTGAGCTTCTTTGTGTTGTTTAATTAATAACAATTAATTAATAATAAATAATAAAAGGATTTACTTAACAACCTGGCAAACCAATTTCTCTTTCAAAATGGCACGTAATTATCTAAATATAAAGTCAAGGGAACTTTTAGAAACAGATTGAAAACCAGGGATGGGGGGATTTTTTTTTTTGCGTCCTACCACAAATTATGCAGTCAAGTGTAGTGGGGTGTTGCACAGGAGCACATGTGGGCATCAGTAAATCCATGATATCCCCCACAGACACACAAACAAATTATTTGGGTCTAAGGTATCTTTCACATGACACAGTTTGGCACTGTTATTCCACTTCAGCTGCCATCGTTCCATCCTGTGGAATCCTGGGTTTTGTAGTCAGAGGCAACAGATGAGCTCTCGGGCTGAGAATTCTGCAAATTCTGGGATTCCATAGAATATTGCCATGGCAGTTAAAGTGAAAACATAGTGCTATAATTTCCTAGCTTGAAAAAGTCCTCTGTATATGTACATTCCTATGGGCAATCCAGTGTGCACATGGGTTTGGGCAACTTGAAAGAAATGAAACCTGTGGCAAATGTATCCATGCACTGTAAATGCCTCTCCAAAAGTTAAAAGTAAAAAGCAGAACGGAAGATTCTAATGGCATTAATTTCATTCCAGTAACAAGATTTCTCTCTCCAGACCCCCATTTTTTTTAAAAAAAATCCACTGTGGATGGTTCAGGGAGCATTTTTCATCCTTGAGGGTCAAAATGGCATGCCTGATGCAAACAGAAGCATTGTTCATTTCCATTTTAATATAGGCCAGTTCTATAGGGAGTTTTGTTTGGTTTGTGGGTATGTGTGGGGTTCAGCTGAATTTTTTTTGGTAGCCTGGGGACTTTGGGAGGCTTTAGGGGGCACAAACTGGGGGCTGCATGTGACCCACAGGTCACACCTTGTCCACTTCTGCCATATATGAATCTTTATGTTATCATGTATACAATCATGGCAAGATTGCTTCCCTTCCCTTCCAGTACTTTGCCAATGTGCATCAGCAGGAGAAAGGGAGGAAAAGATGGATAGAAACATTGAGCCTGTTGTAACTTGTGCTCAGTCCATTTCCAGAATGTTAGAAATTACTGTATTCTAGTTAATATGAAATTCGGGAGGAATAGATTGTAGGGCTGAGTGAATCATAGAATGAAGGAGGGGGAATAAGCAGGAAAATTGACTGATCAAGAGCAGGATTGGATTGAATCTTCCTTCAATATACTGCAAAGATAAAACAGCAATAATCAAGAGTGCTCACATAAAGTCTATGTTACTGGCTAAATAATTTGGCTATGAGACTGGATATACAGAGAAGTATAAATTTAGAAATTAATTTAGATTAAAACAGTTTGGCGACAGGGTGTGATTTGCTTTTATATCTTTTTTAAAAGGTTTGAAACTACTGCACTGCATTCACTGTTGCACCCAACAGCCCTTGGTAAGCTCTCTCTGTGTGTGTGTGTGTGTGCGTGAGGGGGAAATCCCACACCACATGAGAATTTGTCCACAATTGAAATGACTCTCCTGATTCACAGGCTTACTTTCCATTCATATTCCTAATGATCAAATACAATGCTGGGAATGTGAAACATGGAGAGAGACAGAGAAATATGGCAACCTGTTAACTAATTAGCCTGCCAATTTTGTGACACGAAAACAAGAGCAGGTGAAACAAGAAATCATAGCGCTACTGCTCCTACCTTGGGAAAACAACACTGCATGCTTTGCACAAATACATACCAACCTTTTGTAAGAATCAGCCAGTGGCATCCCATAATAACAGTGATTATTGTTCTCAATCGCTTTATCAGGCATGAGCAGTATGTTTTGGGGGACGTGCTGATTTTGGATTGGAAGCTGTGGAAAGCCAGTTAATTCATGCCCTTTGTTACTATGCCGACGGATCAGACCAGTTCCGAAGGGTCAGTTTCTCAGCTGTAGAGCAGCTTTTCAAAAATGACTTTAGCACAAAAGCAAGTCGAAATCTGCCCTTCTTCAACAAGAGCAGAAGTATTTCCCACCCCCACCCACCCCAATCCATGGAAGGAAAAAAAATCAGTTGGTGAAATACTATTATGTCTCACAGCAAAACAGTACTTCTCGCAAAAACGTATTTATTCTCTCCATGTTCCTCTTGCGGGCTGTCCTTTCTTTGACCTCACTGAATGAGTTTCAGCAGTGTGGCAAGGATATTGACTCCATCCCAGGGAAAGCTGTGAAATATGTTGGGGTTCTCTCTTTGCTGTGAATTTTAATGTCATCAACCATGTTTCTTTTAACATTAAAACTTGCAGCTGCTCTTTTCATCTTGAAATATCACTTGCCTGTGTTAGAGTCTTATCAGTTGCAATTACTCTCTCGGGGTTTGATGTCCATGTCACAAAACCTGCAGATTGTTCCCATACTTTATTATCATATTCAAAAAATCAATATGGGTTTCACAGCTCAAGAAGTCATTTTATCCCTTTCCATCTTAAACCTGGCTGCTCTTGGATTGCTGGCAGTGGGGAATGCCTGAGTCAGTACTAGGAATGACAAGAGTATAAGTGCACTATTGATCCTATTTTAGAGAAATTAGAGGGTGTGTGTGTATGTTTATGAGAGACAGCTTGAAGAGACAGGAAGTTGCACAGTATTGGAGGATCTTGTAATTCAAAGGTGATCTCCAAAAGAAAGCTCTTTTTAGTTGTCATAGCTCTCCAAATCCCCTGCTTTTTACAAAGTGGAGGGTGTTGTCCTCTAGTTGACAGGGAATTCTTTTCTGGCTCAGATTAAAATCCAAGCCAGAGAAGAATGTATACCGTACTTTAGAAAAGAATTATCATTGGAATACTACTGGTAATATATGCTGGCAAAAACTGCTTTGCCAGTGTATGTATTTTATGTAGGTTTTTCCCCCCTGCAGAAGGAGGCATTATCCAATACTTTCTTATACAATGACCCCTTCTATGCAACTGAAGGTAATGGAAAGTCTCCCATGGCCAATCAGTGGCTACTGAAGGCAGGGGATCATGGACACCATCCATCTGGAATCACATTGCCAGGAAAAAGAAATAGCTGCTTACCTTCTTGAGCTCCTAGGCTCTGCTGGCACTCAAGCACAATCTTAGCCTATGGATTCTTAACACCCATATTTCCTTTTGAGAAGACCTTGTCTTGAATAGAGGTGGGTCAAGCTGTCAGTATTGTTTCTCCCCCCCCCCCCCCCCCACATTTGGATTTTCACAAAATCAAGTTTGAAAGTGAAAGTCTCTTTATGAATAAAAAATTATGCATTTTGGTTAAAATAAGAACTGAATGATATTTTCATTCATCTGTATTGGCCAAATTCCATAGATACTAGGATTGCCAGGTCATGATTGTCCCAGGACCTGAAAGTTCCGGACCAAAGCCTAGGGACTGCCCCCATGGTGATGTCACAGAGCAATCCCTGATGACATCACAGGAACAGAGTCTCATGTGTCATGGGTGGCTCCCCATGGTGTCATAGGAGGCAGACCCTTGTGACCCCATTAAGCATTAGAGATTAAGCATCAGTCACAGTTGCTCACAGCATGTCATTCAAATATACATACAAACACAGACAAACAATATTTTTCCTTGGTTGAAAACTAAAATAGCACTTGGAAAAATGCCCAAGAAATTTCATTTCATAGGTATCTTAACAGAATATGGTCGGCTACACTTGCAGAAAAGCTGCCCAGTGCTTTACTCGTGACAAGAAGAGAAATGAAGGTCCAACTTGATACTCATCCTTAATATATTTTCAAGAAGTGAATGGTGAAGACGAACCTCCAACTATTCAATTGAATATTTGTCATATCAGATATTTATATATGACAGAAACAGAGTAACTAGCAATAGATATATATTGATGGATGCACATATAGTTATATCAACATATATATTATTGATAAGTGATTTGATTTTATAATGAATGGCTTCATTTGGCATATTGCTATAATTATATAGTTAATTAAATTATTATTTTAAATAGAAAATGCCAGTAATGATGGCAAGGGGCACACCAAAGTCTTCCCAGGCCACATTCAGCCTTTGGTTCACAGGATTCCTACCCCTGGCCTAGATGGACAGATCTGTCATATTAGTCTCTTACATGCTTTTGTTCGTTTGTTTTCTGACTCAGGTTCTTTCTTGCCATTTATGAAGAAATTTGTAAAGGCTGGTAAATTTCAAGAGCAATAAACATAAAAAAGTCATCCATCTCTATTCAAAGAAGGGCCTTAGGGGACAATTTGAATGTATGGGCAGTTTCATATAAGCTTCTACAGTGGCCCCTCAGTATCCCCTGGAATTTGGTTCCAGGATGCCCCCATCGATATCAAAATCCATGGATGCTTAAGTCCCATTATATGCAATGGTGTAGTAAATCGGTATCTCTTATATGGCAAAAATCTGTTGGGGAACATGTGAACTGAATTCAACATGTGCAGGAAACTTATGCTGGAACAGACGCTAAAGATCAGTCTTCACTGTGAAGTCCTATGCAGGCTGCAAACGCTGCAATGAAAAAACCTCCCACACAAGCAGCTGTCTGCAAGACATAAAACTGCTGGACTCTTTCTTGTCTCACAAAGAGGTTCTTTATTCTTCCGTTACAGATTATGAACAGACTAATAAATTGCTCCACCAGTATTTCTATATACAATCACCCACAAATGAGTATCCAACTTATCCACTTATATACAGTATCCCCTCTTGGGATATTAGTCCAGCCCACTCCTGGGATGTCACCCAGTTTCCAGTCACCAGACTGATGTGACTGCAGAATTGAAGGTTTCTGACTCAAACGTCTGCCTAGTCTTGCATCAGCCCTCTGTGGCTCAGGACTAATCAAATGTTGAGTCATTATGGCTCCCAATTGTACTAAGGTAACCCTCTCACCTTGGTCCCAGTTTCATTACCCCAGTCACATCTAGGGCATTTTTTCTTCAGAGTGCATATTACTCTGACAAAATCATGTTTTTCTTTTTTCAAGCCATGGATGGTTGAATCTGTGGGTGTAGAATCCATGCATGGGGGGATTAAGATTCCTTGTATCTTCACTCTAAAATATCCACTGTAAATTTCTGAAATCTTAAGTAAACATGTACAATAAGAAGTTTGTCTTACTGATTTTCATGACTGTATAGGCATCTCTGAGTATTCCTTGCTTATGAAAATCCTATGAAATTTATGAGGTCACCATAAATCGACAGGCAACTTCAAGGTACATACACACATATCCCCTCCCCCCCATTCAGCTCCATATGTTGTTTTTGTGACCCTTGGCCCCTCCAAACAAACCAGATTGCCTTTTTGTCTAGCTAAAACCAAACATAAAAGGAGAAGTTCCCTCTTCTGGAAGCTCCAAGGAATATCAGCCCACTTTCTGAATAGGTTACAGGACCCTCTTGCACTGTTTAACATTTAACATGACATGGACTGCATCTGCACTGCAGAAATAATCCACCTTGACACCACTTTAACTGCCAATGCTCAATGCTATAGAATTCTGGGAATTGTAGTTTTGTGAGACATTTAGCTTTCTCTGTCAGAGAGTTCTGGTGCCACAATAAGCTACAATTCCCAGAACTCCATAGCATTGAGCCATGGCTATTAAAGTGGTGTCAATATGGATTATTTCTGCAGTGTGGATGCAGCCATGATAACCCTCTCTAAATATCAGAAGGATTGTCATATAGAAGATGGAGGAAGCTTGTTTTCTTCTTCTCTAAAGACAAGAACAAGAACCAATGGATTCAAATTACAGGAAAAGAGATTCCATCTAAACATTAGGAAGAACTTTGTTACTGTAAGAACAGTGGAACAAGCTATCTTGAAGTGTGGTGTGCTCACCTTTTTTTTTGAGGTTTATAAATAGAGGTTGGATGGGAGTCTTTTGGGAACACTGTAGTTGTGTATTCCATGGCAGGGGGTTGGACTAGATGACCCTTGTGATCTCTAAATTTGAATGGTTCTATTTCCCCCCAAAACCAGAAATGGACTTTTGTCTACTTCTGTATTTTTATTTTGGAAAAATCTGTGCAGCCCCCATAAGATCCCAGGGGCAGAAAACTATCCCCCAGACCTGATGCTGGTACCCATCCCTGTGTATAGGATTTCAATGTAATTGCTAGAATATTGGAAAGATTTTTTTTTTTAAAAAAACAACAACCCTTCTCTCCTAGTTTCTACAAGGACACGTGTAAACTTTTGAAGTCGGCACAATTTGCTCTCTCCTTGCCAACGTTCTGGCGAGGTGCCTCAGGCAGACTATTAAGCTCTAATACTTCCCCAAAGACACACAGTTAAAACTTTTTAAAACAACCTTACAGCAAAATTTGCATTTTCTCTTGGCAATTGCGTCTATGCTTGAGTCAAAAAAGTGGGGTGTCTGGTCTGCAAATGTTATTAACCAGGCCACCCATTGTGACATTCCAAAGGTTCCCCCCTCCCATCCTTTACTTTATAGCATTTGAATGACTAACCTGTACTCTTCACTTTTTTCTCCTACTCTCTGCCCCAGTTTACTAGGAAAATGGAATACATTTTAATATTTGAATTCAAGTTAAGTACAAACTGTGCTGAATTCAGATACTTTCTTCAGGAAAAAAATATATATTCAAATCTGCTATATTCTACTTTTTCATATCTAGGCATCTAATCTGCATATCATGCAAATTATTCTAATTTTGCAAATTATGTAAATCACTCTAATTTGAAGACCCTATGGGTCTTGCATATTGGTGAGTCTCTGTTTTCATGGGGTGGTAGTGGTCCAGAATGGATCTCCTGCGAAAACAGAGGCCAACTGTACTGTACTTGGAAAAGGGAGACCCAAGTTCAAATTTCTGCTTAGTTATGAAAGTAACTGTGTGACAATGGGCCATCACTGCCTCTTCACAAACCTAGTTTACAGGACTGTTGTAGGGATTAAACGAGAGAGGGAAAACTTTCTCTCCATAATCTTTCTTCCCTGGTCTTCTCTTGAGACTTGACTTGGGCCATATATGGGCCTGCCTCACACGCAACTCACCTCAGTTGAGAATGGAGAGGAGGAGAACCAGGCAACACAACCTTTGTCTAAGGCTATTTTGCTGTGTACAAAATGCTCTAAGATTGATTTATTGTGACCATGGCTAGTGCTGTCTCTTTTCACTCCTTTGAAGTAGAAAAGTGGATGCCAGCCATGGATTGACCACAGAGTATTTGGTGTGAAGCCAAATGGAACCAAATTACAAAACATGTTGGACAATAGAAAATGAATGCACAGTAGTTCTCTTGGTGAGTCTTGGGAACCCCAGTGTCCTCCCAGTCCAACTACCAGAGTTTATCTGTGGAATATCCTTGGGAAATCCCCAAGGAAGGAGAAATGAAACCATATCCACATTGTGCCTATTATGCTCTTGATATTGCAATGAAGTGAAATGAGACATTCACACTCAAAGTGTGAATGTTTGGTACTAAACTATAGTGGGACATGGTGTTATTAAAGATTATCTCTAATGGGAAAATAACTGATTTTCA